>ML662449.1:4743085-5219119 GCA_007570785.1 Antilocapra americana | reverse complement strand
TCCATTTCATCCAGGTTGTCCAGTTTATTTGCATATAGTTGCTGATAATAGTCTCTTATGATCCTTTGTATTTCTGTGTTTTCTGTTGTGATCTCTCCGTTTTCATTTCTAATTCTGTTGATTTGGTTCTTCTCCCTTTGTTTCTTGATGAGTCTGGCTAATGGTTTGTCAATTTTATTTACCTTCTCAAAGAACCAGCTTTTGGCTTTGTTGATTTTTTGCTATGGTCTCTTTTGTTTCCTTTGCATTTATTTCTACCCTGATCTTTAAGATTTCTTTCCTTCTACTAGACCTGGGCTTCTGCCTTTCTTCCTTTTCTAGTTGCTTTAGGTGTAAAGTAAGGTTATTTATTTGACTTTTTTCTTGTTTCCTGAGGTGAGCTTGTATTGCTATGAACTTTCCCCTTAGCACTGCTTTTACTGTGTCCCATAGGTTTTGGGTTGTTGTGTTTTCATTTTCATTCATTTCTATGCATAATTGGATTTCTTTTTTGATTTCTTCTGTGATTTGTTGGTTATTCAGCAGTGTGTTGTTGTGCCTCCATATGTTGGACGTTTTGAATGGTTTTCTCCTGTAGTTGATATCTAATCTCACGCATTGTGGTCAGAAAAGATGCTTGGAATGATTTCAATATTTTTGAATTTACCAAGGCTAGATATATGGCCCAGGATGTGATCTATCCTGGAGAGGGTCCCATGTGCGCTTGAGAAAAAGGTGAAATTCCTTGTTTTGGGGTGGAATGACCTATAGATATCAATTAGGTCTAGTTGGTCTATTGTATCATTTAAAGTTTGAATTTCCTTGTTAATTTTCTGTTTAGTTGATCTATCCATTGGTGTGAGTGGTGTATTAAAGTCTCCCACTATTATTGTGTTGTTAATTTCCCCTTTCATACTTGTTAGCATTTGCCTTACATATTGTGGTGCTCCTATGTTGGGTGCATAAATATTTATAATTGTTATTTCTTCTTCTTGGATTGATCCTTTGATCATTATGTAATGTCCATCTTTATCTCTTTTCACAGCCTTTATTTTAAAGTCTACTTTATCTGATATGAGTATTGCCATTCCTGCTTTTTTTTGGTCTTTATTTGCATGGAATATCTTTTTCCATCCTTTAACTTTCAGTCTATATGTGTCCCTTGGTTTGAGGTGGGTCTCTTGTAGACAACATATATAAGGGTCTTGTTTCTGTATCCAATTGGCCAATCTTTGTCTTTTGGTTGGGGCATTCAACCCATTTACATTTAAGGTAATTATTGATAAGTATGATCCCATTGCCATTTACTTTATTGTTTTGGGTTCGAGATTATATACCCCATCTGTGTTTCCTATCTAGGAAAGATCCCTTTAGCATTCGTTGGAGCGCTGGTTTGGTGTTGCTGAATTCTCTCAGCTTTTGCTTGTCTGAAAAGCTTCTGATTTCTCCTTCAAATTTGAATGAGATCCTTGCTGGGTACAGTAATCGGGGTTGTAGATTATTTTCTTTCATGATTTTAAGTATGTTCTGCCATTCCCTTCTGGCCTGAAACATTTCTATTGAGATCAGCTGTTATCCTTATGGGATTCCCCTTGTGAGTTATTTGTTGTTTTTCCCTTGCTGCTTTTAATATCTGCTCTTTGTGTTTGATATTTGTTAATTTGATTAATATGTGTCTTGGGGTGTTCTGCTTGGAGTTCATCCTATTTGGGACTCTCTGGGTTTCTTGGACTTGAGTGGTTATTTGCTTTCCCAATTTAGGGAAGTTTTCAACAATTATCTCCTCAAGAATTTTCTGATGGTCTTTCTTTTTGTCTTCTTCTTCTGGGACTCCTATGATTCGAATATTGGTGCGTTTAATAGTGTCTTAGAGGTCTCTGAGATTGTCCTCATTTCTTTTAATTCTTTTTTCATTTTTCCTTTCTGTTTCATTTATTTCTGCCATTCTGTCTTCTACCTCACTTATCCTGTCTTCTATCTCTGTTATTCTACTGCTAGTTCCCTCTAGGGTGTTTTTGATCTCATTTATTGCATTCTTCATTGTATTTTGACTCTTTTTCATTTCTTCTAAGTCCTTGTTAAAGCTTTCCTGCATCTTCTCAATCCTTGCCTGCAGGTTATTGAACTGCAACTCCAATTTATTTTCCAGATTTTGGATCATTTTCACTATCATTATTCGGAATTCTTTATCAGATAAACATCCTATCTCTTCGTCTTTTTTTGGTCTGGAGGACATTTATCCTGTTCCTTTACCTGCTGGGTATTTCTCTGCCTTTTCATCTTGTTTATCTTGCTGTGTTGTCCCTTTATTGTGGGGGTTCCTCACTGTGGGTGGGGTTGGATGTGTGGTTTGTCAAAGTTTCCTGGTTGGGAAAGTTTGTGTGGTGTTCTGGTGGGTGGATCTGGGTTTCCTCACTCTAAGGAGCAATGAAGTGTCCAGTAAAGTGTTTTGAGATGTTGGTGGGCTTGGTGTGACCTTGGGCAACCTGTGTATTGAAGCTCCAGGCTATGTTCCTGTGTTGCTGGAGAACTTGCTTGGTATATCTTACTCTGGAGCTTGTTGGCCCTTGGGGGGTGCTTGGTTTCAGTTTAGATATGGAGGAGTTTGATGAGCTCCTATCGATTAATTAACTCCTGGATCCTGGAGTTCTCTGGAATTCTCAGGATCTGGGCTTAGTCTCCTGTCTTCCAGTAGCCTCAGGACTCCTTTATCTATGCAGTAATGATGGTAGAACGTCTAGTTTAATGATGAGAAGTTTCTCCACAGTGAGGGACACTCAGACAGGTACACAGAGTTACATGGCATGGACCAGAAGGAGAATAGAAGAATCAGATGGTGAGGGAGTGAAGTGGCCAGTGATCACTTCCCTGTGTGCTCTCCACAGCCTGGATCCCTCAAAGATGTTCACCGAGTTATACCGAGAGGAAAAGAGGGAGTATGGAGACAGAAGTGACCAGAGAGAGAAAAGAGAGAGTCAGATGGACAGAGACAGATCCAGCCAGTGGTCAGTTATCTTGGTGTTCTTCACCACTCGTAACACTCAAACAGATTCCCAGAGTTGGGTAGAGAAGATAAAGGCAGCGGGGGAGGGGGGGGGCAGGACGGCGGGGAATGAAGGAGGTAACTTGTTGGGAAAGAGAAAAAAAAAATAAAGGAGAATCAAGAATGGGGAGAGAGCAGTCAAGCCAGTGATCTCACTCCCAAGTAACAATGGGTACTGAAGCTTGGATTCTTAAAGATACAAAGTTGATACCAAATATTAATAAGCAAAGATTAAAAATCTAGAGTAAAGATTGGATTCTCAAAAGTACTTTTACAAAAAAAAAAGAAAGAAAGAAAAATAACAAATAAGATAAGAAATAATACAACACCAAAAAATTCAATTAAAAATAAAAAAGGGAAAAAGAGAAGATATAAAAGGAAAGAAATAAAATAGAAAATAAAATAAGGGAGAGAGAGGTGATTAAAAAAGGAAAATAAAAATAACGAGAAAAAAAATAATGGGATTATAGGGGACTAAAAAAATAGTATACAAAAAGTTTTAAAAAAAATTTAAAAGATGATCCCAGTAAAATTATATTTAGGGCTTTCTATGGTACTGTTGCGTACACTGAGCGGTCAGTTCATTTTTGGATAGTTCCTTGGTCCGGCTTGTACTTCTCACGGCCTATAGACTCCTTTCTATGCAGTCTGCGCCACCTGCAGGGATTTAATCTGTTGCTCCTTCTGCTGCAAATCGGTTCCCTCTTCTTATTTTAGCGTCTTCTGTTTGCTGGTCTCTTCAGTATCTATTCAGCACTCTGGGGTTTGTCCTGCTCGGCGAGTGCGCTTTCTCCGCCCCCTCTGCTCAGGCTCTCGATCGCCCGCCGGGCGTGGTTGGGGGCTGCGGCTTCTCCCCGCCCCCAGCCCAGCCACTCGGTTTTCTCGGCGTGCAGCTGGGCGCACCTTCTCAGGTGTGTGTAGCGCTGATCTCTGGCCGCGACTGTCCAGAATCCCCAGAGGTCTTGGCTAGCACCCAGTTCTGCAGGGGTTTGGGAGCAGAAGCCTCGCAGGGCCGCTCTCCGGCGGGGGCTGGGCCGGTCCGCAGCCCGCAGCTGCCCAACTCCACCAGACTGTCTCGCGCAGCGGACCGAGTCCTCGCTGCCCTTTGTTCTGTGCGCGAGCCTGGGGGGGGGCTCTTCCTTGGGAAAGCTACCCAGCGGTCTATCTCCGGTTAGCACCCTCGGTTAGGTGCCCCAGCGTTCAGTCCTCTCCCTAAGCCCGCAGCCCGTCCCTCCCTGAGCAGTCCGCGCTGGCTAGTGGGGGATGGGGCACCCTGGCCGCCGCTCGGCTCGGAGTTACAGTTAGAGACACAATCTGGGGGGCTTAATTATTTATCTATTTTTACTCCCGTTTACGTTGCCCTCCGAGATCCGCCATAGATTCGCTGAGGAGAATGTTTCCTGGTGTTCGGAAACATTTCAGACTCCCTTTTCTGAAAGGGAGGGATCTTGGTCCCTAACTCTTTGCCTTTCCTTTTACTTTTTTTTTTTTGTCCTACCTTCTTTCCTTGGCAATGGGCTGCCTTTCCAGATGCCTGATGTCCTCTGCCAGCATTCGGATGTTGTTTTATGGAGTTTGCTCGGTTTTTAAATGTTCTTCTGGTGTATTTATTGGGGAGAGAGTGGACTCCCCGTCCTATTCCTCCGCCATCTTAGTTCCCTCCAAAACTTTTGTGTTTAAAAGACACCATTAAGAAAAATGAAATAAGCCACAGACTGGTTGAAAATATTTGTAAATTATATATTACATAAAAGATATGTATAACTCTTGCAATTCAATAATAAGCCTGAAAATCCAGTTAAAAATGAGTCATATCATCCACTTCAAAGGGATTTAGTGAAAATTAAACAAGATATGCACTGAAGCTCTCTTGGTTCAATGTTTGGCATATAGTGAATAATATACAACAGTGATAGTTATGATTAGAAAAGTTATCACTATTTTGTAAATAAGCAAGTTGAACTCCAGATATGGTAAAGAACTTGCCCTAGGACACTCAGGGTATAAGCAACAGCATGAACCAGGTTCTACCTGGCAGTGCCCAGGAGAATTTAGAAAATTTCAGAGTGAGCTTCATATTAGGTGATTAAAAGGTGTTCCTTTGTACCATCCCATCATTTGTGGTGACCAAGGATGCTCCACTTCCAGTATACCTGTTTCATCAAGTTCTGCTATTAGGTTCGGAGAAGGCGATGGCACCCCACTCCAGTACTCTCGCCTGGAAAATCCCATGGATGGAGGAGCCTGGTGGGCTGCAGTCCATGGGGTCGCAAAGAGTCGGACACGACTGAGCTACTTCACTTTGACTTTTCACTTTCATGCATTGGAGAAGGAAATGGCAACCCACTCCAGTGTTCTTGCCTGGAGAATCCCCAGGAAGGGGGAGCCTGGTGGGCTGCCGTCTATGGGGTCGCACAGAGTCGGACACGACTGAAGCAGCTTAGCAGCAGCAGTAGTGTGGGGAGAGGGAGAGGAGGAAGCAGCTTACCTTTAGTGGGCAACCCTCCTGGTTTCACAGTTCTCACTCGTTCCCTCAATTCTCATTAATTGTTTAGACATTACTGTAGTTTATTATCATTAGTATTTGGAATAGAGAAAAATTGGAAGCTACTTTAAATGTCTGTTAGTAAGGACTGGCCAAATTAATTATGATTTAACCATAACAAATTTAATTACAAACCTAATAGATACTTATTGTGAAAAAAAATTGGATAGGTATATGTACTGTCATGGAAATATATTGGATAGATAGTTAAATGAAAAATACAGGTTGTAAAGCATTTTGAATATTATGGCCTCATTTTTATTTATATGCATTTATTTTTTTATAGAAAATATCCTAGAAGCATGTATATGTCTGTGTGTGCATGCTAAGTCTCTTCAATTGTGTCCGACTCTTTACGACTCCATAGACTGTAGCCTGTCAGGCTCCTCTGTCCATGGAATTCTCCAGGCAAGAATACTGGAGTGAGTTGCCATGCCCTCCTCCAGAGGATCTTTCCAACCCATATCTCTTATGTTGCCTGCAATGGCAGACAGGTTCTTTACCTGTAGAACCACTTGGGAAGACTGGAAACATGCATATAAAACCATTATCACTGGTTACTTTTAGAGAGTAGGATCTTTATTGGAGAGCCAAGGGGATAATACACTTTTGTGTAATTAGAATTTTTCATATATTTCTTTTGTAATTAAAAATGAAAGAAATATAATATTTAAAATGTTTTTATTTTAAAATTGTTTTTGTCTCATTTAAAAAAAGAAAGTTACTTAAAGTCACACAGCTAGTAAACGGCACATTCAAGATTTGAACTCAGTATCAGATCTATGCTTTCTTCACCATAAAACTTCCTCCTTTAGAAGGAAATTGGATGAGAAATTTGGAAGTGCTTCCTAAGCATAAAGTTATGAATCACTGATTCAGGTATCAATAGAGATCTCAAATTCTCCTATTTGGGAAATGCTAAAAAATGTTTAGTGTACTGGAATCGTTCAGGAAGGTGATGAAAGCCTTGTAAAGAAACAAAGGCATTGACCAAATGACTTCTGAAAGGCTCTTTCTTATTCTTTTGTGATATAACAGAATAAGGAAATGCCCTTATGCTGATTGTATCAAATTTGGTAGCAAACTTTCAAAATAGCAAGGTAGCAATCCTAGAAATGACCATCTAGTAATTCAATCCCTGTTAAAATAGTGGAACAAATATTAAAAGGAAAAAAATACTATCTAAGATAATGGAATTATGAGCAATAAGCATTATGGGTTTTAAAAGAACAAATCATGCCAGACAAAGTTGATTGCTTTTTTGATTAGTAGACTAAGGGGATAGAGTAGATGTAATATATCTTGATTTTAGCAAAAGGTTTGATAGTGTCTCATGAAATTTTACTCAGGAAATTAATTGAAAATAGCCTAGAGATGAGCACTGTTGTGTGAACTTCAGAGTGGTAGCAGGACAGCAGAAGGGAATGAGAAACGGTGATGTATCATAGTGGGGAGACGTGGGGTGGGGAGGTCCAGGTTAGGGGTCAGTTCTATTTAATTATTTCATTACTTCGCAGGAAGAAGAGGAGGCAGCTCTTACGTGAGTGAAATTTATATTATGTCTTATCTCTGTGCTTTCATGAAAAAATCCTTTGAAAGCTAGCAAGTCTACCTGGTTTCCAGTGTCAGGTATAGCCTTGGTCTGGATCCCGGAAGAAGCCTCGTGTATGCAAGCAATATCATACAGTGTGGTCCCATAATGAAATTTAGTTCTAATTCTGAAAAGTGAAATTGAAGTCACTCAGTTGTGTCCGACTCTTTGTTACCCCCATGGACTGTAGCCTACCAGGCTCCTCCATGCATGGGATTTTCCAGGCAAGAGTATTGGAGTGGGTTGCCGTTTTCTTCTCCAGGGGATCTTCCCCACCCAGGGACTGAACCCAGGTCTCCCACATTGTAGGCAGATGCTTTACCATCTGAGCCACCAGGGAAGCCCCTCTAATTTTGAATGATGAGTTAAACATAGCAGTCTTAGCCAAGAGCCCTACCTATCATTGTCACCATGCCCTTATCCTTCATAGGCTTCCTCTCAACCCCTAAATACCTGGGAACCCCCTAATATCTTGAAGCCCAGCATTTGACCCTAAAATCAACCCTCAGTACCTACTGTTTGCCAGGACCATGGTAGATATAAAGGATAAAGAATGTCATAAATGCAAAAGACAGAAAGGATAGTTCATGGTTTACAGTAGGTGACAGACACATTAAACTGATAATGATCACTGCAGTAATCAAATTTAAAGAACACTCTATGGAAAAATAGAGGAGTCTTAGAGTAATGTTAGATGGAAGAGAAGGGGAATTGGGGAGAGCCAAAAGGTTGTTGAGGCCCACTTCTAAAAGGAGGTGCTATTTGACCAGAGTCTTAAAAAAATATTATATAAGATGGGGAAGGAAAGGGAAATTCAGGCAGAGGATAGAGAAAGTTACCCAACCTCCATAACTGATCTGTGTAATTCTAACAGTAATCATTGCAGCCCTAAGTGCTGTGGTGAGGATAAAGGGAGAGGTTGTCACACTGTGCAGAGCACAGAATAGAGGTTCAACAGTTGGAAGTGTTATGCGGCTGCTGATGGTTAAGGGCAGGGTTCGGCAGGACCCAAGGATGGAAACACATGTTTAGAACCAGCTTTTGAAGAGGAATCTTGAAAGTCACATTAAGGAATTCAGACTTCATAAAGTGGACAATAGGAGGACTTTGATGGGCTTATAAACAGAAGAGGCAGCTTTGCCAGAACTTGTCTTACTAAGATCAGTCTGATAGTGATGGAAGAAGAATATAAGGAAAGAGTGGCCAAATCAAGGCGAGGTAAGAGGCTGCTTACTCAAGTACAAATAAAGACCCAAACTGGGGCAGTTCCATTGGGAGTTGGAAAAAGGCTGTGAATCGGAGGCCTGTCTTAATAACTGAAGGAAAGAGAATCAATATTAACTTGATCATATGGTTTCAGCAACTAGATATTTTGAAATGCCATTATCTGAAAAATGGAGCTCAGAAATGGAAAGAGTGGATCATGAATTTGATTTTCTGTCATCCCATGGAAAGTTTCTGTGGACTTACGCAAACTGTGTCTTAGAACTGTGGTGAGAATGCCTTTCCATCGTTACTACCTTTTTTATAGAATTGAGACTTTAATAGGCTGACACTATGCTGTCTCTCCCAGCTCTCAGTATTTGAAAATGGGTGGTGTTATATGAGAACATTTCAGGAGGTTTCACCTGGGGAAGAATTGGAAAAACTATGCTAATCAAGAGGAAATAAATGAGGAACTAAGAAAACAAAGGAGTTCCCAGAGATATTAACCTTCTATCTCTTTTCCCCCTCTAATTTTTTTGTTTCAACATAACACAGAAACATTTTCAAAAGTCCCTCTCAGGGTGTTTTCAGCATAGAGCCAAACATTTCATTGTTTCTCTGTTTGACACATAGGCAAACAAAAGGGAGAAACATTATATCCTGACCTGAAACATGTAAGGTTATATATAGACTAGGTCTATTTGCTGTAATTTCTCTGCATTGTTATATATGGAACCAAGTCTAAACTTTCACAACCCATGATGTGAAATCCAGTGTTAAATTTTGTCCTATGCTTTCCTTTAAACATTAAAGAGAAGAGAATGAAAAATAGCAGAAGAGATTGCCTGATTCATTGAACCCTGCTGTGAGAAGATATTCAATATGTCTTAGACACATGACACATCTGTGAGTCACCCAAAATATAATCCAGTCCTCTTGAAATGGACCTCATGAGGTTTAACTCAGTGAAGGGAAATTGCCCTAGCACAGCTGTCATCGCTGTCTGTGCTCTTCTTTGGGTAAAAGTTGCTGAGAGAATGGGGGAGGGACTGAAGGAAGATGATGAGGAGAAAGAGAGGGAGAGCAATCATTCTGGGACCAAGAATTTTCTTTCAATTTCTTCTCTTAAAGCTTTGACTGATTATGTTTACTTGGACTCACCTGAAGTGATTAATAAGAGCATGGCTTCATGAAAGAATTTTGTGTCAGCCTAATCAAGACATTTTTACTTAAACTTTTTTCACTGTCCCTAAGACATAACCACTAGGTCATTTTAGAATCATGTTTTATGGTTTCTTAGGAAGATGAATATTATGAGTTTCAAGGGAAGAAGTTAGGCACACAATTTAGTCTGCTCTGATTTATAAATTGCCCTTTAAAGAAATATAGTGATAGTTGAGCATGGGTTTATGGAAAGTCCAATGTGGAGTGCGTATTAGTCAAACTAACAGTCAAACTTTTTGTGAGTCCACATTTCTTTGAATATGTGAATCTCTGTTTTCTTGTCAATCATCAAACAGTTCTTAAACACTTAGTATCTATTAGACACTAGTCTAGTACTAGTGGGACATACATAGAAATAAGGTATGTAAAGGTATGTTACTTTTTCCAAGGAGCTTATACTTTCATGAAAGTGATGTCACAAACTTGTGGCAAGGATTTAAGTGTAATGTAAAAGTTAGCACACAGTTTCCTTTGGACAAGAAACTGTCTTTATTTGGAAAAAGAAATATCTTCATATAGATTGCTTGATGGGTAAGCAGCAGACCCCTCAAGCAATTTATACAAAGTCATGGATGTCAGTGTATTCTGATGAAAATAATGAGAAGACATTTCCTGAAACGAGAGAGGGGTGAGGATCGGTGAAACCACCTTTGATAGTCTCTACTGAAGGAGTGGTTGAAGGACTGTGGGAGCTGGCATTCCTAATGTTCATTTTGAGCTTATTCATGTTCCTCTGACGTAATTATTGTTGCCCCTGCCAGCAAAACTATTATTTTATAGTAAACACACATATTGCCCTGTATAAGTGGCCTTTTTTTTTTAATTGGAGGATAATTGCTTTACAATGTTGTGTTGGTTTCTGCCATCCAACAATGTGAATCAGCTATAAGTACGTACACATCCCCTCCCTTCTGAGCCTCCCTCCCACTTCTCCCATCCCACCCCTCTGGGTCATCACAGAGCATCAAGATGAGCTCCGTGTGTTATATAGCATCGAAATATATACATGACCATGTTTAAAATAGATATCTAGTAGGAAGTTAGTGTATAAGTGACCTTTTTGATAAATTTCAAGGAAGGGATCAAGTTTCACCTTGGCGACAAAGCAAACATAACATTGGCACAAATGAGACAATCCAATTTGAAACCAGAAATGGTCATGAGCACCTGGGAATTTGGAAATCTTAATGAGAATTTGAAAATTTTAAACTTCCACAAGGTGTGGAATTGGAAGTTTAAGCTCATCTTCCCTAAACCTCAAAAGATGGGAAAGATGGCCCCAGTTGACTTTTATATGGTATGTGCATTGAAAAGGCAGCTATAAAAGACATAGTATGAAACCTGCTGCATAAAGGAGCGTTTAACAGAAAAGGGCTTTTCTTACATTGGCCTCTGTTAAACCAAAGTTTCCTGTTATGCAGATTCTAAATGATGTAGAACAGCTATTTCAGTAAACGTGTAAATATAGAGTGGTTACAGGGACCATGGAGTTAAACTACTTGCGTTCGTGTCTTGGCTCCATATTTATTAGCTGTATGACCTTCAGAAGGTCACTTTATTTTTCATATGCACAATGTAAATAAAGAGTCTCCCTTACAAGCATTGTTCTTTCTGTTGTTAGAGTTCAGAGGGATTTCATATTCACGTGTTCTCACAACATTGCCATAAACTATTTTTATCTCAATCATAGAAATGGAAACATTAGTTTGTTGATTTATTTATTAGTTGATAAAATTTATTTATTATCTGTAAAATAGGACTAATAATAATCATACTTACTTGTAGGACTATGATGAGATTTCAGAGTCAAAATATATATTATGCATATAATATAGATCTCTATATATCTATATTTATTATGTAGATATAATATATATTTTAAAATACAATATATATTATATAGACTATATAATATATAAAATATGTATTTTAAAATATAAAATCCCTAGCCCAGTGATTAATACCCAGTACATACTGATGTCTTCCCTTTCCTTCCATAACTGTGTTACCAGGAGATAGAGAGGATCGAGGGGCAGTGAGTGCATTTGATCACATAGGAAGATGCCACCATGAGGGCTTCATGGGAGAAGTCAACCAAATGAATGAGTAGGGTGAGCACCATGGTTTTAGTCAGGGCAATGTGCAGTCTAATTCTTCTGTGCCTTTATGGTCAAAGCAGTACTTCCAGGTTGGGGCGGGGGGGTGGGCACTGTGTAATCATGTTTAGGAGGAGACAAGAAATGCAGAAAATAGTGGAAATTAAGATCCCCAAGAGAAGAGCAGTGCACTTTGGTGCAGCTGTGCACACTCTTGACTGGAAGGAAAGTTCCAGCCTTCCTGACTTTCTGCAGCTGTCGCTATCCATACTTCCTACCAGCCCTCTTTGTCCTCTTTCTCCCTTCTCCCTTGGCCCTATCTCTATTTCTCCTCTTTTTCTTCTTGCCAGTTTTCTCCTGATTTTCTTTACCCTCTTTTTCCCTCACTTCCTCCTTTATATCTTTCCTTGTTTCCTGCTTCATCACACACCATCTGTTGGAAAGAGGAGACAGCATTAAGCACTGGTATGAGGGTTGACAGCTTAGTACGTGGCATCCACGGTGGCCCCAGCCTCATAGGTGACTTCCAGATGAGAGTGACCTCCAGGGGGACAGCTCAGACCCACCTTGGCCACTCTCCTTGGACTATTTGTTCCCTACGCCTCTGAACACGTTAGATACAGATGACTCAGGCTTTAAAATGTTCTTTGGTCTGTGTTCACAGTTAGTCCATGTGCTTTCCTCATTTAGCTGGCACAGCATCTGCTGGACCAGAGTTTAATCAAACAACCAGTCAGCCAGCATGTCTGAAAGTCTGGGAGGGCAGAGGCCTTGTCCTCAGAGGGACCCATCTCACCTCCATTTTCCACCTTACACCAGGGACTTGATTACTAAGGTCAAGGCTTCCTTCCAATATATTAATATTAAAGGGTTGTTTATTTTATGATGTCCTGGGAAGGGTGTGTTGATCTTTTCAAAAGATATATTCTAGCTAATAATACAGAAAATAAGAAAGGGCCATATTAGGGCAAAGAATAGGGCAGAAGATAGGAGAGATGAGACCAAGTGAGAAGATGGAAAAGAATATGAAGAGTGAAGATAGGAAGAGAATGAAGGGGAAAAGCATATTCCTAAGAGACTGTTTAAATTACTTATATTAAATTTGCTATGAACACTAAGACTCCCAAATAAAAACAGATGCACCCATCATGCATACATACATAAATACATGGATTCAATTTTTTAAAACTAACATCTATACTTACTTTCCAGGTAAATATTGAGTTAGAGTGAACTGTTAGAAATGCCTGGTCCCTGATGACAAATATAAATATGAAGATGGGTTGGCTTTTATTTTGGGATCTGTTTGCCTGGAAGATTTGTGCAGTTTGTTTGCTTGCTCTTTTAATATATCGAGTCTAGTCTCAGACCTGAGAGACTAGGTAATTTGCTTCATTTCCCTTAACTTTCAGTCTCCTAATGTAGAACACAACTTGAACGTCTCATCTTCCTGCTCATGTGAAGTGTGTCTGGCAAGTTTTTGAGTACTCTGGGTACTATGAAGTGCTAAGTCACAGTAGACATCAGTGGCAACTCACAGGGGAGACTCCATCCCATTTCTTCAGCCCACTTGCCCAAGGCAGAGAAGCCTGCTCCCAGTTGCAGTGATGTTAATCTTATACACTTGCCTACCTGGGACCCTTACCAGCTAATTTGCCATGGGACATGAAGTGCTCTCTCCAAATGCAATGCTTCGTTCTTTAAGTAACATTGTTCCTGGTGAAATTGCTATCAGCCACTAATTCTTTGTTTGAATGGGTTTTTTGTTGTTGTTCAGTCACCAAGTTGTATCTGACTCTTGCAACCCCACTGACTGCAGCATGCCAGGCTTCCCCATTCCTCACTGTCTCCTGGAGTTTGCCAAATTCATGTCGGTGATGCCATCCAACCATCTTATCCTTTTTCACCCTCTTCTCCTTCTGCCTTCAATCTTTACCAGCATCAGGGTCTTTTCCAGCACTGGGTTTAGAGGATCCCATTCCTATTAACTACTTGCAGTAGGCTCAACAGTGAATGTGCATGCTGGGAGATGGCAGGAGGGGGACTCTACAGTTCCTGAGCACCTGGATAGACATTAAACCCTGGGCTTTATTTATAAAAAGATACCATCATTTCTCAGATAAACAATGACCCGAAAAACTTCTAAAACCAAAACAAAAACTTTGGCTTTAACTTCAAAGCCTGGTAAAATATATGTGAGGACTTGAGATAATTAGCCCCTCCCCAATTTGATTTTTTTTTTACTGAAAACTTTATAATCTTAAAATATAAGAGATTTAAAAAACACAGAAGCTGAACAGTAGCTTCTGGCTCAAGAAGGGGACTAAACTTATGGGCCCTGCTTCAGTGTAGTTTATGAGCCTCTTTATCTTGGTCTGTTCTGAGGGTGAGTGTGCAATAAATATTATATATGTGTATTATATATTATGCAAAGCATATAATTAAGAAAATTTGTATCACTTAATCCACCCTAGAAAGTAAATATACTACCATGAATATGCATGCTCAACAAAATAGTATTCATTTTATTTGCATATCACATCTTTAAATAAAAAATTGTTAGTATTTTTTGAGGCCAGGTCAACTTCTGTACAAATACATGGGTATTTTATTCAAGCAGTTTTTTTGCCCTTTTGCTCATCTCTGAAGAGGGGCTCTACCAAGCTATTGATGTCTTTCTGAAAGGGTATTCAGCAGTATCTTCCAAAGGCTTGACATTTCTATGACAAAGGATATGTTTATTATCTCAAATTTCCTAATGCTAGAAGAGATGCCAAATGAACATCTCTGCATGCAGGTGGGCAGTTCAGGTGGGCTAAGGGAAGCCTGGAGAAGTTAAGCAACCTTATCATGGCTCTAAAGCTCTTTGGTGGGAGAGGAGGGCCTGTAGTCTGCACTAGAACTTCTGCTAGCACTCTGCTCCGCGTTTAAATGATGTACTGAGGCAGGAATAACCTCATTCTAAGTATTTTTGTTTCTTTTGTGTCTCATGGAATTACTGCAGTCTTTTGACTTGCCTTGAGTGGATCGCAGAGCCATGGAGCAGTGGGCAGTGGTGGGGGCTGGGAGCAGGAAGAACCCCAGAAGCTCTTGTTTTTTCAGCCTTATGGTTGGCCACACCTCCTACTCTCAGAACCAGGACAAATACATGTCTTGGAGACACGCCCACCATCCCTCCAGCTGTTCAGTTGAGTGAGACAGATGCTCTGGCCGGCAAGTGACCTGAAGTGACTGGCAAAAATTAATTAACTTGCTGCGGAACTAATAAGCTGCTGGTTTGTTTTCTCTTTCCCTAACACCAGTCACCAAAGAGTTTTTCATTAGGGGGATGAACGCTTCCTTTGTAACCAGAATAACCTCATTAGTTACAGTCCCATCATGGCTGGAGAGATAGACAACAAATCACTGTCTCCTCCTCAACCACGGCGACCTAACTTGTCATCTTTCATTGTCTTGCTGGGAGAAGTTTCTCTCCACCCCCAACATCCTCCATCCTCTCTTCAAGGTCTCTTTCAGAAATCACTTTCAAATATATCTACTTACAGTTGTTGTTGTTTGCTTGACAGCAGACCTTTGTTGTGTCTGTTGACCCAGGCATTTGTTGGAAAGACAGTAATTCTGGCTGATCCGTGTCCATACTTCCAACTCCTTTGGCCCCTTTATTCAGTCACCTTGGGTTGGTACTCTGCTATTTTAATTCAGATTTGCTATGTGATTTACAATGTTCACATCAGTTTCAAAGACATCTTTAGTCTTCACAAAACCTTATGTGTTATCCCCATTTTACAGATGAGATCCTTGAGGTTCGTGGAGGTAAAATATCCAGAATTATACTACTGTAGAAAGATGCAACTGGTATAAAGACCAAAACTTTTGACTCCAAGTCAAATGTTCTTTCTAACCTAACACAGCTGTCTCTTGGTCCCTTGTTTGCCCATGTTATCTTTACAGTCCAAATTTTTACATTCCCCTTCTCCCACCTTAGCCCTGTTGCTAAAAAACTTGACCTCTAGAACTAACTGAGACTTTACAACACAAGGTGAAGATGGTAGAGTCCAGAGATCCATAAGACTAGAAACTAAAGGGCTATCTTTCTGCCCAATGTGTTCATTACGGAGCCCTTCTAGGCCTCCCTGGACATAGCTCAGAATAATCAGAGGGAGAACTTGGTGAGTTCCTCATGGAATCTGTTGTTATTAAGATTTCAGTGTTAGTGTACATCTACAGGCTTCCCAGGTGATGCTAGTGGTAAAGAACCCACCTGCCAGTGCAGGAGATGGAAGAGACACAGGTTCAATCCCTGGGTCAGGAAGATCCCCTGGAGGTAGGCATGGCAACCTACTCCAGTATTCTCGCCTGGAGAATTCCATGAACAGAGAAGTCTGGAGGGCTCCAGTCCATAGGGTCGTAAAGAGTTGGACACAACTGAAAGATTTAGCATACACGCACATACATCTCCTAAGATAACTATTTTCAGTATCTTTCCAAGCACCCAGAAAATTGGGTTGGAGAAATACGATAGAGAGCTGGTATATTATAATTTACTATTCCACTGGAGTTGATATCTTTCCAAAATCATGGACCTCAAAACCATTTGATTAGGTCCACAAAATACACACTTCCCACTTTCTCTGAATTTCTAGTTTATCAATCCCACCATATTCAGTCTCTACCAACATTTCTACAATATTCCAAACTTGCCACTTGTCCACCAGCAGGAGTATCTTGAGATCACTTTTCTCCAGTCCAGACACACAGAACCTTCTTAGATCTTGAAGGTCGATAAATCAGAGAAAAACATGACTAGTTCTCTTTGGTTTTTGCATATTCCAAATAGTGTTTTTGGATATTTCTCTGAATTTTTTTTTTGAAATCAATATCTGATCTTCAGCAGCTCTGATCCATTTAGCTTCTTGAAGATGTCTCTAGCTAGTAGAACAAAAGAACTTGTTTTATTGGCCTACAGTAAGTTACCAATGACAGAAACAGCCAGTTTATCATCTTTTATTTATTAACAGACATCAGAGTAATTGATGAGGACTTTTTTTCAATCTCTGATATATTTTTTGAAATGGATTGATTCTGGGGCATTTCAGTTCACTTACTGACAATGTCTTAAGGAGTAGAATGTGACTGTAATCAATTTTCATTATCATTGTGTAGCTAATAGGGCTAAAAATAAGAACTCTTAATTTGCTATGGCATGATTGATTATCCAAGAAGAATATGGAAATAACGTCTTTTAATATGCCTGGAGAGTTATATTAGACCTTTAAATTTTTCATCCTCAAAACATATCACTTCCTGTAATTTTCTAACCACTAATAAAACAATTCAGGACTTATAATATCACTTTTATCTGGCTCTTAATATCAAATGATCTCCAGTTTCAATTTTTATATTCAGTGTTCCCTGCAAACAACCTCATGGCCAAAGCTTTTCTTCTTCATGGGTTCTCTTCATTTTTGTGTCTCTTGAAATAATTCTTTGAAGCCATGCTAGATTTGGAAAACCCAAAACAGCTTCCTAGACTCCTGATTCTGCTCATATGTGTTCTTCTTATACTGAAAGTAGGCCATCTGGAGTATGGGATTCATCACAAAATCCCCAAGGTGGTGTGGTAAAGACAGAAATTTGAAGACTATGTGGACTCATGAGCAAAGTTTTAGGCTGGGAATAAGGAGACATTGGGTCTAGTTCCAACTCTGTTCCAATTTAGTCAACTCTTACTCTTTGGGACTGTAGCTTCCTCATCTGTAAAATGAGTACTAATGCCTGTCCTGTTGGGATATGCCACTGATGGTAGTGGTGGTTTAGTCAATAAGTCATGTCTGACTTTTTTAATCCCATGGACTATAGCCATGGGACAGGCTCCTCTGTCCATGGGATTTTCCAGGCAAGAAAACTGGAGTGGTTTGCCATTTCATTCTCCAGGATATCTTCCCAACCTAGGGTTTGAACTCATATCCCTTGCATTAACAGGTGAATTCTTTTACTGCTGAGCAACCAGGGAAGATGCCAGTGATACAGTATGCATAAATATGCTCTATAACTGTAAAATTTTGTATATTATTTTTACTACTCCTTCTCATGTTCTTTCTCTCTTTATTTTGAATCTTTGGTTTCTTATACCTTACATCTTTCCCAATTCCTTTACTTTCCAATAAAATTTTGGTTACCTTTTGCTCCTGCCTAATAGTTATTTAGCATCTACACATTTCTGGTCCCTTGGCATACACTGAAGCATTTAATCCTCACATTACCTCCGTGGAGTACTTATTGCCATGACCTTTTACAGATAAGAGACTGATGTTCAAATTAAGTTAACTTGGGTAAGCAAGTGGTAGAGTCATGATTTGAACAGAGGACTGTCTGATTCTCGGGCACTTTTTTTTAACAGAGTGTTTCTCAGGTATGAAGAAGTTGCTATTTCCTGGTCTGATCTGATTAAAAGACATGGTGTACTCAAAGCCTAAGCCAAAAGAACAGGAATTGGAGAAAGTCTCAAATGGATAAATTAATGACTTTCTTCCTCTTTAGAGATCCACGTTTCTTGTGATCTTCAAACTGTTCAGAAAACTTTCATTATGGTAAAGGGTGGCTCATGGTAGAATACTTTTGTCATTCTCCCCATGACTTTAAATCACTGTTAGACACAGAGAATTTCTTACCACTTCATTAACCAGCCTCAGTAATTCTTTACTATGGGCAGGAAACTCTCAACCAGAGAAGGCAGTCCCAACCTGAGGACTCTTCTGCTGAGGAGCTATGATAAGGAATCCCAAAATCCATTTGTAGACTAAAAAGGTAAAATGTCTCACCTCTCTAGATGCTGTTTTTCAAAAATATGTAGAAGGAATAGTGAAGAACAAAATATAAATTCATTTAAGAGCATCCCTAAATTCACAGAACAGTTGAAGCTCTCTTAATTAACTTCCACTTTTACCAACCCACTATACTAACGGTTCCCTCTGTAAAACATCTTAATTGATGTACACAATGTCCTGAATACTTGAGATCAACAGGCTACTCTCTAGCATACCTGTATTTCTTTGTGGCCATCAGTTAAGATGTTAGCTTCCCAAGGTCCCCTGTTGTATTTGTTCTCAAACATATTTATGGTAATTACAAAATTCAATTACAATGCAAGAAGAGAGCTATTGTTTCTATGAAAATTCAGTCGAATGCTTTGGAAAGATTCAATAGAGGCAAGCCACTACAAAAAGAAGTTGCTGCCAAATGATGCAAGGCCACTGAGAGAGGCTCTGTGGGTTGTCACACTGCAGTTCTGAGGAACGTTCCGAATGACACTCCCTCAGATGGCATAGGGCACAACTGCAAGGCAGTGCACAGAGCCTTTGCCTTGGGAGTAAAATGACTATAAAAGTTTGAAGGAAGAGCATGAGTACCTTTAAGAAGTCTGCATTCAAAATTCTCTGCAAATCCTTTTAGGTTCCTCTTCTTCTTTATATAAACCCAAATGGGAAATTATAGGCAATGAGTTATGGATGTGGTGATTGTAAGACAGATGACATGGAGGACCCAAGATCTTGGCATTGGCCCTACATCAAGATCAGTATGTGAAAATCTGTACATGTTTTCTAGTTAAAATAGAATTTTTATGGTACCTATTTTACAATTCTCTGACTTAGCTGCCCTTTTGGGTTAATATATGAACTGCTAGTCCTTGGGGACTCTAGCCTTTACTTGCTTTACATGTTTTCAACCAGCAGATACTCAAAGAATAGACGTGATTATGTCATGAAGGGTGGTCTGTGAAAAGTTTTGAAGTTAAAAAGATTTGTTTTGGTGGCACTCAGCTTACTCTTTAACTGAGCACAGGACTGAGTAATGCTGTCATTGTCAGAGAGAGGACCTAGATTCCTACAAACACCCATATCAGTTTCTGTGCAGGCCACACACTCTCTGAACAGCCCACACCACTGTTGTTTCGAGAGCTCCAAGTCACTGGCAGACTCTGCATTCTCCATAATTACACCCAATTTTCCAATTGAATTATCGCATGATTTAATTCGTTGGCTGCATCTGGAGAGCATCAGCATTGTGCAGCTGTTGCAGCTTCAAGAGCTAATTGTTGCTAAGCACATTAAAAGTAGCCCTATTGCAGTGCACTGGAGTCAGGAAAGGAGGGGGTACAAACTTTCATTTCCCGTTTTCTCTTTGGTTGAATCATCACCCAAAGAGCCTGAGGGGTAGAAAACATTTAAGCCCTGTTAGCATGGAGACCTCACTGGGTATGGTTACTGTCACTGGATGAAAGCCCTTAAGTGAGTCAGACATATCCAGATACCAAAACATAGAGAGACCTGAAAGCTTTATTTGGCGTGTCTCAGAGAATCATGACAAACAAGATTAGGTTAGAAATTAAAGGCTGTGTTAAAGGAGAGGCAGTGCATCATCGAAAAAGGAAGCCAATTGTTGATGAGGCACCAAGACATCGGAAGACCCCAAATCTTAGTTTTGGTAAGAAGCTACCATATGCCTACCACCCTACCCATGTGTTAAATTCACCTTAATATGTTTCCATAGAGCATCTACTATGTGCATAGTCACTTGAAGACTTGCTTCAGTCTAAATATTTCCTGATGATCATCTTCAGTCTCTTGTTGTTTGGTATCTCAGAGTCGGGGATCTGAAACTCTGAAAGAAATGAATTGGGTATTTTTCTTTCTTCCTTCCCTTCCTTGTGGTTCCAAGCATTTTGAGTTTGACTCCAAAGAATCTTCATCCCCTGTCTAGATTTAGGGGTCTACACATAGGCTCTATTTTTATTTGAAAGATAAAAACTAGGGGTTTATTAAAAGATACCAGGGGATATTCTGTCTGAACTGAAGACTGGCAGGGGAGGAAAACAGGCCATGGGGGAGCCATATGTAAAGCCTGAAGAGTGGAAATGGGTGACCTAAGGGAAAGAAAGAGGAACCCAAAACAGAATCTAAGGAGAGTCCAGGAGACAGGCAGAGGTGAGGTCATGGATTTACACAGTACCACCTACTAGAGGATTAAGGGAGAGTCTGTATCCTGAACAGTGAGATTCCCTAGCTTATTCTGTATCCTAGAATGGTAAGATTTAAGAAGAGTGGGAGTCAGGCTTATGCCTTCTTAGCCAGGCAGGAAAGCAGACGGTGATAGGGGGACTGTTTACACAGTGGTTAAGGTCTGGGCCCAATCACCATCCTGTGAAGTTCACAAGGCAGTGACCCCCATCCATGCACACAGAAATTCCAACTGGCTTTAAATTTTCCTCAATCTTAAGTAAGAAAGGACAACCAAAGACCAGCAGACTTTTGGTGATAGAATTCTAAAAGAAAAAGTAGAGACCAAAGCCAAAGCCAAGAAGCAAAACAAAGTTGGGGAGAGGATTCTCAGAATCAAAGTGGAGAGCAGGAATAAAACTTGTACACACACATGCACACAAATGGTAACTGCAGGTAGTATCCAGCACAATTAGCTCCAAAATATAAAAGGTATACATAATAGCACATAATTGTGACATTTTAAAAAACTAGATAATAAGGAAAGATTGTACATCTTTCAGGAGGAAAAATATAGACAGTATACAAATAATAAGAAATCAGAATAGTATCTACCTTAACATCTGCAATTTGACTTCACAATATCAAGAAGTCAATTGATAAATGCAACCAAAATCCCAGGGGAAAATAATTTTCAACCTAAATTTTCATACTCAGTCAAAATACCATTAAATATGAAGTTAAAGATGCTTTCATAAATGCAAAGTCTTAAAATGTTTATCTTTTAGGTACCCTTTGTTTAAAAAGATATGGGAAGATGTGCCACATGCAAATAAGAGAATAAAACATGGAATAGGAAAACATGGAAACGTCTGAAATAGAAACAAAAGATTTAGAAAGACGGTAACGAGAACCCAACATGCGAGACAGCAAAAGGAACGCAGATGTATAGAATAGACTTGTGGACTTTGTGGATGAGGGTAAGGGTGGGATGATATGGGAGAAGGGCATTGAAGCATGTTAATTATCATATGTCTAATCAATCGCCAGCCGAGGATTGATGCTTGGGGCTGATGCAGTGAGATTTCCCGGGGGGGAGGGAGGAGGGAGGGGGTTCTGGAGGGGAAGCATATGTAAACCCATGGTGATATCATGACAATGTATGGCAAAAACAATAAAAAAAATTAATAAAAAAAAAGAATAAATACTGGAATCTGTGTTGGCTTAAAAAAAAAAAAAGAGAGAATTCTCAGAATACTGGTGAAAGGAATTCAGTTCAGTTCAGTCACTTAGTCATGTCCGACTCTTTGTGACCACATGAAAAGCAGTACACCAGGCTTCCCTGTCCATCACCAACTCCTGGAGTCTACCCAAACTCCTGTCCATTGAGTCGGTGATGCCATCTAACCATCTCATCCTCTGTCATCCCCTTCTCCTTCTGCCCTCAATCTTTCCCAGTATCAGGGTCTTTTCAAATGAGTCAACTCTTCACATCAGGTGGCCAAAGTATTGGAGTTTCAGCTTTGACATCAGTCCCTCCAATGAACACCCAGGACTGATCTCCTTTAGGATGGACTTGTTGGATCTCCTTGCAGTCCAAGGGACCCTCAGGAGTCTTCTCCAACACCACAGTTCAAAAACATCAATTCTTTGGTGCTCAGCTTTCTTTATAGTCCAACTCTCACATCCATATACGACCACTGGAAAAACCAAGGCCTTGACTAGACAGACCTTTGTTGACAAAGTAATGTCTCTGCTTTTTAATATGCTGTCTAGGTTGTTCATAACTTTCCTTCCAAGGAGTAAGCATCTTTTAATTTCATGGCTGCAGTCACCATCTGCAGTGGTTTTGGAGGCCAAAAAAATAAAGTCAGCCACTGTTTCCCCATCTATTTGCCATGAAGTGATGGGATCGGATGCCGTAATCTTAGTTTTCTGAATGTTGAGCTTTAAACCAACTTCTTTACTCTCCTCTTTCACTTTCATCAAGAGGCTCTTTAGTTCTTCTTCACTTTCTTCCATAAGGGTGGTGTCATCTGCATATCTGAGGTTGTTGATATTTCTCCCAGAAATCTTGATTCCAGCTTGTGCTCCCTCCAGCCCAGCGTTTCTCATGATGTACTCTGCATAGAAGTTAAATAAGCAGGGTGACAATATACAGCCTTGATGTACCCCTTTTCCTATTTGGAAGCAGTCTGTTGTTCCATGTCCAGTTCTAACTGTTGCTTCCTTACCTGCATACAGGTTTCTCAAGAGGCAGGTCAGATGGTCTGATATTCCCATCTCTTTCAGAATTTTTCACAGCTTATTGTGATCTACATAGTCAAAGGCTTTGGCATAGCCAATAAAGCAGAAATAGATGTTTTTCTGGAACTCTCTTGCCTTTTCGATGATCCAGCAGATGTTGGCAATTTGATCTCAGGTTCCTCTGCCTTTTCTAAAACCAGCTTGAACATCTGGAATTTCATGGCTCACGTATTACTGAAGCCTGGCTTGGAGGAATACCTGGAGTGAATTGCCACTGTAGCATGTTACAACATAGTTGAACCTCAAAGTCATTATGCTAAGTGAAATAACCCCATCTCAAAAAAGATAAATACTGTATGATTCCAGTTCTATAAGGTCCTTAGATTAATAAATTCATAGAGACAGAAAGTAGAGTGGTACCTGTTAGAAACTAGGAGGATGGGGAAATGGGGAGTTACTGTTTAATGGATATGGAGTTTCAGTTTGCGAAGAAAAAGAAAACAGTTCAGGAGACAGATTTTAGTGATGGTTGCACAACAATGTGCCACTGAACTCTACACTTAAAAATAGTTAAAATGGTAATTATTATGTTGTGTGTATTTTACCACAATTTTTAAAAATAATTGAAAGTGTTTGTTCTGAAAAGTGGGAATTAGGAGGAAGGGAAAACTGCTTTCTGTTATATGGGTAGGTAATACTTTAAAAAGAAAATGTTTTAACTAAAACCACTCCAGTACTCTTGCCTGGAAAATCCCATAGACAGAGGAGCCTGGTGGGCTACCGTCCATAGGGTTGCAAAATGTGGGACGTGACTTAGCAACTGAGCATACACGCAAATGTTAAGGCAATAGGCTTTCTAGGCAAAGGGAACTGCATGAACAAAGTCAGGAAGGCATGAAACAGCACAGGAAGAACCATAGGAAGTTGCACCTACCTAGAGGGTATTGAAGAGGCCATGGGAAACATCTGGAGCTTTATTCTCTAGGGCAGTGTTTCCACAGTGTCATGTGCACTTACCTGATGATCTTTGTCATTTGAATAGTTATATATTTACTTTTTTAAAAAATTTGTTTATTTTTAAAAATTTTTCTTTATATTATTGTGTTGTTGGTTTTGCCATACATTGACATGAATCTGCCATGGGTATACATATGTTCCGCTTCCAGAACCCCCCTCCCTCCTCCCTCCCGATTCCCTCTCTCTGGGTCATCCTGGTGCACCAGCCCTGAGCATCAAACCTGGGCTGGTGATTGATTTCACAGATGATAATTAACATGTTTCAATGCCGTGCTCCCATATCATCCCACCCTTGCCCTCTCCCATAGAGTCCAAAAGACTGTTCTATACATCTGCGTTTCTTTTGCTGTCTCGCATACAGGGTTCTCATTACCATCTTTCTAAATTCCATATATATGCGTTAGTATATTGTATTGTTGTTTTTCTTTCTGGCTTACCTCACTCTGTATAACAGGCTCCAGTTCCGTCCACCTGAGTAGAACTGATTCAAATGAATTCTTTTTAATGCTGAGTAATATTCCATTGTGTATATGTACCACAGCTTTCTTATCCATTTGTCTGCTGATGGACATCTAGGTTGCTTCCATGTCCTGGCTATTGTAAACAATGCGGTGATGAACACTGGGGTACACGTGTCTCTTTCAATTCTGGTTTTCTCAGTGTGTATGCCCAGCAGTGGGATTGCTGAGTCATATGGCAGGTCTATTTGCAGTTTTTTAAGGAATCTCCACACTGTTCTCCATAGTGGCTGTACTAGTTTGCATTCCCACCAACTGTGTTAGAGGGTTCCCTTTTCTCCACATCCTCTCCAGCATTTATTGCTTGTAGACTTTTGGATGGCAGCCATTCTGACTGGTGTAAAGTGGTACCTCATTTTGGTTTTGATTTGCATTTCTCTGATAATGAGTGATGTTGAGCATCTTTTGTTTGTTAGCCATTTGTTAGCATCAAATGTTTGTTAGCCATTTGTATGTCTTCTTTGGAGAAATGTCTGTTTAGTTCTTTGGCCCACTTTTTGACTGGGTCGTTTATTTTTCTAGAATGGAGCTGCAGGAGTTGCTTGTATATTTTTGAGATTAATTGTTTGTCTGTTGCTTTATTTGCTATTATTTTCTCCCATTCTGAAGGCTGCCTTTTCACCTTGTTTTTAGTTTCCTTTGTTGTGCAGAAGCTTTTAATTTTAATTAGGTCCCATTTGTTTATTTGTGCTTTTATTTCCAATATTCTGGGAGGTGGGTCATAGAGGATCCTGCTTTGGTTTATGTCGGAGAGTGTTTTGCCTATGTTTTCCTCTAGGAGTTTTATAGTTTCTGGTCTTAAATGTTTAGATCTTTGATCCATTTTGAATTTATTTTTGTGTATGGTGTTAGAAAGTGTTCTAGTTTCATTCTTTTACAAGTGGCTGTCCAGTTTTCCCATCCTCAATGGTGAAAAACTGAAAGCATTTCCCCTAAAGTCAGGAACAAGACAAGGGTGCCCACTCTCACCACTACTATTCAACATAGTTTTAGAAGTCTTGGCCACAGCAATCAGAGCAGATAAAGAAATAAAAGGGATCCAGATTGGAAAAGAAGAAGTAAAACTCTCTCTGTTTGCAGATGACATGATCCTCTGCATAGAAAACGCTAAAGATTCTACCAGAAAATTACTAGAGCTTAGCAGTGAATATAGTAAAGTTGCAGGATACAAAATCAACACACAGAAATCGCTTGCATTCCTATACATTAATAATGAGAAAACAGAAAGAGAAATTAGGGAAACAATTCCATTCACCATCGAAACAAAAAGAATAAAATACTTAGGAGTATTTCTACCTAAAGAAACAAAAGACTTGTATATAGAAAACTATAAAACACTGATGAAAAAAATCAAAGAGGACACAAATAGATGGAGAAATATACCGTGTTCATGGATTGGAAGAATCAATATAGTGAAAATGAGTATACTACCCAGAGCACTCTATAGATTCAATGCAATTCCTATCAAGCTACCAGAGGTCTTTTTCAGAGAATTAGAACAAATAATTTCACAATTTGTATGGAAATACAAAAAACCTCGAATAGCCAAGCAATCTTGAGAAAGAAGAATGGAACTGGAGGAATCAACCTGCCTGACTTTAGGCTATACTACGAAGCCACAGTCATCAAGACAGTATGGTACTGGCACAAAGACAGAAATATAGATCAATGGAACAAAATAGAAAGCCCAGAGATAAATCCACACATCTATGGACACCTTATCTTTGACAAAGGAGGCAAGAATATACAATGGAGAAAAAACAGTCTCTTTAACAAATGGTGCTGAATAGTTATATATTTACTTTTAAAGTACCTTCTATTAATAACAAATGACCTTGACTTTTAGTTGATGGTGGTGATAATAGTGATACAAATTCCTAAAATGAAATTAATTTTATAAATATGAGTTGGTTTTAAGAAAAATGTTAACATTAATAATAAGAGGCACACAGTTGTGGCAAAAAATCATGAAGGTGACGCATGGATGGTTAAAGTAGAAGAAACATTTTTTGAAGTGATAGAAAACCCTTGATTATTTAAATGAGGCAGCATGTCCAGGCTGAGTTTTGAGTCCCATATCAATTCAGGGAATATGAACTGCCTTTTACAGCTCTTTAAGACCTAGAGACATGTTCAGAGGCAGTCCTGAGGTGAAAGTTAGAGCTTCAAATAGCAACTCCTTGTTCTAGAAGCCTTTCTATGAGTTACAAAAAAAAAAAAAAAGAGTTGCCATTAAAAAATCAAAGATTGAAGACCCCTGAAATAGATCATTCTGGTTGGAAGTGGAGCAGGGAGAGAACTAAGGAAGAAAGGCTGAAGAAGAGGAAGGCAAACAGAGCAGCTTCTGCCAGTGACCCAAGAGTAGACTATGGCCTGGTCTAAGATCATGTGTAGGGAAAGGAGATAGATTAGAGAGGTAGAGTTCCTGACTGCAAGCCTAGTGCACTACCTGGTAGCAGGCCATCTGAGTTGCAAGTATACACTTATGAAGGAATACACAATTCAAAGAGAACAAACTTTATCTTCCCAAATAAAGAAGTGATGGCAGAAATTTATTGCTTTTTTGAATCTTCCAACATTAATTATAATATTAGGAGCAGTGGTATTAGAAACTGATTTTTCCAAGCCCAAAAGAATATGAAAGTAGAAGAGGAACCATATGCTGTAATAGCAGACTAGACTTGGAGCCATTCATTCATTCACTCCTTCACTTATTCATTCACCCTATCCATCCATTCATACCACAGCTATTTATTCAGTACGTATATGTGAGGAACTGTTCTATAAACTGGAGAGCTAGCAGTAAACAGAACTGACATCAGTTCTTGCTTTCCTGGTACTTATATCCTCGTAGAAACAGAAAAAATAAGTTAGTAAAACAGACAATGTGTTAGAAGAGAATAAATTTTTAATGACAAAACTGAATTCATGGTTATCAGTACATTAAAAATTTGAAACATCTTTTAGATATTCAACTGGTGATATTAAAAAGGCGGAGAGATAAATGAGCCTGGGATTCAGGGAAGTAGTTTGGGCTGAAGATATACTCGGGGTCTTTAGTAGGGAGATAGTATTAGCCAAGAATACATGTAGCAAGAAAAGAACTCCAACAAGAGGATCCAAAGGCTGAGTTCTGGTGAACTCCAACAAGTTGGAGAGATAAGGAGCAGCTGGCAAAAGAAATTGAAGAGAGGACAGTGAAGTAGGAAGAAACACAAGAAGGTCCTGTGTCCTGGAAGTCACATGAAGAAAGTATGGGAGTGGGAGTGATCAGTCATGGTGATGCTTCTGATGGTCCAGGAGGAGCATCTGAGGCTGAGGACTGACCAGTGGGTTTAATAACAGGGAGGTGAAGGTGACCTTGACAGGAGCATCTTAGTGGGAGGTAAGGACAAAAGCCTGATTGGAATCATAGTTGCTGAGCTCTGGTTGGAGTCAACATGCTGGATGACTTTGGATGAATCATGAAACGTATCTGGAATCGGTTCTCTCATTTGTCAAGTGAGGGTGTTTGAAGATCTCTAAAGCCTCTTATGGCTCTAAAATTAAAAGATTTGTGATGATTCCAATAAAACAGGTTATTCTTTCCATGAAACTGATACCCTGAAAGTATTTGGAATCTGAAACTTGCATATGGGGCTTCTCTTTCCTCAGAGTAAAGAAAATGTGTGTGGGAATGCAAGACATTCAGCAAACTGACCGTTCGGTATAATGTAATAGAAGCCAAGTTACTTCACAGTTTATTTCAAGATAATGGAACACACATGCACACACACGTTTTCTGACTTTTCCCACAAGGAAAGGCACCTCATTTGCATTTGTATGTTTGTTTTTATTCTGTGTATAATATTGATCTCATTTAATTAAGATTTTCAGACTCTCATTAAATGGAGTTTGTTTTGGTAATTTCCTCAAAGAGAACATTTGCTAGCTCCACCTTTGCCATGGATGCACTTACCTACTACCACCTGGTGGTAGCAAAAATATTACAAAATAAAGGAAAAGAGGAAAAGCAGAGTCTGTCTTATTTCACTGCTGCCAAGGATTGGTCCTAGGTCTTTCCAGGCAATATTGACTTCATGAGGTCTTAAAGGCCTTCAAGGCTGTGGGAATCTGCATGACCCTATGAAGACCTGACACCCGGGACTTGGCATGGGTTCCTTATATCCAATGCCAGCGAAACCTGGACATGTTGAATAATCAGAGTATTCCTGAGGAAATGAACCGAGTAAGTGAAGGCCCTCAAAATTAATCCTGGCTTTCTGAAACCACTTCAACTCCCTATTTAAGAACTTATCTATTCAAACATTGTTTTTAAAATTACCTTTTTGAAGAAGTACTCTTAGAAAACTGTTTTTAGTGGAAGTTGAGTTTTGTATTTTTAAGGCCTTCCATTCATGTCAGAGACAAACTGTGAGCATACCTAGTTGTTAAAGGATATAAACTTCTTTAAATTATCAGTAAACATAATAGCTAACAACTGGATTCCTGCATGAATGGAAAAGATTCTGCTATCCCTGGAGAGTCAAAAACAAAGCAAAACAAAACAATAACAAAACCCTTTAATTTGAAAAAATAGTTACTGGCATTTATTCTGCTAGTACAAAGACACACCCAACATGGCTATAATCTCTGAGTCTACGAAACTGCAGGGAAAGCAGAGAGCAACTTTAAGCAAGGAATAAAAAAGATAACAGGGGACTGCAGGGTTTCTATCGCTATCGAAACTCACTGCCTCTCCTCCCCTAATTTTTCTGATTCATCTCAGAGAAGAGAATCTGAGTTATAAGACAGAGGAAGCCAGAGTTGTGGGTGACACCGAGAAGATAGATTCCTCCAGAAGTCTATATTGCTCCTGAACAACCCTAGGATTCAATAACCGATCAAATGAATAAGATAAAAATGCTGGCGTTTCTGTTAATAAAGGAAGGAATTAAATATCATATGAATTTAGGATCACTTGAAAGGATAACTTTACATGGATGTTTATTTCTTGAAATAGTTCTGCATGAATGTGTAGGGTAAGGGAGTTAGAGAAGGTGAGGTTCGGAAAAAGAATGAGGCCTGCACTTTACAGAACAGATCACCTTTACTGAGGCGATAAGGGGCAGCAGTCAGATTGGTGAGCTGCTGCACTTACCCAAGAAAAGAGTAAGTATATATAGGCATGAATGTGGAAAGCTACTGTCTTAAGGGGGCCTGTTCTTCTCCAAGGTTGTTTGGAGTAGTTATCTCTTAAATGGCCGGGGCAAGGAATTTTGGAGATTGGCCAGAGGCTTGACCAGCTGGGGAGCTGGGTGTACTGAACCCAATGTCCATTTTTTCCTTTGGGTGAGAGAGTTCTTTGTTTTGCATAGAATGGTGGGGAGGACCTGGAGGGGAATTTGAGCCATGTACCTTTCCTTCAGAATGTATAGCATAAATTTTAAAATTGTGCTACTTGATATTGAGCCGCTAATCATGGTAGAAAATGGGAGGAAACAGGGAGGACCCAACTAATGATGGGTCATTGTTAACAGACCTACTACACACTGCAAACCAAATTTTAGAGTTTGATATGGGAAGAAATAAGTCATTGGAAACCTGAAATGATCTTAGTTGAAGCAGTGGGCAGGCCAAGTAAATTTAGTAATAGAAGTGTCAAATGATCAGTGACTTGGCATTGGAAAGGAGAAAATGTGGTATATTTGAGTAATATCATAGGGAATGAAACATCTGGTCTTCATAAACTCCTTCATGTCACAGTGGAAAGATTCATAGACTGTGGATCTTCTGGTCTATTCCTCTATCCTTTAGCTGCAAAGTCAGAGAAGTAGAATTATCTACCGAAGCCTCAAGGGAATTAGTGCAGAACCGAGACTAATGCTTCAGTGACATCTTTAAGCCCTCTGTGAAGTTTAAACCTTAAGGGATGTTTCTGAATGAGGAACTTTGGTGGAGATGGACAAGGAAAGCTGCTCTGAAGGGTAGAGGGAGGGTAGGAAGGAGTCTTCAGTTTTGCTATCATATTGATTTTAGAACATCCAACTAAACACCCTTCCTCTTCTTTTTGTTTCTCCCATCCCATTCAATCCCATGGCCTCAACTCCCATCTGTAAGATAAATGATCCCCAAATCACTTCATTCGGTCTCTTCCAGTCTCCAGTTCCATATTTCCAATTGCCTGTTGAACATTTCCTCCTGGATTGCCACTAGGATATTTGAATGAAGATGCCCAATATGAATTTATCACCTTTCCTTCAAAATATCTGTCTTGGTTCCCTGATTAGTACTATTCTCCTCCCAGACATCCAGATCTGAACTTTTAACATTATTTTTACTTCTTTCTCTTCCTTGAAAATCCCAATAAATTGCAATCTAGTTAGATGCCATCAGGGCTTCCTTAGTGGCTCAGACGGTGAAGAATCTATCTGTAATGCAGGAGACCTGGGTTTGATCTGTGGGTTGAGAAGATCCCCTGGGAAGATCTCACTCCAGTATTCTTGCCTGGAGAATTCCATGGAAAAGGGGAACTTGGTGGGCTACAGTCCATGCGGTCCCAAAGAGTTGGACATGACTGAGTGACCAATTCACCATTCACCATTTTTAGGTGCCATCATCACTGCATCTCTTGTTCCTGCCCCCTCTTCTCTGCCTGCTCTTAGCTCATGCCTTCATTCCCTGTACCAAGATTCTGATGATGCCCTTCCTCTGGACTTTCAATGTCCAGTACTCTTTTAACAGGACTTTACTCCAGAATCTGACTTGTCTGTGTCACTCTTCTATTGAGAAAGCCTTCAGTGTCATTGTTCCAGCATATTTTCCCATTACTTTACACTGAAGTTGACTTTGCTAAGTTCAGTTGTCCACTAACCCTATATATATGGTTCGGTTCAGTTCAGTCGCTCAGTCATGTCCGATTCTTTGTCACCCCACAAACCGCAGCATGCCAGGCCTCGCTGTTCATAATCAACTCCCAGACTCCATCCAAACTCCTGTCCATCGAGTCAGTGATGCCATCCAGCCATCTCATCCTTTGCCGTCCCCTTCTCCTCCTGCCCCCAATCCTTCCCAGCATCAGGGTCTTTTCCAATGAGTCAACTCTTCACATGAGGTGGCCAAAGTATTGGGGTTTCAGCTTCAACATCAGTCCTTCCAATGAACACCCAGGACTGATCTCCTTTAGGATGGACTTGTTGGATCTCCTTGTAGTCCAAGGGAATCTCAAGAGTCTTCTCCAACACCACAGTTCAAAAGCATCAATTCTTCGGTGCTCAGCCTTTTTCACTGTCCATCTCTCACATCCTTTGCATATGCTGTTCTCTTTGCTGGTGATATCTTTTTTTCTAGTGCCAGCCCAGAACATTAAATATGTACCCATATTATTATTATTTTCACTCTTGACTATGTGTTTCAAACCCACTGTAACTCTTAAAAAAATTGTATTATTCTTCCCCAGACAAAAGGATTCGCTTCCTTGGCTTTCTCACCATTTTATCTCTTTTTTCTCTTTAGAAATCTTTACTTTTCACTTTCTGTTAGCTATTGCTATTCCTAAAGTTTAAATTCCTACTAAATTATAAGCCCCCAGAGGGTAGAGATGGGTTTAACTTAATCTTACCTAGTATAATACTTGGGGTATCATGCTAAGTAGGTGCTCAATAAATGTTAATTGAGTGAATGACCAAATGAATGTTAACAAATAAATTTCTGAAGACAATAGGAAAATTGGATTTAGAATGAAGTAGAGAGGTAGGAATGGGAGAAGATTTGGGATATTTTCATATTCTACTGATGGTGAGAATTACACAGGTTTTTTTGTTTGTTGCTGCTGCTTTTTTTTTTTTAAGAGTAGATGAAAAGGTGAGATCCAGGTCTGAGTCAGGGAAACTGCAGAACATAGCCCAGGATGAGAAGAGTCTAGTGAAAAAGGAAGCTGAAAGGGGAAAGGATATACGGTACCCCTGAGAAGAAATTTATGCAAGCCCAGATTTGGTGTCAACCTCCGATTATCTACTATTTATATATTTTTAAAGAAATGTGCATCAGATTTTAGTGCTGCTTTGTTTGTCTCCCTATATATGCACTAGCCAGCACAATCCTGGACTTGATTTACCTTTGCTGATTCGGCTTCTTTTCTCTGAACTTATTTATGGCTGTGAGAGAGGTGTTGTGTCCTTGCTGATAAAGGACAACTGAACTGTATTCTAGGCTTAGCTGCCTAGTTGCTGTACAACTCTTAGAAAGTTGCTTTCTTATCTAGCTGCCAAGTTTTCCTGAACTATAGTAAATGAGGACCACGTGTCAAAGGTAGAGTCCTAGACTGGAGGTCTCAAAATTTAATATGCATTCAGTCTCTGGGATATTTGTTAAAAAAAAAAAAAAAGTCTTGTTTCAGTAGGTCTGGGCTGGGGCCTGAAACTTTTACGTCTAACAAACTCACAGATGGACCTCACTTAATAACAGGGTCCTTTTGAATACAGGAGAAACCCTAGAGATCAGCCAAGCCAGTGGTCCACAGCCCCAAGTCATCCTTAGAGATAATCTGAGGAGCATCTAAGAATACGGATACCAGTGATAGCTTCTGGTGAATGATGTCAGGTTCGTGATCTACTAAGAAGAAGATTTTAGCCTCCGGACTAGGGACCAAGCTTGATCACTCAAGAGCTTTTGTGTAGCAGAGTTTTATTAAAGTATGAAAAGGGGCAGAGAAAGCTTCTGACACAGACATCAGAAGAGGGACGGGGAGTGCCCCCCTAGCTAGTCTAAGCAAGGAGCTATATACTTTTTAAATTAGTTATTACAATCAATCAAAAGAATGTCTCAAGGTTGTAAAGATCTTACTAGACCCACTCCCATAATTTACATTTTAAGATAACAGGATTAGCCAGAAGGTTTTCAGGCAGGAGAAACTGTCCTCAAGCAGGGTACATTGCTGTTCTATAATCCTTAGAACAGAGTTGAAACTGAGTTGTTTGTTGTGTAATTATCAGTTCTGGGCTTAAAGAAAAAAACATTTTATGTGACTAAGACTAAGGAATGTAGAGGAAAAAAAAAGACATTTGTCCTTTTCTCCTCCTTGAGAATTCTAGGCCCCTATCTTCTCCTTGAGAGACCCAGACCTTTTTCTCCTCCTTGGGGACCCCAGACTTCTTATCAACCTGCCCAGGAATTGACTCACTCACCAGGCTCCCCAGCCAGAGTCTTGAATGGGGCCCAAACAGCTGAGTTTTTAATAAGCTCCCAGCTCATTCTGAGCTAGGAGCTAGGTTTGAGAACTACAGCTAGGTTTGAGAACTACAAATACTGTCTGACCCACACCACCACATAGGGATGGCAAAACTGAGGACCAAAGACTATTTGAATTCCATAAAGGAAGATTTTGTTCTTCTGAAAGGAGTTTTCCTGAAAACCTGCAGCCTGGTATGCTGCAGTCCACGGCGTTGCAGAGTTGGACACAATCTAGCATCTGAACAGCAACATTCCTGAAAAAAATTACCCCTGTGTATTTTGTTACTGAAAGTAAAAACTCCCTTTTAAAGCCACAGAAATAACTGGACCCTGTATATAATTTATTTCTTAGATGCTGCTAATATAGAAAAACAATGTTTTCAATCATTTTTAGAGTGATAGATACTCTAGATTATTTTAGTTTCATCCTAATGGTAGGGGGTGGTGGTGGGTGGTGGTAAGGAATGGCCATTAAGCAATTATGTAGTTCAAATACATCATTATTATTATTACCATGATGAGTGGACTCATTATAATCGGACAATAAAAGTGGGAATGACTTTGCATTGTTATTAGTGTCTGTCTCAGGGCCCCTGCCTTTCCCAGGGGCTATTGCATTCAGCAGACTGATTCACCATGTAGGTACTTGCAGTGCTCAACTTGTAAACTACTGGATTAGTTTTCAAAATCCAGTGTGGTCATCTTTACTTTTCTGGTGCTGACCCATTGTTCACTCAAGATACTGGCTTCCTCCATCCTCAAATAACCTAATCTTAGGAAGCCTGTGGCCTCCTTGTATTCACCTTTGTTGTACTCCCAATCCTTTCTTTCACACCACAACTAGTGATCCTCAGAATCTGAACCAATATCATAATCCCCTTGCTTAAAACTTGCCAACGACCCAATCAAAAAGTGGGCCAAAGAACTAAACAGACATTTCTCCAAAGAAGACATACAAATGGCTAACAAACACATGAAAAGATGCTCAGCATCACTCATTATCAGAGAAATGCAAATCAAAACCAAAATGAGGTACCACTTTACACCGGTCAGAATGGCTGCCATCCAAAAGTCTACAAGCAATAAATGCTGGAGAGGATGTGGAGAAAAGGGAACCCTGTTACACTGTTGGTGGGAATGCAAACAAGTACAGCCACTATGGAGAACAGTGTGGAGATTCCTTAAAAAACTGAAAATAGACCTGCCATATGACCCAGCAATCCCACTGTTGGGCATACATACCAAGGAAACCAGAATTGAAAGAGACATGTATACCCCAATGTTCATTGCCGCACTGTTTACAATAGCCAGGACATGGAAGCAACCTAGATGTCCATCAGCAGACAAATGGATAAGAAAGCAGTGGTACATATACACAATGGAATATTACTCAGCCATAAAAAAGAATACATTTGAATCAGTTCTACTGAGGTGGACAAAACTGGAGCCTATTATACAGAGTGAAATAAGCCAGAAGGAAAACTACCAATACAGTATACTAACACATATATATGGAATTTAGAAAGATGGTAACGATAACCCTGTATGTGAGACAGCAAAAGAGACACAGATGTATAGAACAGTCTTTTGGACTCTATGGGAGAGGGCAAGGGTGGGATGATATGGGAGAATGGCATTGAAACATGTAAATTATCATCTGTGAAATCAATCGCCAGCCCAGGTTTGACGCATGATACAGAGTGCACAGGGCTGGTGCACCAGGATAACCCAGAGAGATGGAATCGGGAGGGAGGTGGGAGGGGGATTCTGGAAGGGGAACACATGTATACCCATGGCGGATTCATGTCAGTGTATGGCAAAACCAACACAATAATGTAAAGGAAAAAAAAATTTGCCAATGGTTGTCTGTTTCTTCTAGGATAAAATAAAAATCCTTGGCAAGTCTTCCCAGTTCCTTAATAAACTGTTCCACTTCCTTTCAGCAGCCTGATTACCAACCAGTCTTCCTCTCCCTCTTGCCACACTGTTTTGGGCTTCTGGGATATTCTAACATCTCTAGTTTCTGGAAGCTTTTAACATCTCTCGTCTAGGAACTCTATACATGCTCTTCTCTCCGATTGCAAGATTTTACCCAGCTACACTGTCCTCATCCTTCAGCTCTCAGCTTAAATTTCTGTTGCTCAGGGAGCCTTCCCTAATCATCTGACAAAATTAACACCCACAGTAATTCTCTTCCTTAATACCTGGTGCGTCTCCATTGGTAATAGTGATTGTACCAGTAATTGCTTGTTCAGTATCTTTCTTCCCTCACTCATGATAAACCACAAAAGGACATGGCTGTCCTTTCAAAGCTAAATCCTCATTGTTCAACACTTACGTGCTTTAATAGTTGTTGGAGGAATGAGTGTAAGAATCACCAGGCATGGGACTTCGCTAGTGGTGCAGTGGTTGAGAATCCACCTCGCAATAAAGGGACACAGTTTTGATCCCTAGTTGGAGAATTAAGAACCCATATGCTGTGCAGTGTGGCAAAAAAAAAAAAAAGAAAGAAAGAAAGAAAGATCACCAGATACTTGAACTGAACGTGCAGAATCCTGGAGATCTAAGGGGAAACAAAAGCACTGGGCCTCCTCTTGTCTAATTCTCTGAATGAAGTATCAGATCCATATCTACCCTGCCCCTGCTGATACATTTTTGAATACTCTAAATGAGTAAAATATTTTATTCCTAAATTGAACATGAAGTCCAGCATGTTGGATCTCACTTCCTAGAACCTCTGTCACAGTGTCACTCTTGGAGGATCTGTGGGTGAAGCTCTGCAGAGCCCAGAACTCTACTTTTGTGGAGATGTTGTTGTAGATGCCATTAGCTACAGCGCTCTGTCTGTGGAAAGACCTACTCAAGAAATGGCTCTTTGAGATTTAATATCAGGAAGAGCTTTGCATTCTTGGGAAACTGATGAGTGTTTTCCTTACGGCCACTGAATTTCTGTACTGCATTTTCCTCACTGCCAAGAAGCTCAAAGTAACATTCTCAGCTCAACTTTTGTTAAATGTGGAAGTCTATGGGGTCGCAAAGAGTGGACACAACTGAGCATGCGCGGATGCGGGCGCGCATGCATGCACACACACACGGCTCAAGAACTTGCTGTATAACTTTGCCCTGGTGTTGATTTTCTATTCTAAATCTATTTTCTCTGCTCTTGATTTATTAAATATTTATAGCTTTCTATTTTAAAGTGTGAAGTCTTGTAAGCTTCCTCAAATCCTTAGTGGAATGAGGAAGAGAGATACATGAAAGAAAGAAATTCATGAGGCTCTGAGATACATTCCCTTTAAAGTCCAGAGGGTTCCTTTCTACAGGTGCTACTGGCAGGAGCCTTGAATAGCGAGATTCCTGCTGGCAAGGGCGTTCCTTGCCATGCAAAGACATGGCAGAGCTTCTGGGAGAGGGAACCCTTTTGAAACAGCTTATTGAAGTGATTTTGCTTCTGATCTCTTGCCAAAGGTATCCTCAAATGACCCAGAAGTGTGAGTGGCCTTGTCCTCCCCTTAGAGTCTGAATCCTTTTGGGAGGAGTGGCTAAATAGAGTGAGCCTTGTAATCTGTTCTGAAATTCTATGTGAGAGCTAGATTTTCATTGGCATAAGTCTTCTATTATGAAGTCAGAATTAGAGTGCTTTTGTAGGCAAGACTTTAATTTCACCTATTTTCCAATTCTAGTACCTAAGTGTCCAATATTTTCTATAAGGATTCATTTCTGTGTCTAAGGGAAGCAGGAATGAGCATATGTTCTACATGTACTGTATGCTGGATGCTATGTATGTACCTCATATGAGCTGTTTTAACTCCTGTGTCCACCCCGTGCACTAGGCTCAGTATCTGCATTTTGTATGTGGATAAAACAAGGCTCAGAGAGACTTGCCCAGTGTCACCTGGATAATGGAAGATGGTGCTAGGATTATAGTCATACCTTCTGAGCCCAGCAAGGCTGACCTTCTACAGTCTACTGGGAAGATCACGTGAAAGCGGAATATGTTTAGGGCAAAAAAAAAAAAGACTGCTCAATGGGTGAGTCACACATGGATCTGAGGAAGGACTCAGAGGCAAGCAGAAGAGAAAAGAAGAGAACACACTGAGCCCCTGGCCTCAAGACAGTGCTCCAACTCAAACCCGCTTCCATCTCCTTCCTCCATTCTGTCATCTTTGGTATACTGTTGTTGCTGCAAACAAGTTCCCTGATGCTCTAGGCTATCCAGGCTGTAAGCATTCTTACCTCTTAGAAATTAGATAGTAGTAGATATAGACACAGACAAACACATATCCACAGCATTCTTCTGGGTAGGAGATGCATTTTGAAGGTGAACACTAATCACTGACTATTGATATTGGCAAAAGTTGCTATGTATTGAGGTACTGTCATGTTCTGGATCCTTTAGAGGTCTTATTTAAGCTTCACAAAAATCTAGCATGGTAGACATTATTATCTCTGCATTGCAGGTGAGAAAGCTGAGGGTTACAGAGGTTGTCCATGGTCATGCTGTAAGCAAATAAACTGATGCCCTGGTTTCCTGCCTCCATTTTCCATCATTGCTGAGATGCTAACTATGATCAGGAGAATTCTCTAACTATTAACTATTTTTCCTTTAGGGAAAATGGAGTCAATAAAGAGGGATGAATTTCACAGACCTCCGTAAAGCTCTGATTTGAATATAAGTTCTCTCCACTCACTTCATTAACACATTGAGTTTTATGTCATGTTATATGCATATTGAGTTTTAATAGCAACTATCTATTTTTAATTAAACTTTTAATTTTAAGGTAATTATAGATTCACATGCAGTTGTAAGAAATAATGTAGAAGATTCCATTTGCCTTTTACCCAGTTTCCACCAATGGAAATATCTTGTAACACTGAAGTACAATATCACAATCAGGATGTTGAGATTGATAAAGTTAAGACACAGAACAGTTTCAACATTACAAAGATGTTTTATAATTGTCCTTTTATAGCCATAGCACTTCCCCTCCATCCCCGTTTTTTCCTTTACCCTGGCAACCACTATTCTTTTCTCCATTGCTATAATTTTATAATTTCAAGAATACTACATACAGACTTCCTGGAACCAATGCATGGGACATGGGTTCAATCCCTGGTTGGGGAACCAAGAACCCACATTTGTTATTGTTGTTTAGTTGCTAAGAACTACCAGCAGTTCCACTCCTCAGTATATATCTGGAAAAAAGGAAAACATTAATTAAAAAAGATGCATACACCCCAATGTTCATAGCAACACTATTTACAGTAGCCAAGATATGATAGCAATCCAAATGCCTATCAACACACGAACTGATAAAACATGATGTGGGATGTAACAATGTAATATTACTCAGCCATAAAAAAGAATGGAATTCTGCCATTTACAGCAACATGGATGGACCTAGAGAATATTATGCATATTGAAATTTGAAATAAGTCAAAGACAAGTACTGCATAATATCAATGATATGTGGAATCTAGAAAATAATACAACTGAATGTATTTGCAAAATGTAAACAGACTCACATTTATAGAAAGCAAGCTAGTCGTTACCAAAGGGGATAGGTAAGAGGAGAAAGACAAATTAGAGTTATGGGATTAATAGTTACAAACTACTATATATAAAATAAATAACTAGGATATACTGCATAACATAGAAAATTGTTACAATAACTATATAATATATATATAGCTATATAATAACATAGCATAGTTGTTATAGTAACTTGCTATGAGGTATAATCTGCAAAAATACTGAATCACTATCCTATACAGTTGAAACTAATAAAATGTTGTAAATCAACTATTGTTTTTGTTGTTTAGTTGCTAAGTTGTGTCCGACTCTTTGTGACCCCAGGGACTATAGCCCACCAGGCTCTTCTGTCCATAGAATTTCCCAGGCAAGAATACTGGAGTGAGTTGCCATTTCCTTCTCTAGGGGATCTTCCTGATCCAGGAATCAAACCCACATCTCTTGTATCTCCTACATTAGCAGGTGGATTCTTTACTGCTGAGCCACCAGGGAGGCCCAAATCAACTACAATTTTTAATAAAAGTTCCATTAGGTATAAAAATAAGAACAATTGTATTCTTCCTCTATATGTATTCCTTTTATCCTACCCCTCCCCCCCCATTTTTTGCTTTATTGTCCTTGCTGTAGCTTTTAGTACTGTATTAGTTGGTGATTGTTAAAGTGGACATCTTGCCCGTTCTTAACTTGTAAAACATTCAGCATTCTTTCTTTAATCATTAAATATGGTATTAACTATGGGTATTTTGTAGATTTCTTTTATCAGGTTAAAGGAGTTCCCCTCTGTTCTTAGTTTCTTGAGAGTTTTTGTCATGAATGGATGTTCGATTTATCTACTGCTTTTTCTATATCAATTGATATGATTATGTGATTTTTCTTTTTTAACCTGCCAATACGATGAGTTAAAGTGATTGTTTTTTGAGTGTTGAATCAGCTTGTATCTCTGGAAAACTTCCCACTTGGTCATCATGCATAGTTATTTTTATATATTGATGACTTCTTTGCTGATATTTTTGTTAAGGATTTCCGCACATATATGCAGGAGGGACTTTGGTTCCTAGTTTTTTCTTTTTTTGTACTGTCTCTGTCTAGTTTGGGCTTTATAAAATGAATTGGGAAGTGAACTTCTTCTATTTTCTAAAAGATACTGTGTAGAACTGGTATTAATTCTTTAAATGTTTGGTAGAATTCTCCAATGATACCATCTGGGCCTGGAGATTTCTTCTGGGGAAGTTTTTAGATGGTAAATTCAATTATGAATAGTTGTAGAGCTGTTCAAATTGTTTCATATTGAGTAAATTGTGAAAGTTTGTGGTTTTGAGTATTGGTCCATTTTATCTACATTGTTAAACTGATATATGTAGAATTGTTTTTAACATAATCTTTTTATTCTTTTGATGTCTGTGAAATCTGTAGGATCTTTTGATTTGCTCCTCATATTGAGATTTGCATCTCACCTTTTTTCCTTTTTTTTTTTTACTAGAAGTCTGTCAATTTTATTGATCTTTTCAAAGAACTAGCTCTTTTATTGATTTTTCTATTTTTTCCCCAATTTTATTGATTTCTGCTGTTAGATTTATTATGCCCTTTATTGTGCTTGTTTTTGGGTTTATTTGGGGTTTCTTTCTTTCTTTTTTTGGTTTCTTGACTTAGGATTGAAGATTACTAACTTGATAATTTTATTCTTTTCTAATCCAAGCATTTGGTGATATATATTTCCCTTTCAAATATATTGGCTTTATCTGTGTTCCACAAATTTTGATATGTTTTTTTTTCTTCATTTTGGTTCAGTTCAATGTATTTTTAGACTTCCTTTGAGAATAATTTTTTGACCCCCGAGGTAGTTTTTGACATGATAAAGCTACCCAACACTTTCTAAGCACATATTCAAAATGGATATCTCTTCATGTTCGAAAAGATAATTTTTGACATGATCATTGTCATAACTATGATGAAGCAGATTCTACCAGGGAAAGAAGTAACAAATGAAGCCCATTGAACTCATTAAGTAGGTCATCATAGACTCAGTTCAAACCCAGCCCAAGGTGCAGTATGTACTTCTGCTATTTTCTGCTAAGGATGTCATAACAATGCATCATTGACTGGGGGCCTTAGATCATGGAAATTCATTTTCTCCTAGTTCTTCAGGTTGCAAGTACAAGGCCAGAGTGCCAGCATGATTGATTTCTGCTGAGAGCCCTCTCCCAGGCTTCTCAATGGTCATCTTTTCACTGTGTCCTCACATAAGAGAGAGATTTCTTCCTCTTAAAAAAGACCACCAACCCTATTGAATTGGGGCCTAACCCTTAATTACCCTTTTTAAACTTATTTAAGCTTTTTTAGTCTTCTATATCTTAACCCTATTTAACTTTAATTGAAACTTTATTATTTAACATTAATTACTTCCTTAATCACCTAAATTTTACCTTAATTGCTTTCTACTTTTAACCTTATTTATCTTGTATATTGCTTGAATTTAACCTTCAGTTCAGTTCAGTTCAGTCACTTAGTCGTGTCCAACTGTTTGCGACACCATGAACCACAGCATGCCAGGCCTCCCTGTCCATCACCAACTCCCGGAGTTTACCCAAACCCATGTCCATCGAGTTCGTGATGCCATCCAGCCATCTCATCCTTTGTCATCATCTTCTCCTCTTGTCCCCAATCCTTCCCAGCATCACGGTCTTTTCCAATGAGTCAACTCTTCACATGAGGTGGCCAAAGTATTGGAGTTTCAGTTTTAACATCAGTCCTTCCAATGACACCCAGGACTGATCTCCTTTAGGATGGACTGGTTGGATTTCCTTGCAGTCCAAGGGACTCTCAAGAGTCTTCTCCAACACCACAGTTCATAAACATCAATTCTTCGGGCTCAGTTTTCTTCACCATCCAACTCTCACATCCATACATGACTACTAGAAAAACCATAGCCTCGACTAGACGGACTTTTAGATATGCTATCTATGTTCCAAGGAGTAAGCATCTTTTAATTTCATGGCTGAAATCACCATCTGCAGTGATTTTGGAGCTCCCCAAAAATAAAGTCTGACACTGTTTCCACGGTTTCCCCATCTATTTCCCATGAAGTGATGGGACCATATGCCATGATCTTAGTTTTCTTAATGTTGAGCCTTAAGCCAACATTTTCACTCTCCTCTTTCACTTTCATCAAGAGGCTTTTCAGTTCCTCTTCACTTTCTACCATAAGGGTGGTGTCATCTGCATATCTGAGGTTATTGATACTTCTCCCAGCAATCTTGATTCCAGCTTGCACTCCCTCCAGCCCAGCATTTCTCATGATGTACTCTGCATAGAAGTTAAATAAGCAGGGTGACAATATACAGCCTTGACACATTTCTTTTCCTATTTGGAACCAGTCTGTTGTTCCATGTCCAGTTCTAACTGTTGCTTCCTGACCTGCATACAGGTTTCTCAAGAGACAGGTCAGATGGTCTGGTATTCCTATCTCTTTCAGCATTGTCCACAGTTTATTGTGATCCACACAGTCAAAGGTTTTGGTATAGCCAGTAAAGCAGAAATAGATGTTTTTCTGGAACTCTCTTGCTTTTTCAGTGATCCAGCAGATGTTAGCAATTTGATCTCTGGTTCCTCTGCCTTTTCTAAAACCAGCTTGAACATCTGGAAGTCCACGGTTCACACACTGCTGAAGCCTGCCTTGGAGAATTTTGAGCATTACTTTACTAGCGTGTGAAATGAATGCAATTGTGCAGTGGTTTGAGCATTCTTTGGGATTGCCTTTCTTTGGGATAGGAATGAAAACTGACCTTTTCCAGTCTTGTGGCCATTGCTAAGTTTTCCAAATATGCTGGCATATTGAATGCAGCACTTTCACAACATCATCTTTCAGGATTTGAAATAGCTCAGCTGGAATTCCATTACCTCCACTAGCTTTGTTTGTAGTGATGCTTACTAAGGCCCACTTGACTTCACCTTCCAGGATGTCTGGCTCTAGCTGAATGTGAGTGATCACACCATCGTGATTATCTGGGTCGTGAAGGTCTTTTTTGTACAGTTCTTCTGTGTATTCTTGCCATCTCTTCTTAATATCTTCTGCTTTTGTTAGGTCCATACCATTTCTGTCCTTTATCGAGCCCATCTTTACATGAAATGTTCCCTTGGTATCTCTAATTTTCTTGAAGAGATTTCTAGTCTTTCCCACTCTGCTGTTTTCCTCTATTTCTTTGCATTGATCTCTGAGGAAGGCTTTCTTATCTTTCCTTGCTCTTCTTTGGAATTCTGCATTCAGATGGGACTATCTTTCCTTTTCTCCTTTGCTTTTTACTTCTCTTCTTTTACAGCTATTTGTAAGGCCTCCTCAGGCAGCCATTTTGCTTTTTTGCATTTCCTTTCCATGGCGATGGTCTTAATCCCTGTCTCCTATACTGTTGTGCCCAGATTATGGATCCCCCAAAGACCACCTCAGGAGCCGATTCCGCTGCAAACACACGAGGGTCTTTTATTTAAGCTCGAGCAGGGGCTTCCACCCACACCAACGCAGCGGCTTAGGTAGGAGAGCCCCGAGTAACAACAGATAGGCGTTTTTATAGTTTGTGGGGTGGGGTGAGGGGTTTTCAAAATTTGTAAAACAGTGATTGATGGACTTTTTGTGTGTTAGTTTCTGATAAGTGTATTTAACCACAAACAGCATCCTGATTGGTGTATTTTCGGCACTTCCCTGGTGTGCGGTGATTGGTCGTGTCTAGGGTGGTGACATGGGGTGAGGGCTCAACTATTCTGTGGTTTTTCAAGGAATTTGGGTGTTTCCCTTTATTACAAGATGGCAGCTCCTTTTTTAAGAAGGAGTCACTTTGGCTCTACAGTACAATGTCACGAACCTCCATCCATCATAGTTCATCAGGCACCCTGTCTATCAGATCTAGTCCCTTAAATCTATTTCTCACTTCCACTGTATAGTCATAAGGGATTTGATTTAGGTCATACCTGAATGGTCTAGTGGTTTCCCTATTTTCTTCAATTTAAGTCTGAATTTAGCATTAAGGAGTTCATGATCTGAGCCACAGTCAGCTCCTGGTCTTGTTTTTGCTAACTGTATAGAGCTTTTCCTTCTTTGGCTGCAAAAAATATAATCAATATGATTTTGGTATTGACCATCTGGCGATGTCCATATGTAGAGTCTTCTCTTATGTTTTTGGAAGATGGTATTTGCTATGACCAGTGCATTCTCTTGGCAAAACACTATTAGCCTTTGCCCTGCTTCATTCTGTACTCCAAGGCCAAATTTGCCTGTTATTCCAGGTGTTTCCTGACTTCCTACTTTTGCATTCCAGTCCCCTATAATGAAAAGGACATCTTTTTTGGGTGTTAGTTCTAAAGATCTTGTAGGTTTTCATAGAATCATTCAACTTCAGGTTCTTCAGCGTTACTGATTGGGGCATAGGCTTGGATTACCGTGATATTGAATGGTTTGCCTTGGAAATGAACAGAGATCATTCTGTCATTTTTGAGATTGCATCCAAGTACTGCATTTTGGACTCTTCTGTTGAGTCCATTTCTTCTAAGGGATTCCTGCCCACAGTAATAGATAGAATGATCATCTGAGTTAAATTCACCCATTCCAGTCCATCTCAGTTCGCTGATTCCTAGAATGTTGACGTTCACTCTTGCCATCTCCTGTTTGACCACTTCCAATTTGCCTTGATTCATGGACCTAACAGTCCAGGTTCCTATGCAGTATTGCCCTTTATAGCATTGGCCCTTGCTTCTATCATCAGTCACATTCACAACTGGCTATTCTTTTTGCTTTGGCTCCATCCCTTCATTCTTTCTGGAGTTATTTCTCCACTTATCTCCAGTAGCATATTGGGCACCCACCGACCTGGGGAGTGTCCTATCCTTTATATAGTAGTCCCATATATATATAGGACCTTTTAGTGTCCTATCCTTTTGCCTTTTTATACTGTTCATGGGGTTCTCAAGGCAAGAATACTGACATAGTTTACCATTCCCTTCTCCAGTGGACCGCAATCCGTCAGACCTCTCCACCATGACCAAGATTGTAGGTGTTGCAAGAGGGCATCAGAGGGCAGACATACTGAAACCAAAAAAACAGAAAACTAGCCTATTTGATCACATGGACCAGCCTTGTGTAACTCAATATAACCTTAATTACCTCTTTAAAGCTGTATCTCCATATATAGTCACTGGAGTAGGGGTCAGTGGGACTTCAACATATGAATTTGGGATGAGTGACACGATTCAGTTCATAACACCTACATTCCCACCAGCCCCACACCCTGGAGAAAACCTGGCTCTCTCAGCTGTCACAGGTTCAATTCAGCATTACTCATTTTTATTTTTTTGTTGACGTCATTCAAAGTTCTGCACTAGACAGCACAGAAGTGGAGAAGGAGGAGTTCAGCCTTTAGGAATTTACTACCTACTCCAGGAAGAGACTTGCAGAAATTCTCTACAGCAGGCAGCTCAGAGACAGACTCACCTCATGACTACACCACGTGACTTAACAGTGATGTGAGACCTCTGCAGTTCACTTATTTCCACCTTATCTGCTAATTAGAGGCAATCCCTATTTCATCTGCCTCAAATAATTAGGCTGATCAGATGATGTATGCATGGGAAACACAATTAAATACTTTGCAATGTTGTCACTGGGAGAAAATAGCAATTTTTGAGGGTATGTTCATCAGTGGAGAGGAAACTGAGGCAGGGTATGTAGGATGGGACTAGATGGTGTAGGGCATTGGGGGCTATGTTGCAAGATCTAAGTTTGATTCTTTAAGCAGCTTTACTGTGGGGTTCAGTGCTGTTTTACAACTTTCAGAAGATCTTGACATCCATTTTCATTTGATGTACAAACAATCCTTTGGATTGTGCAGAGCAGATACTATATTTTCAGTTTTAGTCATTAAAAAAAAAAAAAACTCAGAGAAGTTAACTAATTTGCCAAGGTGTCACATTGGCAGAGCTGATACTTCTGATTCCTCTTCTAGTTGTTTGTCTATTGTCCTGCCAGCTACTGTAGAAATGTGCAACCCGTCCCTTTATGGGATCTGCAATTAAAGCCCATTTTCATTCTCAGAGATTCACATATATTAGCAGAGCCAAAAGTAGAGGTTCATCCTTGTTACCAAGATATCCTTAACTGACCTCAATTCACTTGAATGTATGAACAGCTTAGACTCCTAACTGGAATGATGATAAAGTCTAGGTTTTCTTTGATTTGTTTTAGAGTTTTAGACGGTCTTTATCACCTTCATCATGAGATATGGCCCAGGGGCCAAAATCATCACTTGTTCAATGACAGCTATTAATGAAAAATTTTCTTAAATGAATCTTAATAAACATTTTGATGTAGAGATTGTATCAATGCTTTATAAATCTTAAAGCTCTCTCTATAACTGTAAGAGCCTGATATTAATTTATTTTTATGTAGTTTGCATATATTTAGTACAGGTTCACTTTGATTATTTTATCTATAGACTTATTGAGTTGACTTTCTTACTTGGCTAACTTGAAAATGTTCATTTTTATATCCTCATCTTTCACAAAGAACCTAAAGTACCATGTACTACTTAAATCACCCTTTGGCCAATGTGATTCTGGGGCTTGTAAAGTTAGCCATAAGAAAAAATAGATTACCAGTGTGTAACTAGGCTATGAGTCCTGTGGGGTGAATGCTCAAGTTTCCTAAAGAGATAGGTAACCAAATTGCAAAAGATCACCTATGATAACTATAGTATATATTTCCTCCTCTATGTGTTTACCAGGATAGCAAAGCATTAATCTAGAAGGATTACATACTATAACACTTACTGTGATACCCTTAAGAATAACATTTTAAAAATTATATTAAAATTGTAAATACCTAGTACACTGAGGTACTCAATAATGACAACCTTAATTCCATCCCTCTTTTCCTTCTCTGCTTCCAGGGAAAGCATTTTCTTCTCATTTATGGAAGTTTGAGTGTCAGAGTCCCTGAGCTACTATATAACTCCCCAGTGCTTGGAATTAGAGACCCTATACTTGGGCTTAATATTACTTTCAAAAAAACTAAATAAAACTCTTTATCTGTGATGGCTCTATTACTAGAAAATCCCTAACATCCCCTTTTAGCTACTGTTTTATTTTCCTCCTTCTTTGAGAAGAGAGGCTTTCATTTTCTCCCCACTGGCTTTGATAGAAGCCAGAAGAGGAGGACTATCTGTGATTCACTTAGCATGCCTTCCTTGTGTGTCCACAGCTACTGTTCTCCTACCAAGTGCCTTCCACCTCACCCTGTTCCATGCCATTATCGGCACTCTAAGGTACATGTGGCTATTAACATTCAATCAGGTTCCTGTCTAGACTCTGAATTGTAGCTGTGGCGCCTGAGGAAGTCAACTGACATAAACTACCTAAAAAATAATGTTTTACTATTTATTATTAAAGAACTTTTATAGGCACTGGTGGAGCTTAGAATGGGAGCTGCATTTGTTGGGTGCACTACTGCCTCTAGGGCCCATCATTTTATAGATCTAGAAATACAAGATGACCTCTTCAGGGTCAGCTTGTTTTCAGTTAGCTTAATGGTTAAAACTATGGATGTGGCATCAAGCTGACCTGCATTCAGTTCCTGTCCCATTACCTGCTGCAGTGTGACTTATTGCTCTAAGACTCCATCTATAAATGGGAATAATCACAGCACTCACTTCAGAGGGTGGCTATCAGGATTAACAGAAGTCATGTATGTAAAGGACTGCACAGGGCCTGGCAACTCAATAATGTTAGATGTTGCTGTTGAGAGATAGATAGTGGTTATTAAGTGGACAGCAATGCCCTGGACTGTGCTTTCTTGTAATCTTTGCTTGATGTAACAGAAAGAATTACAGGACAATTTAAGATTATTCAATTTAATATTCTCCTGTATGCAATACCTTAGCTTTAAAACAGCGTTGAAACATGTTAATCATCATATGTGAAATCAATCACCAGCCCAGGTTTGATGCTCAGGGCTGGTGCACCGGCATGACCCAGAGAGAGGGAATCGGGAGGGAGGTGGGAGCGGGGTTCTGGAAGGGGAACATATGTATGCCCATGGCGGATTCATGTCAATGTATGGCAAAACCAACACGATAATGTAAAGAAAATTTAAAAAAAAAATCCTGAAAGAAAATTCTGACTACTATATAAGGCAATTCAATACTCCATTTAAAGAAAGATTCAAACAAATAAAACTCCTGTTGTAGGCTATTGTATATCTGTTCATTATCATAGACACCAACTATCTATGACAATTGGTTAGAAAGCAATTTCCACTTGTTCCATTCTTTCCTTAGACTCTTGAACTTTCTAGCGCTTGCATGTAGTTACTTTGTTAAATATAATGGCAAATATTTTAACCATAGTTAATAGGCAATAGTCCTGTGGATTGACTTTGAATGCAGGGCTTCTTAAGTACTCAGAAACATGAGTGAAAGGGAAATTCTCCCAGGCTGCCCAGGCCTAGATCTGACCCCATTGCTATAGCACTCATGTAACTGGGCAGAGCTCTGTGTGCCCAGTTTACATAACAACTTTCAGCTTATCATATAAAGCATGTAACTTTGCCTTCTGAATGCTCTTATGGCAGGTGTCATCCCGATTTTTATTCTGGTTCCTTGAATCTTCATTAGGGAGAATGAAAATCTCTTCAATGAAAATCTTCATTAGATTAGATCCCTGTGTATGGGATCTAATCCGGTGATGTGTTCCAGCTTTTGTGGAGAGGCAAATCATAGAGTCTTGAACATACTTAAGCTGTATTATGTAGGTCTTTTATTATGGTCTTTTTTTTCTTACAGTTTTTTTTTTTGGTATATGGATAGCTTCTTCAAAGCTTCCTTAATTTAAAAATTATTTGCATTGAATTGCTTGGGATTATACAGGAACTATTCAGCCAATAGCTTTTGCAGTCTGGTCTCTGCCAAAGGTTTGGTTTTAGTTATTAAGGTAGTCAGACATATTTTTCTGACTCAAGCACTTTAAACAGAATTCTACTAACTTTTAAGTCAGACTGTACACCAGCTTCTTTATAACAACATAGTAAGCATTTGCTATGCAATAACAAATAAATATAGTACGATACTTCTGAAGTGGTACAACTGAATTCTGGCCAAGAAAATTCTGCCATATGTTTCCTCTAGCTCATAAGTTTGGCTGAAATCCTGAAACATTCTCCTGGTAACTATGGCTGCTTATACACTTAAGTCCCATGGTGTCATGAAAAATTGCAATGAAGTGAAAATTAGCTATATAACATGTTTTAATTGGGGATGGATACATGTGATTTATCCTGAATGTGCTAAGATTATATAGAAAAGCCTATGTTTTTCTTACGGTTTTGTAGGACGATTTAATGCTCAGAGATTGCATGTTGACAAAGGTAGAATGCTTGCAGTGAATCATAAGAGGACTAAATGGTGCTTTTATTGTATTTTGGGGTCTCAAGAAAACATATCTCTGAAATCATAATGGAAGTCAAAGGGAAAAGAATATAGCTTAATACATACTTTTTAACTTTACACATGGCTGTTTGGGGACTGCCTGAGATGCATAAAGTAAGATGAAGCTTCACTGAATTTACTAATTCTTAAGCTGAAGAATTCTTAAACTAAGCCCTGTTGATTTCTCCACTGAGTGCTGAAAGAGAATTAATGACATTTCCCAAGCCAAATCAAAGTTTGATACTCTGAAGATTACTTCACTCCTTTTCCCTTTTTCAGCACTTTCTTTCAACTTGGGCCCTTTGCAGTGCCATCAAAAAATGGAGCACGCTAAACTTTTCTGTCTTTAAACACATAAGCTCTCTTCTTGCTTAAATGGTAATGAATAAATTACTTTCTGCCACCTGACAGAAAGATGAATTGTTTAGCACTTATTATGCAGCCATCTACTTTAAGCCCTGATTACAGTTCAATTCATATTTGATTCATAGAACTTGAAGTATTCATCATCCCACCCTCTTTCCCTCTTTAAAAGGTCCTGGGACATTTTCGTGTTGTAACAAACAAGATGTGACTCATGCCTTCTCCTTCCTCTCTCCTGTTGGAGTCTTAGCAATAAACCAGCCAGAGAAACGTTTACGAGAAACGCGACTTAAGTTGGATGAATCAAATGCTTCACAGTTCCCTGGCCCACTGCAGTTCACACAACCTAAATACAATAATCATCTTCATTTGCTAAATTAGGGAACGGAAATGGGCTACCTGCCATCTAACGCAGAGATTTGCAGCATCAACAGTGAGCAGTGTTTGAGGAGAGGGGGAATGGAGAGCAGGCAAGTGTTCTTCCTTGCAAACAGCCCTGCTTTAGAATGCTTGAAATGATCTGTTATTCTCTCTGGGTTCTGTGTAGAGGGCAGCTGGGGCCGGAGAACAGAGGCGAATTTTCTGTTATAATTGGGCTAGAGAGAAATCTTTTATGATACAGGGCTGTGGTGGTCTGGAAAAGCCTGCTGTTGCCTTCTGGAGTGCGTCGTGCCCAGTGAGCCTCCTTGCGTCAGCCAGGCCTCAAAGCCACCTTGGCGCCTGGCATTAAGATTCATTAGGGGATAATGTGCACAAATACCCAACACCGGTATCTTTCTCTTTTGGAAATGGCAGCCAGGCTCCTAAGAGGCAGGTCTAATAACTGCAGTGGGCATATTGCAGGTGGTTTGGAGGAGGCCCTGGGGAAGGAACAGCAGAGGTTTCTTTGCACTGCAAGTCTCTCCTACTCCTTGGACCTCCATCATCATCTCTGCAGAGATGAAAGCCTGTCTTACTAGAAGGCAGTCGTGGTCGAAACAGAAAAGTGCAGTGAAAACAGCATGCTGTCATGGTCTTCTCGAGCTGCTATAACAAAATACCTTAGACAGGGTGGCTAAACATTTATTTCTGTTTTGTAGCCTGTGAAGTCCATTATCAGGGTGCCAGCATGGTCAGGTTTTTCGTGAGGACCCTTTTCGTGGCTTACAAGTGGTTTTCTTCTTGCTATGTCTTCACATGGTAGAGAAAGAGGGAGCTCCCATTACTTGTACAGACACTAACCTTGTCATGGGAGCCCCACATTCATGACCTTATCTAAACCTAATTGCCTCCTAAAAGCCTCATTTCCTAATACCATCACATTGGGGGTTAGGGCTTCAATATGTGAATTCAGTTCAGTCGCTCAGTCGTCTCTGACTCTTTGCGACCCCATGAACTGCAGCATGCCAGGCCTCCCTGTCCATCGCCAACTCCTGAAGTTGACCCAAACCCATGTCCATAGAGTCAGTGATGCCATCCAGCCATCTCATCCTCTGTCGTCCCCTTCTCCTCCTGCCACCTATCCTTCCCAGGATTAGGGTCTTTTCCAATGAGTCAACTCTTCGCATGAGGTGGCCAGAGTACTGGAGTTTCAGCTTCAACAGCAGTCCTTCCAATGAACACCCAGCACTGACTCTCAAGAGTCTTCTCCAACACCACAGTTCAAAAGCATCAATTCTTTGGCGCTCAGCCTTTTTCACTGTCCAACTCTCACATCTATACGCGATTACTGGAAAAACCATAGCCTTGACTAGATGGACTTTTGTTGGCAAAGTAATGTCTCTGCTTTTCAATATGCTATCCAGGTTGGCAATAGCTTTCCTTCCGAGGAGTAAGCGTCTTTTGATTTCATGGCTGAAGTCACCATCTACAGTGATTTTGGAGCTCCCCAAAAATAAAGTCTGACACTGTTTCCACGGTTTCCCCATCTATTTCCCATGAAGTGATGGGACCAGATGCCATGATCTTAGTTTTCTTAATGTTGAGCCTTAAGCCAACTTTTTCACTCTCCTCTTTCACTTTCATCAAGAGGCTCTTTCGTTCTTCTTCACTTTCTGCCATCAGGGTGGTGTCATCTACATATCTGAGGTTATTGATATTTCTCCTGGCAATCTTTATTCCAGTTTGTGCTTCCTCCAGCCCAGCATTTCTCATGGTGTACTCTGCATAGAAGTTAAATAAGCAGGGTGACAATATATAGCCTTGACGCACTCCTTTTCCTATTTGGAACCAGTCTGTTGTTCCATGTCCAGTTCTAACTGTTGCTTCCTGGCCTGCATATTGGTTTCTCAAGAGAGAGGTCAGATGGTCTGGTATTCCCATCTCTTTCAGAATTTTCCACAGTTTATTGTGATCCACACAGTCAAAGGTTTTGGCATAGTCAATAAAGCAGAAGTAGATGTTTTTCTGGAACTCTCTTGCTTTTTTCAATGATCCAGCAGATGTTGGCAATTTGATCTCTGGTTCCTCTGCCTTTTCTAAAACCAGCTTGGACATCTGGAAGTTCATGGTTCATGTATTGCTGAAGCCTGTCTTGCAGACTTTTGAGCATTACTTTACTAGCATGTGAGATGAGTGCAATTGTGCAGTAGTTTGAGCATTCTTTGGGATTGGAATGAAAACTGACCTTTTCCAGTCCTGTGGCCATTGCTGAGTTTTCCATATTTGCTGGCATATTGAGTGCAGCACTTTCACAGCATCATCTTTTAGGATTTGAAATAGCTCAACTGGAATTCCATTACCTCCACTAGCTTTGTTTGTAGTGATGCTTACCAAGGCCCACTTGATTTCACCTTCCATGATGTCTGGCTCTTGAGTGATCACACCATCGTGATTATCTGAGTCATGAAGATCTTTTTTGTACAGTTCTTCCGTATATTCTTGCCACCTCTTCTTAATATCTTCTGCTTTTGTTTGATCCATACCATTTCTGTCCTTTATCTAGCCCATCTTTGCATGAAATGTTCCCTTGGTATCTCTAATTTTCTTGAAGAGATCTCTAGTCTTTCCCATTGTGTTGTTTTCCTCTACTTCTTTGCATTGATCACTAAGGAAGGTTTTCTTATCTCTCCTTGCTATTCTTTGGAACTCTGCATTCAGATGGGAATATCTTTCCTTTTCTCCTTTGCTTTCCACTTCTCTTCTTTTCACAGTTATTTGTAAGGCTTCCTCAGACAGCCATTTTGCTTTTTTGCATTTCTTTTTCTTGGGGATGGTCTTAATCCCTGTCTCCTGTACAATGTCACAAACCTCCATCTATAGTTCATCAGGCACTCTGCCTCTCATGTGAATTGAGGGGACGCAAACATTCAGCTCCTTACACATATCATTACCTGTTGTTCAGAGCCCTGTGCCACTTCTCACTTCTTTGCCTTTGTACAGGTTTCCTCTGATGGAAATACCTTTGTCTATCTTGCCTCTCTTGGCAAACCCATGTTTAAGATGCAGATTGAGGAGTCCCTGACATGCTCCCCAGCCTTTTCCTAGCTCCCCAGGTAGACCATAAAACCCCCCAGTACATGCCCCAACCCAGCGCATGGTCTAACTTCCCCACTGGAGCACAAAGTGCAGGGGTCTACTTCTTACAGGGAGAGATGTGGAGAGTTGGGGTGGGGAGCAGGAGCAGGGAGGGACAATCAAATAACTCTCTGTATCTCCAGGGCTGGGCCCTGCCTGGCCTACCAGCAGCAGTCAGAGAAGTCTTGGTGGCTGAATGAGAGAGTGTAGTAAGCATGAGCTTAATAGTAAGAAAAAGTGGGTTTACATGTTTACTTTGCCACTTAACCAAGTTACTTATTCCTCATACTCTCTGGTTATCAGTTTTCTTATCTGTTGAATTGAGGTAATTATAATTGCTACTTTTCTGGGCTATTGAGAGGATCGAATTAAACACCTGGAGGAGAAGATCTTTGTAAATGGTAAAATATTGTTTGATTTAAAACCTTTGGAAGGCTTTTTTTGGGAATATATATGTAGGGCTTCCCTGGTGGCTCAGATCTTAAAACCATCTGCTTCCAATGTGGGAGACCTGGGTTCGATCCCTGGGTCAGGAAGATCCCCTGAAGAAGGAAATGGCAACCCACTCCAGTATTCTTGCCTGGAGAATCCCATGGATGGAGGAGCCTGATAGACCCCAGTCCATGGGGTCGCAAAGAGTTGGACACGACTGAGAGACTTCACTCACTATGTACATATATGTACACACACACACACACACACACACACACACACACACATACATGCAGGAGTATTCTTCCTTCCTTCCACCTATGGATTTGAAAGTCAAATAGTTAATTTTGAAGTTGAACTCTAGTCCCTTTCTAACTGTGTAATCTTTAATAATTAACTTTCTCATTTGTAAAATCAAGAAAATAAAAATAAGATGTTGGCAAGGATGACACAATATGAGAAAGTGGAATTTCCCAGCATGTTGCCTGCAGGCTGTCTAGATGCCCATCCTGTTTTCCAGTCATGCTCTAAGTGTCACTGACCTGGGACTCCTGGTGTCTACACATGCATGGTGAATCCCGCATAGTACGGGACTACCACTTACCGTTCCGATGGGTCTTAATCTTACTTCCCCAACGGCTGATAGACTTCTGGAGATGAGGCATCCTAGCTCACCTAGGCCCAGACTCTGCCACAGTGAGTACCTCCTCCCCCTAGATATCAGCTAAATGAATGTCCTTATTTATAGTGCCTGGGGCAGAACACAGGAGCAGTGAACCTTAGGTGTTCCGTAATGCTGTCTTTGACATTCTTCCTCAAGCTAGTCCATAGGAATAGTTCCTCCAAATCAAGATCTGTTCACCTTTTTTGGAGATGTGAACACCAGAGTGGAAGATGGGCCTTCCTCCCCTACCCTTCATGTCTCTATTTCCCCTCTCTTCACAACTTCACTCTCCTTAGAATTTTTCTCACTCATCTACAGACATTAAATCTCTCTTTGTTACTCAGAAATATTTTTGTGCAAGACCTCAAGGAATTCTACAGGGTTGATTTTGCCTTTATAAAAGACCACAAATCAGATGAACCTGGAAGGAAGGAAAGGGTACCCTTAATCTCTAGTTGCATCCTTGTTACTGCAAATGGCATTCTTTCTTTCTTTTTATGGCTGAGTAGTATTCCATTGTATACATGTACCACATCTTTATGCATTCATCTGTCAATGGACATTTAGGTTGCTTCTATGTCATAACTACTGTCAAAGTGCTGCTGTGAACATACGGGTGCATATATCTTTTTGGATTAGAGTTTTGACAGGATTTAAGCCCAGGAGTGAGATTGCTGAGTCATATGGTGATTCTATTTTTACTTTTCTGAGGAACCTTCATACTGTTTTCCATATTGGCTGCACAAACTTACATTCTGACCACCAGTAAAGGAGGATTCACTTTTCTCCAGATTCTCATCAGCATTTGTTATTTCTAGATTTTTTAATGATGGTCATTCTGACCTTTGTGAGGTGGTACCTTACTATAGTTTTGATTTTCATTTCTCTAATAATTAACAATGTTGAGCATCTTTTGTTGTGACTGTTGACCATCTGTATGTCTTCTTGGACAAATATCTATTTAGGTCTTCTGCCCATTTTTTGATTAGTTTATTCCATGATTTTCAGTGGGTAGAAAACATTGCATCAGACTGCAGTTTAACCTCTTCTCTGGTTATTGGACCTTTAAGTTTCCAGGCGGTGCTAGTGGTAAAGAACCCACCTGCCAGTGCAGGAGACATAAGAGACACAGGTTTGATCCCTGGGTTGGGAAGATCCCCTGGAGGAGGGCATGGCAACCCACTTGAGTAGTCTTACCTTGAGAATCTCATGGAGAGAAGAGGTTGTCAGGCTATAGACCATAGAGTTGCAAAGAGTCAGATACAACTGAAGCAACTTAGCATGCATGCAAGTTCATTCCAGATATTTTCTATTTTAAGTAATGCTGCCCTGAATGTCTTCATGGTGATCACTTTTTCACAGTTTATATTATTTTCTGAATAGAGATTCTCAGAAGAGGAGTGTCAGGTCAAATGCTATGAAGTTACTATTGTTTGTGATATGTCTTGCCAAATGGCTTTCCAAGGGCCTTGAATCAATTTATATTTCCACCACGCAGTAGAAGATGAGTGCTTCAACTCATTCTCAGCAGAGCTGAGTTCTGTTTTTTTTTTTAATCATCAAATTTGACAGGTGAAAAAAAAAGGCTCATTCACAATAAATATTATTCAGCATTTCCTAGGTGCTAGGAACTGAGTCTCCCATCAGGGATGTCAGGAGGGAGACCATCGGTTATACTTTCAAGGAAGAATAGAAAACTAACAATTACACGTGCCACGGGGTACAGGGAAGTGACCCTCACTCAGCCTGGGAAATCAGGGAAGAGTTTCTGGAAGGGGTGGCTTGAGTTTAGTCTTGAATAAAGAATAATGGTTAGCCAGGTGGAAAGGGCCATGAAGGGCATTCCATACCAAGAGAACAGCATGTGCAGGGGAGGTGTGAGGAGGCTGGCTTATTTGAAGAACTACAGGAGATTGGATATAGGTATTCTGGATTTTAAAGGGAGTCACTTGGAGATAGAAATTCTTGCAACCAAAAAAAATTTCTAGTGTCGGAATATCAGGCCAAAAGGCTGGCCAGTGAAGGAACAATTTAAGGTTGGGCTGATCAAGCCGTGTCTCCCCAGCCCCTCCATCATCCAACATAGCAGAGGGTCTTTGTGCAAGTCCACACCTGGATATAACCTTTTGTCCCATGCCCAAAGGTTGACTTCCTTCATTCAGCTGTCTGCTTCATCTTGCCTTCTAAATGGGATGTGGAATCAGTGTCCTGGGATAGAGTGTGGGTCAGCTATCTCTGAAAGCTGGTCAGAATCAGGATGATGGCCAGTAACTGGGAGTGGGAGGGCATCTGTGAAATGGCCGCATCTCCAAGTCTCAACCTCACCTACCTTTGTAGCTCTGTATGAAAAAGTAGCCTTTTTTTCCCACCTTCTAGGAAGCAAAAAAAAAAAAAAATCACCTAGGACAGTGTTTTTTCAGTCCTCAGGAAAACATTGTAATTCCCTCCGGAAGATTTCCTAGATCTTAAATATCAGCTCAAACATTTATGCATGAAAAATTAGAGGCCATGAATGATGCATGTGTTCTGGAAACTCTGCTCGTAAATCTCCCCTCCCTCCTTTGAAAAGTCCCCCAGGATGGCAGCCAAAGCCTCATTTCCAACCCCTATTTTGAAGCCACCTGAGATGAAATCTCCTATTTGTTTCCAACTTGCATGGCCTTTGACTATTCAGCCCTCTCTTGTGGCAGATGAGTCTGCTATTATCTTGTCTGAGATATTACTCTTTTACTTGACCAGATTATAGCACAATTATCAGTTTGCTCTTTAATAATACTACTTCACAGGGGATTTGTAAGGATTAATGAAATAATGTTTGAAAACCACTTTGAATTTGCCTGCACTTTTTCTATGGAGGCTCCAGGGTTATTGTTTCTTAGTGTTTATACTGTATCTTCCATGTAAGAAGTTTTAAATGCTTTGTTAACATTTGGATCCATTTCAATTTGATGATGAAGCTATTCATTGTTAGAGCTGGAGGGGCCTTTGAGATGGTCTAGTCTTAAATCTTTAGACTTCGGGGATGAGGAAAGGCCTGAGGCCTAGAGAACCTACTCAGCATACCCTGTACCACAGAGCTGCTTAGAATAGTTGGTTCTGGAATCCAGCTGCCCTGTTTGTTCAGATCTTCAAGACTGTAATGGAGTGAAGTGTGCCCCTCCAAATATTCATATATAGAAGTCCTTACTCCATGGTACCTCAGAATGGGGTCTGATTTAGAAGTAGGGTTATTGCAGTTGTAATTAGTTAAGATGAGGTCATTCTGGAAGAGGTTGGGGCCCTCATCCAATTGCCTGATGTCCTTATAAAAGGGAGAAATCTGGACACAAGCACACATAGACACAAAGTTGGACAAACTCATTTCTATAGACATAGAAATTTGGACATAAGCATACATAGAAGATCCCCTGGCAAAGGGAATGGCTATCTATACCAGTATTCTTGCCTAGAGAATTCCATGGACAGAGAAGCCTGGTGGGCTACAGTCCATGGGGTCACAAAGAGTTGAACATGACTGAGCAACTTTCAGTTTTCATGCATAGGGGGAGACCACCATGTGAGTGTGAAGACAGCCTCCACACCAAGGAGAAAGGCCTGGAAGGGATCCTTACCTCACAGCTTTGGAGGAAATCAACTTTGTCATCATCTTGATTTTGGACTTCTGTCCTCCAAAATTGTTAGACAATACTTTTCTGTTGTTAAGCTTGTGGTACTTCTTTATAGAAGCCCTAGAAAACTCACACACAGACTTTCCTACTCTTAATACTAATTATTGCTGGTTAGCACATTAGGAGATTGAGACAGGAAGAAAGGGAATCACTGGCCCTGTCGAACCCAGAAGCCCATCTGCTTATCCTCACTCACCCCAGGCTTCTCTTGGGGATGCTGCAGTTGGGCAGCCACACCTGCTTGATGTCCCTCGGAAGCCCTCACTGTGGGTGCAGGCACCTGAGTCAGCCTGTCACATAAGCCAGTGCCACAGGAACTGCTTCCTGGCAGTTCCTTCACCCCATCAGAAGGCAGCAGCAGTGCCAAGTGAGGGCAGAAGCCCAGGGACCCTTGCTGCATGTTGTTTGACAATCCAGGAGGGGTCGTTATATACAATTGAAGGGAGATAGATTCTGAAAGTCTTCTTGTAAATGAGATGCTGGCAGCTCAGAAATCATTCTCCAGGGATAGAGTGACTGTGCATTAGGACGGGTTCCTAAGCCTGTCCACAAAGTCTGTTTCAGTTGTATTGTTCCAGAAGCTGCATACTAGCAGCCCTACTTTTGAAGTCACAGTAACATTGAAGGGCTCTTTCAGTGGGGTTGTCAGGCTGGCAGGCAGATTGTGGGGCTTCTAAGAAAGGAAAAGGATGAAGAATGCAATACCTCAGAATTCACACAGTAAAACAGAAAGGAGAGAACCCAGAGAGCTAGAACTTGAGGGTTCAGCACACCCTAAGAACAGTTTGGAGAGACTGTTTGTAAACATACTGGGAAAACCCAAGTACATTTGAAACTCAGGAAAGGAGCCAGCCCCATGAAGTCACAGACAATCCCAATGGGAGCCCAGAGAAGTTAAGGTATGTGTTGGAAGCCACATGGAGGATGAGTGGCAGAGCAGGGACTCCTGACTGCCAGCCCAGGGCTCTCTACTGTGCAGAGCATGCAAACTTCAGTCCATTGTTTCCAAAGCCTCACATCATTTCCACTGTCATTTCCTTGATATTATTATAAGTCAATCTGCTTTTTAAAAAACTTACATATATTTACCTTCACTTAAAGCAGTAATATCTGCAAAACTATGTGTTTGATGTGCTAGTTATATAATTTTTTCCTAATACAAATTCAAATTAAATACATAATTGTTTTGAAGTATTTATTCTTAATCATCTTGCATATCACTGGTAGTAACCACCTGTTCAAAATTTGGGCAACTCTGCACCAGGAGATGGCAGATGATGAGGAGAGGAACACTAGGAGCAGGGCCAGTACCTTCAAATCCTGGAGGAAGAGAGGTAGTGGACAGGTTGATAGAACACAGCAACATTGAAATGGAGGTGAAAGAAGAGGACAGAGCTCATGCCCACTCACCTTGAGTTTTTTCAGCAAAACACTGTGGCAAACTGATGACAGCTTGAAAGGAGCACAGAGCTTTAGATTTTAACTTAGAATTGTATTATAGTCCCCTGAGACTCAACCCTGTTTGTCAAAGGGTGGAGGCAACTTGTTTTAGAGAAAAAAAAAGGTTGAATTTTGAACCTCAACTGTGGTTCTTAAAACACTACTATAATTGCTTCTGGATTGGATTTTGAGGTTGACCTTTGATCAGAAACATTGGTTTTCTAAGATGAAGGCTTTCCCTGAAAAAAGGCTGATTTGATTACAATGAACTAGGTTGAATGTAGGTCAGAGACTAGGAGCATTTCTAAAGAACTGGCCCAGTCCCTCCTAGGAAGTTTACCATACTGACCCCAAGGAAAGGGATTGAGGGGTGTGCTGAAGCAGGCTCTGTACCTGCCCCTCTCTTTGACCCCAAGACACCTACCTGTAGTTACCATGGAAGGTTAGGTCTTCCCAGTCCAAAAGTGATGCCAGGAAGGTAGAGTTTCCACATGATTGTGGAAGTGCTGGCTGCCTTTTTAACTAGGAACTAGATAGAAAAATTCCACAACCTCTTGATCCCTGGAAGGGAGGAAAGATAATGGCAGTAATCATTGGCATGCACTTTTAAAGAGGAATTATTCTAACACTTGTGTAAAATGGTGAGGGAGACTTTTCTTCAAGACTATTGGGATGACCCAGGGGGAGGGAATTGGGAGGGAGGAGGGAGGGGGGTTCTGGAGGGGGAGCATATGTATACCCATGGCGGATTCATGTCAATGTATGGCAAAACCAACACAATAAAGTAAAGAAAATTAAAAAAAAATAAAAGACTATTGCAATAGGGAAGAAAGATCAGACCCAACCCCAAATACGGGAAACATAAGGGGAGACATATAGTCAAGGAGCAGGGTGTGGGGAGGGGTTCAGTGAATAAAAAGTTCTAAGAGGAGACATCAAAAGTAGAGGAATTCTTGCTGACTTAGCTTAATTCTTGCTAAAGCTGAGCTAGCTGGCTGTAGACAGGATGGGGTTCAAGGTGAAGGCTGAGTGGAGAAGTGGGCTCAGGGGAGCCTGACCAAAGTTTGGTCAAAGAGAGTCTTTGTCAGTACTGAATGCACACCCAGAGCCAGGCATGGGGCTGTATCCTTTGATATCAATCATCAGACCACCTTATTAAACAGGAAGAGGAAACAGGCACATCCACTGCCCATGGTCCATAGCCAGTCAGATGTTCGATTTGATTTCAGTGTCTTCTGATTACCCAAACCCAAAGCTCTCACCGCATAATGGTTCCTGACATCATGGGTGGACAGCTCCTTTCTCAGAAATGTTTGTAGAAAGAGCAGACACATGTTTGGATTGTTCAGTGCAGACAGGAGGGATGACCTGATACTGTTGTCTCACAGCTTCTTGAAACCCCTCCATCCCTGACTCAAAAACCGTCTTTGAGTAAAAGTCATTTAGGTGAGGCCCAAGCCCTGGCATCCACATAGATGATGTGGTCATACTGTAAATTAGATTTGGAGGTTAGGCTCAAAAGTGTCTGCCTCGTCCTCCTCAATATTAGATAATTTGACATCTGAGGTGACATGTGAAAAGTGTTCGTAGTCGTGCAAGCACTGTTTGAAGGCTTCTATTAAACTACATGTAAACTTCTGTATTTTATATTTTAACCCCTCAGATATATAGTTTGCAGATATGTTTTCCCATTCCATAGGTTACCTTTTCATTTTGTTGCTTGTTTTCTTTGCATGCAGAAGCATTTTAGTTTCATGCCATCTCATTGTGTTTACTTTTATTTCCTGTGATTTTGATGTTGCATCCAAAAGATTGTTGCCAAGACCAATATAAGCCAACAGTCCCACATCTGGATATATATCCAAACGAGCTGAGCTCAGAATCATGACATATTTGCACTCCCATGTTCTCTGTAGCATTATTTACAGTAGCCAAGATATAAAAGCAGCCTATACTTTGGCAGATGAACTGATACAGAAAATGTGATACAGAAATAAAGAAAAAATGTATATGTATATATATGTACACACACACACATACATACACACACAGTGGAATATTTTCAACTTTAAAAAAGAGGGAAATCCTGACATTTGAAACACCATGGATAGATCTGGAAGGCATTATACTAACTGAAATAAGCCAGACACAGAAAGATAGATAGTGTATTATCTCACTGTAAGGGGAATCTTAAATAGTCCAACTCATAGAAACAGAGAGTAGAATGATGGTTGCCAGGGACCAGGAGAAGATAGAAATGGCCAAATGGCACAGAGTTTCAATTATGTAAGATGAATAAGTTCTAGAGATATAATGTACAGTGTGGTGATAGTATTTAACAGTACTATATTCTATACTTGGAGAAGGGAATGGCAATCTACTCCAGTATTCTTGACTAGAAAATTCCATGGACAGAGCAGCCTGGAGGGCTACAGTCTATGGGGTTCTAAAGAGTTGGACTGGAGGAAGAAATGGCAACCCACTCCAGTACTTGCCTGCAGAATCCCATGAACAGAGGAGCCTGGCAGGCTACAGTCTATGGGGTCACAAGAGTCAGACACCGCTGAGCAGCTAAGCACAGCACAGCACAGCACATTGTCTACTTGAAATTTGTGAAGAGGATAGATCTTAATCTCCTCACACCCCCCCACACACACACACAGAGTGGTAAATTTATAGAGGCGATGGGTATGTTAATTAGCTTGACTGTGGTGGTGTTTTCACAATGTATATCAAAACATCAAGTTGTATACCTTAAGAATATGCAGTTTTTATATATCGAAGATATCTCAGTGAAAGTGTTAAAAAATACAAATAAACTGCCAGCGAGATCATTTTTGACACCCATCAACACTTGCTATGAATCCTTTATCCAACCAGTTGTTATCAGCACAGGGACTTAGTGACAGGGACTCTGTGAGCAATGGTGATATGAAACTGGAGGGAAAATGCAAAAATAAGTGAGATCCACATATGCTATTAAGGAGCTTCCTCATCAAGGATTGAGGGTAGGGGCAGGGCAGACAATATTAATAACAATGATCATTATAAAACATGAAAAGAGTTAATAACAGTGGTAAAATTTATTGAGCACTTACTATGAGCCAAATACTATATCCAAGCACTTAACAGAATTAATGCAACAACTGTCCATGTGGTGGGTAGTATTTTAACCTCATTTATTCATGGGGGAACTGAGACAGGTTAAATAACTTTCCCAAGGTCAAAAATTAAAGAAAGGTAGAATTGGAATTTGACTCTAGGCTGTCTGGTTCCAGAGTCCTGTACTAGATAGTGTGTGGCAGTAGAGAGTGGGGGTTGTCCAATGAAAATTGCACAAAGAAGCTGACATTCATAAAAGTGAATATCATTTAACCAACTAGGCAAAACAAGAACAAGGAACAGAATTTCTCAGTCACAAGTGAGAGCACAGATACTTGAGGTCTTGTTAAAGAAAAGAATTATTCATGACACTTGTTAAAGAATGACAGTGCAGACCTTATTCAAAACTATTGTAATAGAGAGTTTACAGTACAAGAGAGAGATTGGGCTCGATCCTGAATATAAGGAGAAGTCAGAACTTATAGCCAAGGATTCCCAGGGGTGCATATGGAAAACTAGAAAGGAGAACTATCAGGAAAAAACATGAGGAATTCTGACTAAATGGGCATATCAGAAGTCTTGCTGAAGGCTGGCCAGAGTGAACAGATATTGAGAATGAATGATTCTGGATAAACCATCTTGACAGAATTCTTGCTAAGTTGGGCTCTTAGAGGTTGAGGCCTCATTGAACTCAGAGACTGTGACTAAAGTTTGGTCAAGAAGAGAATATTTGTCAATCTTTGAATCATTTGTAGTGGATGGACTATACCATCAGTCTAGAGGGGAGAACCTTGAAGAAGAGAGACAAGCTAGGTGAGTCTGTAGGGAGTGAGGGCTGGAGGATAGAGAGGGAAGGAACTAACCATAACTGACCCTTTACTAGTGCCCCAACATTTTGTCAGTCACTTGAAATAGACTAAATTTAAAATTTTTTTTCCAGCTTTATTGAGATATAATTAACACAAAACATTGTATATGTTTAAAGTATACAATATATTGATTTTATATACTTATATATTGTAAAATGATTACCACACAATAGCTTTAGTTACCCCCTCCATCCTGTCAGAGTGTTATCATTTCTTTTTTTGTGGTAAAAACATCTGAGATCTACTCTCTTAGAAACATTCAAGTATGTGATACAGTGTTTTAGGTAAAATCAATCACCATTGTACATTAGATTTCCAGACTTCTTAATAACCATGAGTTTGTACCCCTTCAGCAAAATTTCCCCATTTCCCTTATCCCCCAACATCTGGCAACCATGGTTCTACTCCCAGTTTCTCTGAGTTTGCCTAGTTTAGTTTCCACATATAAATGTTAGCATACAGTATTTATCTTTCTCAAGTGGACTTATTTCACTTAGCATAATGCTCTAAAGGTCCATCTATGTTGTCACAAAATGGTAAGATTTCCTTCTTTCTCATGGCTGAATAATATTCCACTGTATGTATGTATATGCACATATATGTACATTCATGCATACATACCACATCTTTATCCATGCATCTGCTGACAAACATTTGAGTTTACACATCTTGACTATTATGAGTAGCACTATAACAAACTTGGAGGTGCTGATATCCTTTTGATATTCTGTTTTCATTGTGAAATACATTAAAATTTAATCATGAAGTCTATCTTTTCACTTTGCTTATAGTTTCCTTCATTGTGCAAGAGCTTTTAGGTTTAATTAGGTCCCATTTGTTTATTTTTTCTTTTATTTCCATTACTCTGGGAGGTGGGTCATAGAAGATCCTGCTGTGATTTATGTCGGAGAGTGTTTTGCCTATGTTTTCCTCTAGGAGTTTTATAGTTTCTGGTCTTACATTTAGATCTTTAATCCATTTTGAGTTTATTTTTGTGTATGGTGTTAGAAAGTGTTCTAGCTTCATTCTTTTACAAGTGGTTGTCCAGTTTTCCCAGCACCACTTGTTAAAGAGATTGTCTTTTCTCCATTGTCTATTCTTGCCTCCTTTGTCAAAGATAAGGTGTCCATAGGTGCGTGGATTTATCTCTGGGCTTTCTATTTTGTTCCATTGGTCTATGTTTCTGTCTTTGTGCCAGCAGCATGCTGTCTTGTTGACTGTAGCTTTGTGGTAGACCCTGAAGTCAGGCAGGTTGATTGCTCCTATTCCATTCTTCTTTCTCAGGATTGTTTTGGCTATTCGAAGCTTTTTGTATTTCCATACAAACTGTGAAATTATTTGTTCTAATTCTGTGAAAAATACCATTGGTAGCTTGATAGGAATTGCATTGAATCTATAGATTGCTTTGGGTAGTATACTCATTTTCACTATATAGATTCTTCCAATCCACGAACACGGTATATTTCTCCATCTATTTGTGTCCTCTTTGATTTCTTTCATCAGTGTTTTATAGTTTTCTATATATTGGTCTTTTGTTTCTTTAGGTAGATATATTCCTAAGTATTATTCTTTTCGTTGCAATGGTGAGTGGAATTGTTTCCTTAATTTCTCTTTCTGTTTTCTCATTGTTAGTGTATAGGAATACAAGTGATTTCTGTGTGTTAATTTTATATTTTTGACCCAATCAAAAAATGGGCCCAAGAACTAAACAGACAGTTCTCCAAAGAAGACATACAGATGGCTAACAAACACATGAAAAGATGCTCAACATCATTCATTATCAGAGAAATGCAAATCAAAACCACAATGTGGTACCATCTCACTGCAGTCAGAATGGCAGCTATCCAAAAATCTACAAACAATAAATGCTGGAGAGGTTGTGAAGAAAAGGGAACCCTCTAACACAGTTGGTGGGAGTGCAAACTAGTACAGCCACTATCGAGAACAGTGTGGAGATTCCTTAAAAGCTGGAAATAGAACTGCCATATGACCCAGCAATCCCACTGCTGGGCATACACACCGAGGAAACCAGAATTGAAAGAGACACATATACCCCAATGTTCATCACCGCACTGTTTACAATAGCCGGGACATGGAAGCAACCTAGATGTCCATCAGCAGACAAATGGATAAGAAAGCTGTGGTACATATACACAATGGAATATTACCCAGTGATTAAAAAGAATATGTTTGAATTGGTTCTAATGAGGTGGATGAAATGGTAGCCTATTATACAAAGTGAAGTAAGCCAGAAAGAGAAACACCAATACAGTATACTAACACATATATATGGAATTTAGAAAGATGGTAATGATAAACCTATATGTGAGACAGAAAAAGAGACACAGATGTATAGTCTTTTGGACTCTGTGGGAAAAGGCGAGGGTGGGATGATCTGAGAGAATAGCATTGAATCATGTATATTATCATATGTGAAACAGATCGCCAGTCCAGGTTTGATGCATGAGACAGGGTGCTCAGGGCTGGTACACTGAGATGACCCAGAGGGATGGGATGTGGAAGGAGGTGGGAGCAGGGGTTCAGAATGGGGTACACATATAAACCCATAGCTGATTCATATCAATGTATGGCAAAAACCACTACAATATTGTAAAGTAACTAGCCTCCAACTAAAATAAATAAATTTAAAAAAATTAATCATGATGCTCGGGGTTGGTGCAGCAAGATTTCCCGGGGGGGAGGGAGGAGGGAGGGGGGCTCTGGAGGGGAAGCATATGTAAACCCATGGTGATATCATGACATTGTATGGCAAAAACAATAAAAAATTAATTAATTAATTAATCAATCAATCAATCATGAGGTGGGGATTATTCTCACTGTTGAGCAAATTGAAGTTCAAGAGGTCCAGTGATACAGAGCTACAAGTGGTAGAGCTGGAATGACAAACCAAGTCCCACGGGTGCCAGCTCCCCTGGAACTAGCTGCAGGGGGCGGGGCTGCTGTCAAGGGGAGGATAAGAAGGCAAATGGAGCTGGTCATCGGGTGTCAAGGACCCAGGGATCTAAGAAAAGGGAGGCACTGGTTTAGGGCAGGAATGACAGTAATGATGGAGCAAAAGTAACCCTGTCCCTGGCTCCTCTTCACTTTTTAAGCTCCTTGGCATCCCTGGTGAGTCTCTTACAGTCTGAGCTGCCTGGACCAGATCTGCTGTGGTTGGAAGCAAGATGATGGAGCCAGGCAGCACACTGGCTCCGCTCTGTTGCCCATTAGGCCCCGTGCTGTGGAGCTCCTCTTTTCCTTGACATGCTGGAAGTGGCCCTGTCTCTGCTTAGCCAAAGAAGAAGCAAGTCCAGCTGAATCTGCACAAAGCTAAGTAGCTAGGTTACCATAGGGCAGAAGTAAATCAGTCTTGATAATCACATTTGGCAGTATTCGAAGCCATTCTGCTGGACAGTGCAAGTTCACTTAATGGTACAAAATGCTGTTTATTTGTTATGGAAAAACACTGAGATCAGGCCTCCTACCTGGTGTTCAAAATCTCTGTTCCATAGAGAAGAGGGTTTATTTCTTTGGTGGAGGAGATACAAATGTGTAAGATGCATGAGTTCCTATGTGATACATGCCCAGCTGGGGCCCAGATGTCTACTGGCATCCACAGCAAGGAAGAGCAGTGTGTGCGCCTGTGGATTGTGTTTCCATTTACCCTTCTGTTTCCAAAGATGATTTTTTACAGGAAGGGCTTATTCTCTGAAAGAAATGTCAACATCTGAAAATATTAGCTAATTTGACTTCCTGAGTAGAAACGCGAAAGGGATTGAGGCGATTTATTATGTTAAATCTCAAATAAACCTTGACAATTAAAAATGGAAAGGAAGCCAAAACTAATTAAAAGGAGAAGAGAATGAGAAATGCCAGGCATCTGGGATAAATTTATGATTGTGGTTGAACACTAAATTTAGCTCCAGGCTTCCTTTTGGCGCAAGCATTCAAAAAATAATTTGGGTTAATAAAGTTTTTTAGGTTCGTTTACAGAAAGCTACTGATGATGACCACAGTTGTGGCAGAACAGTTATGATGAGACAATTCATTTGGGAGAACTATTTAAATAGTTCTATGTAAATAGAACTAGAATTCATGAACTTGCTCTCCATTCATGTACCTTAACATGTATACTCACTCCAACTACCCCTTGTGTGAGCACACCCAGAGTGAGAGGAGGCCATGCCTTCGAAGTTTTATGTTCGCTCTGAATTTTTTTCTTCCTAAACTGGTCTGGCATTATTCTGAGGGAGATGGATATTTGTAGACTCATCAAAGAGAACCAGAGCTGGACCGTGGTGACAGCAGTAAAAACAGGTTTTACTCAGGAAGAACTGCAGTAGGATAAAAGAAACCTTAGTACAGAACTGGGCTCGATTCGGAATATGACAAGGAAAAGTGGGCATTTATGGCCAAAGAGTATCTGGTGAATGGAAAATTGCTAGGAAAGTAGGTTAAATCCTATTAGGTTTTAACAGGATTCTTGCTGAAGGCAGGCTGGGATGACCATATATCACCTGGATGGGGAGCAGTCATGAGTAATTTGATCAGAAACCAGGGGATCAAGGGTAGGGATCTGGATAAACTGACTTGACAGGATTCTTACTAAATGTGGGCTATGTAGGCCAGACAAGGAGGGACAGTGAAGGTCAAGGTGTAGGAGGATTGAAAGTCTTTGTCAGAAGATAGGAGGGGAGAAAGCAAAACTGCTTGTTCCCACATTCCCCTCCTCCTTAACATTAACTCTTGCCTGGAAAATTCCATGGATGGAGGAGCCTGGCAGGCTAGAGTTCATGGGGTCGCAAAGAGTCAGACAGACTGAGAGACTTCACTTTCGCTTTCACATTAATAGCCCAACCCCTCAGTAAGGCCCTACCACTCCCACCCGATCCCCTTTGTGAGCTAAAATACCTGGAGAAGTATCCACCCTGGATTCCTCCACAGCAGGCCAGCCTTCAGAGCTTGAGGCTGAGAGAAAAGAAGGAGGAGGTGAGAAGAGAAGTGTCTGGAAAGAGAATGACCTCCAGAGAGAACTCTCCTCAACTGCCTCAGCACTGGTTGATATCGTGATAACTTGGGGATAGGAGAGGAGTTATCCATGTTGGAAGCAGAATTCCTACATTTGTCTTAAGGATGAAACCCTGAGATGTGGGCATGACTGCCAGGAACAAGTGAGACCAGGAAAGCAGAGTGAAAGGCAACTTATCAGGGACTTTAATGATTACCCAGATAAAAATGAAAAAACAAACTTGGGAAAGGTTTCTGGTGGCCCAGTGGGTAGGATTCCATGCTTTCACTGTCATGGCCAGGGTTCAGTCCCTCGAAGGAAATTGAGGTCCCACAAGCTGTGCAGTGTGGTCAAAGCAAAACAGCAAACTTGAGGAGTTGAGAAGGGAATAGGTGCAAGTTGTATTTGAAAAGGCATATTTTTTTACTTTCTTCACATTTAAAATTGAGACATTGCTAGAACACTACTGAGATGGGATTACAAGGGTACCTCTCGAGTACCAAGGTGTTAAACAGATCATTAACACGTAAGGCAGCAGGGGTGGGAAGAGGAGGAAGTGTGGGTTCTGGTGCCTGCCCTGGTGTCAGGTCCCAACCCTGCCACTTCCAGGCCATGTGATCTTGGGCAAGTCATCCTGCCTGGGTCTGCTCTGGTAAGGATTCATTTTGTAGGGGAAGAACTTATGTGTCTGTCTGCTGTTTGTTCATTTATTTATCCAACCTTCCTCCCAGTAAGATTTAAGATGGCTGACATAGCCATTTAATCAAATCACTTAATAGCAAACAAGCAGGCAACCCCCCCCAAACCAGGACATTACAACTCTATCTCATTCACAGGGTTGTAATGAGGATTAAATGAAGTCCTATTTATGAGAATGTTTACTTTTGGATGGGCACATAGTATATATGCTGTAAATGTTTGTTGAATCTAAAAATATGCTTCCACAGCCCAGGGAAGGAAAGCATCGTGGGTGTTTGCCCACAACGTGCCCAGGAGAGCTAGAAAAATAAATACCCTCTGTGGCCTCCTTTCCTTGTACAACATCGCACACCTTTCAGCCCCTCAAAGGCTGCACCTGTGATGGTGGTGTTCTTGCTGCCATTCCCCTGCAGCCCAGCCATCCCTGGAGTTTGTCAGGTGAATTGCATTTGGTCTGATGGGTAGAGTTTCCCAGCCTGCCCCCTCCCATGCCCTGCCATTATTAGTGACTCAGATCATGTGAAGGAAACTTCTATCCTTCCTTCAGAGCTGAAGCCTGAGAAATGGACTACAGCAGGGGTCTGGGAGAAGCAATAAATGGTCCCTCAAACACATTTTTCAGTGGGGTCCTGAAGAAACTACAGTGTCAGCAACTCCGGACTGCTTTCGGTATAAGTGAAATGTATTCAAGTAACGAAATACACTAGCAGACCTACAGCATGATTTTATCGAGTCATTTTTTTAATTATTGTTGAGAGGCAGAATCTAGTTACAGAGAAATGATTTGACGCTGATGCCCAGACTCCAGCTGAAAAATGAGATACAAGGTACCATTTGCCCAATGACCTTTTCCTTCCTCAGGACAATTAATAAATCTTGTTTTTGAGGAGCTATGATCTTGTCAGTTTAAATCCGGCTTGCTGACCAAACTGGAGAGAAACCATTGTCTCCAACAGACCAAGTGCCCCTGTCTGCTGCTGCCTGGAGTTGAGTTTGCTGGCTCGTATGAGTAGAATTTTAGCTTTAGCAGGCCATCACTGGAGTGGAAATAATAAACATGGAATTTGAATGAAGAGAAAGCAGAAAGTAGAACTCATCTAAGGAGAATGAAACCCTTTAAATGAAAGTACATCTTTCTCAGTAATAGGAATTCTAATGTTCTTGGAATTGTTGTTATAATAGCTTTCTCTGGGGTATGTACTACATTAGGGAATCCGAGTCAGAGTAAAGGACAAGCAGTCTTGAATCCTGGATCATTTGTCCACTGAGCCTACAGTGAGTTATCTGCCATCCTTTTGCCTTGGTTTCTCCATCCGCGCCATGGTAATGGCGGTACTTTTAACTCTCTTGCTGCCTGGGGGTATATAGAAAGATTTGTTTACCTGTATTTATTTTAATAGCCAAAAGAGTTATATTGGTATCTAGGTTCAACATGAATGGATCGGATATATTTTTCTATGTTCACAGGCCTATTTGAAAACCTGGCAAGAAAATGAAAAGTGAGGTTTATATGAACTAGGTCTAAAGACAAAAACCACAACTAATGTGTGGAGGCTTTAGGCAGGCTGGTTTTGGCTCAACCTAAGGAAAGTTGTATGAGAGTAAAAATATTTTGTTGATACAGGGGCTCAAGTGGAGGTGCCCTTCATGTCACAGATGTTTCAGGGGTCATTGGATTGTTGCTAAATGTTGGGACAGTATGACATTTGAGATTCCATCCAGATCTAAGATTCTGGACTATAAGATATTATCCACTTTGAAAGGGAAGATGAGTGAAAGAAGACCTTGAAACAGTAGTTCTTAACATTTTTCTTATGTGGGCCACCAGTTTGGGCTAAAGATCTTACAGAGCCCCTGCCATTGCCCCCTTGGCACCATATAGCAGAATCTTCCCAGAAGGGAAGGGCAAAATCACAGTACTTTGGACTAGACTCTGGTGAAGGTAACGAGATTAAAACCATGCACCTTGATAACCAATGAACATTAAAAACTCAAATATGAGAGAGGAGCCAGGGGGCACAGGGACTCCTCACAAACAACGTAAGATATTCAACACTTAATAACAGCCATAGTTTAGAAAGATGAAAACTTTCTCTTAAATGTGAGGTAAAAATTCATTTCATGCCTCAGAGTCCTGTAAGATTTATGCCTTGAGAAGGAGTAATGGCTGTTTAAGGATAAAGACCATGGTCTCAAAGGGTCATTTTGATGGCGGTATCAATAAGTCAATGGAAAGAACCTGGCCTAGAGGTCAAGGGGTGAGTTGCCATTGTCTGTTCAAAGTCAAACTGAACAGCTCTGAAAAACTGAAAAACCACTGAAAAACTCCATGAGAGCAGAAATGGAACCTGTGTCTACCCCCCATCAATCACATGACCAGGATTCATATATCAGCTTTGCCACTTACAAGCTATGTAATTTGAGGCAAAAAAGACCTAAATTTAGCTCCCCCAGCTATGAAATCATGTTGACTCCTAGAATTCCAGCATAGACAGCTCACCCCTCTATTCATTCCTCCTGCAACATTACTGTGTGCCTACTGTGTGTCTTCCAGGGATCTAGGCCCTTGGATTAACTCTTCTGGAGAGCAAAAGAGTGCCTGCATTCATAAAGCTTATGTTCCAATAACTAAATATTTCTGATAGTAAAAGTTCTGAGGAGAAAAGAAAAAAAAAGCATACTAAGGGAGCACTGGCAGGCAGGAGTGAGGGGTGAGGATGCTATTTTTATGTATATTTATAGAGTGGTCAGAGAGCACCTTTTGGATACTTATAGTATTTTAGCAAAAACATGAATTGAGCCAAGCAAATTTCTGGGTAACAGACATTCCAGACTGAGGCTAGAGATAGAAATGTGGGAGTCATTGGTATTTAAAACTGTGAGGCAGAGGGCTCTGGAGGGGGTGGTGGCTGCTGCTGCGGTTTTGGAGGTGGCCGCGACGCTAGGATGAACGCCCCTCCCGCCTTCGAGTCGTTCTTGCTCTTCGAGGGCGAGAAGAAGATCACCATTAACAAGGACACCAAAGTACCCAATGCCTGTTTGTTCACCATCAACAAGGAGGACCACACACTAGGAAACATCATTAAATCGCAGCTGCTCAAGGACCCACAGGTGCTGTTTGCTGGCTACAAAGTCCCGCACCCCTTGGAGCACAAGATCATCATCCGGGTGCAGACCACGCTGGACTACAGCCCCCAGGAGGCCTTCACCAACGCCATCACTGACCTCATCAGCGAGCTGTCCCTGCTGGAAGAGCGCTTCCGGGTGGCCATCAAAGACAAGCAGGAAGGCATCGAGTAGCTGGCTGCTCCCGGCCCTTCTCCAGGCTGACGAGAGTACTTCCTCCAGCCGTGCCCGCCCCCCGCCAGACACTGATGTGTCCTGTACATAGAGAGTCTGCTTTATTTTCCTAATAAAGCGTGGCTGGAAATGAAAAAAAATAAAAATAAAAATAAAACTGTGAGGCAGGATGAACTCATGCAGAGACCATGTGGATGAAGAGAGGCATTCTAGAGGGGGCCTTGGGGAATTCCAGCATTTGAAGGTCAGGGAGAGTATAGTGATCCATGGAATGGCTGAGAAGGGGGGCCAGTGAGGTAGAAGGAGAGCCACAGGAGAGCAGGATCCCAGAAGCCTAGAGAAGGAAGTGTTTGGGGAGAAGAGTCATTATCTGTATAGAATACTGCAGGTATTATGAGTACAGTGACTGAGCCTTGACCTTGGGTTTAGCCTCACAGAAGTCATGGTGATCTTGACAAGAGCCATATTAGGGGAGTGGTAGGGGAGAAAGTCTCACTAGAGTGGATTCAAGAGAGGGTAGGAAGAGGGGATTGGAGGGAATGAGTATAGACAATGCTTTAGAGGAATTCTGATGCAAATATCAGCAGAGACATGGGTGTAGTGGCATAGGGATGGCATTCAAGAGAGGGTTGGTTTGTTTTCTGAGATGAAAAAATTATGTTCTTTTCCTATAGAAATAATCGAATAAAGAGGGAAAAATATGATGACATTGGAGGGGGACTCCTGCAGCCCACTGAGAGTTCTCCCCAATTTCTAGTGTTGCCACTTCCTTGGACTGAGAGGCACTACTCATTGTATCACTCTGGCCTAAAGGAAACACGTCAGCCCTCTCCTCAGGTCTCACCAACATAACTGTCACTAAACTGGAAAATCTAAGCTAGGTGCATCCCTGGGCTTGGGAAAAAAATAGAAAATCAATTCAAAGAACAGTAATAAGCAAAAAGACTGGTATTTTGCGAGTGTGCTCCTATGTTGATAGGGTCAAGTGAGTCTGAGGAGTGCTGAGTTAAACAAAGTTAAACAGACACGTGTGCTACAGGGCTTCCTGAAGCCTTTTTTCAGTTAGTAACACCATGAATTTTCAAGAGGGGAATCTGGTGTAAAGAATTACCCTCCAGATTTGTTGCCTTACCACATTAGTCATTTAATACTGGAAATAGTGAACTGTATCACTGGTGGCAGACTTTTTCTGTGTTTTTTTTTTTACTAGTCACTCAGTCATGTCCAACTCTTTGTGATCCCATGAACTATAGCCCACTAGGCTCTCTGTCCATGGGATTTTCCAGGCAAGAATACTGGAATGGATCGCCATTCCCTTCTCTAGGAGATATTCCTGACCCAGGGAACCAACCCAGGTCTCCTGCATTGCAGGTGGATTCTTTACCATCTGAACCATGAGGAAAGCCCTTTTTCTGTAAAGGGCTAATAAATATTTAGGCTCAGTGAGCCTTAGTCTCTGTCACAACTACTAGGCTCAGCTATTGTAGCACAAAAGCAACCATAGTTAATAGGTAAATCATAGGTGTGACTCTGTTATTTACAAAAATAAGCAACAGGCCAGATTAGGTCAACCATTGAACCAGATACTCGGCATCAAGAGGTAAACTCATTCTCCTAACTGCCCACAGGAATGCCCAGTTTTTAGCTACCTCTACATGATAAAGGCTATTGTTTCTTTTCCTTATATTTAAGAGCAATCTCAAATACACTTAAATTCTTTGAAGTTTGGCACAGAAGACCAAGACCTGTAATGGCCTATTTGGATTCCCATTTCCTTCCTATGGTTCTGTCCCTTTTCCCCATGATTGACACCAGGAAAATCCACTCTTTATGCCACTTTAACTAGACAACCTTTTGGGTCTAAACTGAAAGCAACTCTTAATGATCCATATTGTGACTTGTCCAGTAAGCCTTTGACTTACTTGCAGCTCATTTCCTCACTCCTGGGAAGGAGTCAGGGAAGAGAAATAAGTGAGCATCTACCATATTGGCTCCTTATTTTCCAATATTGAAAGCGTCAGTGGAAAAACAAGTTTTGGAACCATGTCATATAAAGAATGATCAGGAAATATTAGCTTTTGGGGGCTGGAAAAGAGAAAGCTGGTGTTATGGGTTATGTGGCAATGGGGGTGAGAGGTAGGGACACATGGCATGGTTATGGGGCTGTTTCATGGAAGGGAAATTGAATCCAAGGGATGAAACCAAGAACATGAGGTCAGACTTAGAGGGAACAAATTTCCAATGATGATCCAGAGTCATTTTGATTCTGGCAGAGGGGTGGGGAGTTCACATCACATACATATTCAAGCAGAAGTGGTGGAGAGGATGCTCAATATTCAGATTGTGGATGGGCTGGCTTTTTAGTCATTGTGGGCTGCTATAAGAAAATCTTGAGACTAGGAGGCTTTAACAATAAATGTTTATTTCTCTCAGTCTGGAAGCTGAGAAGCCAAAATCAAGAGACTGGCAGATCCAGCTCTGAGTGAGAGCTCTCTTTCTGACCTGCAGGACCATAGTTCTATATAGCTTCTCTCTCAGATGAATAACATGTTGAAGAGAGGGAAAACTCTAATCTCACTTCCTCTTCTTAGAAGGACACTAATCCCATCATGGGGGCCTCACCCTCATGACCTCAACTAAAATAATTACCTCCCAAAGGCCCTACCTTTACCATCACTTTGGGGTTTAGGGCTGCAAAACATGAATTTTATGAAGACATAAATATTTTGTCTTTCACAGCTAGACAATCTTTTAAGACCTCTTCCAATCCTGAGAGTTTAATGATATTGAAGCTATTAATTCAAACATGACTTCCTCTGGGCTATAGATTATTCTCTTACCCCTAGCTTCTTCCAGCAATTTTCGTTGTCTTTAAACATCATCTATATTTATTAGTTGGGATAAAATATGCCTGAATATTCAAAGAAATAGAGGAAAACAATAGAACAGGAAAGATTAGAGATCTCTTCAAGAAAATTAGAGATACCAAGGGAACATTTCATGCAAAGATGGGCTCAATAAAGGACAGAAATGGTATGGGCCTAACAGAAGCAGAAGATATTAAGAAGAGGTGGCAAGAATACACAGAAGAACTATACAAAAAAGATCTTCACGACCAGATAATCACAATGATGTGATCACTCACATAGAGCCAGACATCCTGGAATGTGAAGTCAAGTGGGCCTTAGGAAGCATCACTATGAACAAAGCTGGAGAGGTGATACGATTCCAGCTGAGCTATTTCAAGTCCTAAAAAGATGTTGCTTTCAAGTGCTGCACTCAATATGTCAGCAAATTTGGAAAACTCAGCAGTGACCACAGGATTGGAAAAGGTCAGTTTACATTCCTATCCCAAAGAAAGACAATGCCAAAGAATGCTCAAACTACTGCACAATTGCACTCATTTCACACGCTAGTAAAGTAATGCTCAAAATTCTCCAAGGCAGGCTTCAGCAGTGTGTGAACCGTGGACTTCCAGATGTTCAAGCTGGTTTTAGAAAAGGCAGAAGAACCAGAGATCAAATTGCTAACATTTGCTGGATCATCAAAAAAGCAAGAGAGTTCCAGAAAAACATCTATTTCTGCTTTATTGATTATGCCAAAACCTTTGACTGTGTGTATCATAATAAACTATGGAAAATTCTGAAAGAGATGGGAATACCAGACCACCTGACCTGCCTCTTGAGAAACCTATATGCAGGTCAGGAAGCCACAGTTAGAACTGGACATGGAACAACAGACTGGTTCCAAATAGGAAAAGGAGTAAGTCAAGGCTGTATATTGTCACCCTGCTTATTTAACTTCTATGCAGAGTACATCATGAGAAATGCTGGGCTGGAGGAAGCACAAGCTGAAATCAAGATTGCCAGAGAAATATCAATAACCTCAGATATGCAGATGATACCACCCTTATGGCAGAAAGTGAAGAGGAACTAAAGAGCCTCTTGATGAAAGTGAAAGAGGAGAGTGAAAAAGTTTGCTTAAGGCTCAACATTAAGAAAACTAAGATCATGGCATCCAGTCCCATCACTTCATGGGAAATAGATGAGGAAACAGTGGAAACAGTGGCTGACTTTATTTTTATGGGCTCCAAAATCACTGCAGATGGTGATTGCAGCCATGAGACAGAGGATGAGATGGTTAGATGGCATCACAAACTCAATGGACGTGGGTTTGGGTAGACTCCGGGAGTTGGTGATGGACAGGGAGGCCTGGCGTGCTGCCATTCATGGGGTCACAAAGAGTTGGACATGACTTAGCGACTGAACTGAGCTGAACTGAACTGAATGATTGAAGAGAGGATTCATCGACTTTCAAGAGACTGAAGTTAATACCAGTATTGCCATCTTAATACAGCTGGCTTGAGCAGGGCACTCTAATCCAGGGACATTTGTTTGCACAAGCCTGTGGCTTTGTTCCCATGTCAGAAATGTGAGCAGGAACAAAAGCAAGATCTGAAAGCAGAGGGTTGTGGCATCAGAACATGAAAGTCCTGGAGTTGTTGCATTTTGTAACAGAATGGAAAGAAACCTCAACTTCTGCATAAACAGAACACATCTGGCCTCTTTTCAGAAGAAATGCTTTTATCCCTGTAAGTATCTTTTCTTAGGGAGGTATTTAAAGTGGCTTTTAACAAAGCACCTTTTATCCCAGGTCCTCAGGGATATTTACCTATCATAGATATCTAGAAAACCTGCTGTGGGGGCCAGGTTAGATTCTGGGCCATGGTTTTTGCAGTCTTTGTTGTCAGTTTGGAGAATTTCAATAAGTGGAAACACTGCAGGAGTTTGAAAGGTCTGAGTTTAATCCCTGACACATGTCTGAACTTTAGCATGGCCTTTCTCTGCTTTTCTTCACTGTTGTAACTACTCTCATGTTACAGCTCTGCCATTATAACATGAAAGCAGCCAGAGTTGATACGTAAATGAAGGAAAATGACTGTGTTCCAATAAAGCTTTATTTATGAACGTTGAAATTTGAAGTTCATATACTTTTCACATCACAAAATATACTTCTTTTGATATTTTCCCCAACTATTTAAAAGTGTAAAAAGTTTTCTCAGCTCTTGGTTCATACAGAAGCAGGTGGCAAGCAAGATTTGGCCCACAAGCTGTACTTTGCTAACCTCTGTGCTTGACCTTGCAATGATGAAACACAGTCCTGGTCTCATGGCACTTACTGTTGATTGGAGAGATGGATATTGAAGAAATAATTTTAATAGTTTTTATGTAATTGCTAGTTGCATAGGAAGGAAAATAAAGGGTTAATTATGAATTATAACAGGGAAATATCATTTAAATTGGGGAGTCAGGAAATGAAATGAGAACAGAGATCTAAAGATGAGTAATATCTAGCCAGGAAAGAGTGGCTAAAAAAGGAAGTCTTCCAGAAAGAGGAGAATTATAAGGTCGGACTGATAAACTGAATGATTTTCCTGCCCGCTTTGTTTTGTTTTTCACTTCTGGGAATCTCTTCCCATGGCTCTCTTAACTCTACAGGACACTCAAAGAAGCTGAGGGAGCACCTGTCCTGCTCTCTCCGTACAGCCATCACACAAATCTACAGTTACTCTTAATGCTCCCACTGAGAAGAATGGAGTATTTATAATCTAGGCCTTGGGTTATAATTCCTCCTTCCCCTGGGAATGCCCCACCCCCTCAAGTCACTACCCTGATTTTACATCACAATTAATCAAGTCTTTTCATTTATATCCTTGCAAAGTGAAAGTGAAAATCGTTCGGCTGTGTCAAAGTCTTTGCAACCCCATGGACTATATAGTCCATGGAATTCTTCAGGCCAGAGTATTGGGGTGGGTAGCCATTCATTTCCTTCTTCAGGGTATCTTTCCAACCCAGGGATCAAACCCAGGTTTCCCACATTGCAGGCGGACTCTGTACCATCTGAGCTACCATGGAAGCCTAAGAATACTGAAGCGGGTAGCCTATCCCTTCTCAGGCGATCGTCCCGACCCAGGAATTGAACTGGGGTCTCCTGCATTGCAGGTGGATTCTTTACCAGCCGAGTTACTGGAGAAGCCCTATATCCTTGCAACAGATATTCCAAATACCCTAATAGTCAGGTGGAGGAATTATGATTATCCACTGGGACCCATGAGGAAGCAGAGACACCAGGATCTAGTCATTGAATCAGGATGGAACTATGACTGATACCCACAATCTTGATTAAGTATGAAATTAATATTTGTAAAGTACTTAGAACCAGTCTGGGGGCTTGTTTCAACCCTAGGCTCCCCCTCTCTGGTCTTCCCTGATATTTCTGTACTGTTCACAGAGGTCATTTGCCAAGCTCTGAATTGGCTAGTTTGAAACTACTTGAAGAAGCATCAGACAGAATAAATTTCTCTGCATTCAGGCAGAGCTATGTGCAAATGCAATTTTGGTTATTTTTGACTATTTTACAGCAAATTTGAGCTCCAGAACTGAGTGATTTCTGAGGAATTATAAATAGGTTACAAATCCGATTTTGAAACCTTTAACCAAATATAGTCAGTGACCCAAGCAGCCCTCTCCATTTCCACCTAGATGGATGTCCCCTGGGCATGCCTCTTAAGGAATTTGCCAGTAAGCTTCAGTGGAGACATTTACCCCTTCCTTAGTTCTCCAAGCTAAGCTGCCTATTTCCAAATACAGGATCTGAGTTCCTTCCTATCTCCCACTAACCCAGCACCATGCCTCTGTGCTCTAATTTCTATTTTATAGTTTGTTCACTAGCCCAGCTGTTAAAGTGCCTCCAGCCCCTCCCTTTGAGCCATCTCTTCCTACCACCCACCTCCCACAAAGTTCAGCCCTACGCTAATCCACTGAGCTCTCAGGGACACCGCATCACGCCACCAACACAGCATACAAGCAATGCCTTGCATCCAGGCAGCTCCATGGTCTCAGCAGGATGTCTCTCCTGGTCTCCCTGCCTATATGAGAGTCTACTTCCTTCATCTCTGTCTTCTTCTTTGCTTCTTTTCTGATGCCAGGAGCTACGGCTTCAGCCTCAATGTTTCATTTTCCACATAAGCAATGATTTAATCTCTTTTCTTGCAGCCTTCATTTCCAAAATTTCTATGGGTTTTCTTTCTTGGAACCCCCTCTTGTTATTCCATATCTTATATTCTTTCCCACAAATGCTATTGCCTACTTTATCTCTTTGAGTTTCTTAAAGATAGTCAAAAGCTCACTTCAGGGTATTCTAGTATCTCTATTCACTTCAGATAAGTTCTTCCATTTGTTGTCTGCCTTTCAAGGTGTTATTCTCCCACACAGGCTGGAGAATTTTTGGTTTGTGAACTCATCTTCCACTAAAGATTTTACTTCTTGAGTATTTTAAGGTGATACCCCAGGAAAACAATCTTGCAGGGTCTCAGCTCCAGCCTTGAAGGGAAATGGCTCCATGTCAGGCTTGTGCTGGTTACTGGTTTAACCCCTTCCTGGGTGGGTGGTGTGGTTCCAAGCCCATCCTCACTGGTACAAGGCAGCTCTCGGTTATGGTCTCTTATGACTGAAGATTTCCTAACCTTGACATTGATGAATACCTCAACACCACCCTCACCCCAGCCTTGGGATGACGGCAGGGATGCAGAACAGTTTAGTCTGCGGTGCCAGTAAGCGCCATGACCCAACCTTCAGACGCCTGAGGGTGGTCTTGTCTTTACGGTAGGTGAAAAGCATCAGCCCTATTGCCCATTAAGGATTCCCTTTTTTATTTACCTCTTTCGAGGTTTAAGGAATCACTATTTGTCTAGTGAGAAGTCCCTTTCTTGTATTTCAGTGTGAGATACATATTCATCACCATCAGTTCAGTCACTCCATTGTGTCCGGCTCTTTGCGACCCCATGAACCGCAGAATACCAGGCCTCCCTGTCCATCACGGACTACCAGAGTCCACCCAAACCCATGTCCATTGAGTTGGTGATGCCATCCAGTCATCTCATCCTCTATCATCCTTTTCTCTTCCTGCCCTCAATCTTTCCCAGCATCAGGGTCTTTTCGAATGAGTCAGCTCTTCGAATCATGTGGTCAAAGTATTGGAATTTCAGCTTCAACATCAGTCTTTCCAATGAACACCCAGGACTGATCTCCTTTAGGATGGACTGGTTGGATCTCCTTGCAGTCCAAGGGACCCTCAAGAGTCTTCTCCAACACCACAGTTCAAAAGCATCAGTTCTTCAGCACTCAGCTTTCTTTATAGTCCAACTCTCACATCCATACATGACTACTGGAAAAACCATAGCTTTAACTAGACAGACCTTTGTTGACAAAATAATATCTCTGCTTTTTAATATACTGTCTAGGTTGGTCATAATTTTCCTTTCAAGGAGTAAGTGTCTTTTAATTTCATGGCTGCAATCACCATCTGAAGTGATTACCTCTTTTGAGGTTTAAGGAATCACTATTTGTCTAAAGAGAAGTCTCTTTCTTGGATTTCAGTGTGAGATATGTATTACTTAACTCTGATTATTCAAAGATTGTTCTATACTTTCCTAGGTTTGGTGTGCAAAAATGAGCTATAGACTATGCTCAGTTTCCCATCTTGGATAGAAAATTCACTTTCAAATACTACCTTTATGGTCCCAGCAGATCCCTGGAAGCCTGCATTTTCCTGCCAACAAAGCACTGGTCACATTCTTATACCCCAAAAGCAGACTGATTCAACAGCATAGTCTAAAAGCCCCCTTGGTACCTGATGGTTGAGACTCTAGCTTCCTTAATGACAACTTCTCATCTCTTGCTAAGGGATTTTTCAGCTTAAAGACATATTATCAAGTGAAAGAGCCACCATCCTATTCCTAGCAGTCAGTCCCTCATTGCCTTTGAAACATTAAAAAGTACTTAAGAGCTCACATTTTTATTTTATCACATTTGGGATTGTCCCTTATACTAAGGATGTTCTTGTTACACCATAGGCTTTTCAATTACATAGTACTCCTCTAGGACAGAGTGTAATAATTTTTTTTGCAGAGTCAGATATTTAAGTGAATTTTATTGTCAGGTTTTCTTTTTAGTCATTTTAAAGCCAGCCACTGTTTCTTAAGTTACCTCTGAGGGTATCTTATCTGTTGATGACACAGCTATATCTTTTTACAGTGTTCCACACCACACAACCTAAGTGCCTGGACATTGTTATTTTAAAGTAGAGATTTTTTGGTCTGTGATTTTCTGTATGTCCTTTTACTTGTATTTTTCGGTGTTCCTGTATTTTGAGAACAGAGTTATGGCTTAAGTTGCCTTATAATTTAAAACAATGCTTATTTGAATAATATAAATGATATGTTTATAGTATTTTCAATTCATACTCATTGTAGACTATTCATTGAATATTTAAATGTATAAAATAAGAAAATAAAATTTATTGATACTCCTATTAACCAAAGGCTTTTAATCACTATTAACAATTGGGAGCATTTCCTTCTAGCTTCTTTTGAATGTATGCAAATGTGCATGTATATTATATATTTCATAACTGGAATCAGTACATGTATATACACACTATGCCAATATATATACATATATATCATTTTTATTCCACACTGTTTTCACTTAGAATCATATAATTTTAAATCAAGAGCTAATTGCCTTTTGCTTTCTAGATCTCTTGCAGCTCTAGGGTCATGCACTACCTAGTGTCACCCCTAGTTTTCTGTACTGAGCCCCGTTACACTAGTCCCAAGTGCAAACAAAACAAAACAAAAACCACATGAGTGTGTGCTTTTTAAGAGTACTCTTAAAAAGGAGATAGGCGAGGTGGTCAAATTTGGCCCAACCTCCTTTGGCAGAAACTGGCCTTGGCACCAGCAGAGCCCTCATGTAAACACTGCTTGGTCATTCTCTCCACCCTCCTCAGCCCTGCGTCCCCTACCTGCCCTGTCCTCTTCCTACCCCTAGATGCATCTCCTTATCTGGTGAAGAGGAGAGAGAGCTCTCTAGAAGCATTCAAGGCTTTAATTAGATATGACACCAGCTGAACAGCAGTATATATTAAAACTTTTACTAAAAACACTGCTAAGGTTCCACGTTAATCAGGAAGCCACATCTTCCCTTAATGGACAGAATTACTCATTTGATCATTAGAACCAGTGAGACCTCTTGGCTGTCAGACTTTTTTTCCCTAATGTAAAAATCTGTATGAGTCACTCTCATGTTAGGAATTAATAAATTTATTATTTGATTGGTTATGTAATTTTAAGAAAAGGGCACCTGGTTTTGTTGAGGTATTTCTGACGATTCCATGGCAAATAGAAGGACTCAGTACCAAATTAGCAGCATCAATTCATATTCCTATATGATTTATCATCTTTCACATGCTCTGAAGCACAACAGATATGATGGCTCTGGGAATGAGCACTAAATCTCCTCTCTCTTACCACCCTGTTGACAGTAGCTACTTAAGTAGAGTCTGATTTGTGAGGCTGGCCAGGCTTGCTGTCCACTACCTCTATCACCACCAGTCAGGGGATTGGATTTCCAAAAGACTATCTGTTTTATTCAGATTTTCTTCATCTAACTTTTTATTAATAGTCTCATATTTCCCAGGTACTTTTCTGTGGCCTTCAAGAATTTCACTGACTGTATCTTACTCCCAGTGTTGGAGTGGGTAGCATCTTCATGTCCACTTTGAAGTCTGGAGGTCCTAAGACATATAGGTACTGACTGATCCACATATATACAAACTAAACCCAATGACACAGACTGGAATGTTCTCTCTGGGAAGGAATTCTGTACCAGCAAGGATCCTTTGGCCCTCACCAAAAAGAATAATAATGAAAGACCTCATGGACCACTTTATAAGATCTGACCTCATTCAGGATGCAGTAGTCAGTATGCACTCCAAATATATCCCTAAGAAGTGCCATACATGCTCCTGATGCTCCGTATTAGGAGTCAGGTCTGCCCTTGTGTGCCCAGGGAAATTCTCAGGTGGCCAGAGTCCCTGCTGCCATGCCAATACTCTTCTGGAGTCTGTTTTCTCAAAGATTCTTTTGTCAGTAGCTAGCTTCTTACTGTTAAGAGGTCCCTGCTAGGTTTCATGAGCAACTCATAAATCCTTAACATGGTCCAGGATTTCAGAATCTGGTCCTGATCATCCCTTCCAGGCTCTGCTTCCCCCTTACCATCTCCCAGTCATCCTGAATTTCTGTCATTTCTTTAGAGATACACGTTCCTCTCTTCGTTCAGTCTTCAGATATATTTCTCCCTTTGCCTAAAACATGAAAACATGTTGCCTAGAAAAGAAAAGATGGTTTGGGGAAAGAGATAATGAATTGTTTGGGACATTTAAATATGTTTGGTTTTTTTGTTTTTGGCTTCATTAGCAGTGTGCAGATCTTTCATTGTGATGTGTGGGCTTCTCTCTAGTTGTGGATGGGCTTAGTTGCTCCACAGCATGTGGATCTTAGTTCCCCAACCATGGATCGAACCTGCACCCTCTGCACTGGAAGACAGATTCTTAACCACTGGACCACTAGGGAAGTCCCTGGCACATGTTGAATGAAGCTGACAGCAAAATATTCAGGATTCATACAGGCTACAAAAAAAATACAGGACACAGAGAATGCAGGAGATTGAGACTCAAGCTGTGGATCTAAGAGTCATTTTCAAAGAGAAGGTGATTAAACTCATCAGTGGGAATATAGGGAGAAGTGCATAGGTCTCAGAACAGAGCTTCTAGTGGAGCTTGAGGAAAGAATCTAGCAAAAGGGTGAGGTAGAAACAGGTTCAACTGGTGACATCAGAGGTGAGGAGGAAATAATAGTGTGTTATTGGAAGTAAAAGAGGAGAGCTAACATTTGTTGAGTGTCTTGTAAGTGCCAACTCTGTATTGGGTGATTTGTATACTCGTAGCTGAAACTCAAACCTAAAGTTCAGGTTCACCCCAGAGATGATTCCAGTGCCAAGTATTACAGAGACCAGTAGGATGAAGGTTGAGAACAGTCATTAAATCAAGCTAAGGAGGTCACTGATAATTATTAACAGATGAGACTCTTGATATGTGGCCTAGTTTTTATTAATATTTATCATCTTTGAAGTATAATAAATAGAAGATGGACTGAACTAGAAATACAGAGGATCTATTCTTAATTCTTCAATTAACTAGCTAAGTCACCAATACATTTGACTTCATTTTTCACGACTATGAAATGTGATACATTATTAAAGGATTTGATCCTCCAACTCTTTCTGGAATCCATAATCCTATCCTAGTGAATTTTACAGGGAATATGCATACCAGATATACTGCTACATGAGTCAGAAACATTGCCTATTTTGTTCACTGTTGTGTCCACAGAACCTAAAACTGTACCTAAAATACTGACAATAAATATTTATCAGTAGACAATAAATAAAAGTATTTAATCTAAAACAAAAATATAGGCATTATCACATTTCAGAACTCGAATAGTTAGGACAGTATATTAAAATTCAGACTTCAAGAATAACAGGTAAAAATTACTGATCTGCACTAGAGGAGACCCAGGTTTGAGTCCTAGGTTGGGAAGATCCTCTGGAGAAGGGAATGGCTACCCACTCCAGTATTTTTGCCTGGAGAATCCCATGGACAGAGAAGCCTGGAGGGCTGCAGTCCATGAAATCACAGAGTCGAACATGACTTGGCAACTAATACTTTCATGCACTTTTTCACTTCACTCAAATAAAGTGAGTATTCAAATATATTTTCATTCTAGTTAGAAAACAGTGGGAATTAGAGTTGAAATTGAGAAGCTAGGCAAAGAAGTGTAAGAATCACTGGTCTAAACTGCTCTGCCTTTGAGGTATTAAAATCAGATAGATGTAAGTCAATCTGAGTCTTTACTAAATAGCCAAAGTATCCTTAGTTAGACAGTGATCATGAAATTAGGGAAAACAAACCCAAATTGCAACAAGGACAGTTCAGCACTGTTTCAGGCTGACCATCTTGGATTATACTACAAACTGGGAAGACATATGTAAAAAGACACTTTTATATATACTGACTGGGTTCACCTCCTTTTTTTTTTTTATTGTTTTTGCCATACAATGTCATGATATCATCATGGGTTTACATATGCTTCCCCTCCAGAACCCCCCTCCCTCCTCCCTCCCCCCCGGGAAATCTCACTGCACCAGCCCCGAGCATCAATCCTGGCCTGGTGATTGATTAGACATATGATAATTAACTTGTTTCAATGCCCTTCTCCCATATCATCCCACCCTTACCCTCATCCACAAAGTCCACGAGTCTATTCTATACATCTGCGTTCCTTTTGCTGTCTCGCATGTTGGGTTCTCGTTACCGTCTTTCTAAATTCCATATATATGTGTTAATATACTGTATTGTTGTTTTTGCTTCTGGCTTACTTCACTCTGAATAATGGGCTCCAGTTTCGTCCATCTGAGTAGAATTGCTTCAAATGAATTTTTTTTTTAATGCTGAGTAATATCACCTCCTTTTAGAACCAACTTTTTTCTTTTTGGTTATAAATTAGCCCCTGTTTATGATAGAGCATTTTAGAAATACAAAACTGTAGAAAGAAGAGAATAGAAGCTACCCATAGCCCCAGCTAGTGGAGATGCCCTGTTTTATATTTTATAGTGGTCCCTCCTGTCTTTTTTCTAGGATACTAATTTTTCATGTAGCCCCTCAACTTGAAGCTGACTTGGCCATTGGTAACCCAACATCTAGGATGCCCAGTAGGAACTGGTGCACTCTCCACCCACCTCCACCTTCTGGAGAATGAGGACTGTGGTCAGTTGTCTGGGTTCACAGGATCTGAGTGGACATTCTCCTTTACCCACACCTCCTCAAACACAGTCCTAGCCCCATTTCCTCACTGTTTGGCCAACTCCCAGCTCCTGAACTGCAAGGTACCTCATCTTCGACCACAGTCCACACCTGTCAGTGTCCAGGGCTCTCCTGGCTCTCCGCCCAGTTCAGAATTCTCTCAGCTTCAGAGAAACTTCCCCCAGGCTTTGCTCTCAAAGCCACCACTTTATTTCACCAGACTTATTTCGTTCACGTACTTGGTTCTAAAATTCATACAAATTTTCCTTTACTTTAAAATGTTTTGTTTTTTCTTGTTGTCTTCCCCTATCACTTCATCATGTTTTGTTTTGTTTTGTTTTTATTGAGGGAGGCTCTTTAAATCTGTTACCACGCAGAGTAACCTCAAATTGTACATGAGCCAAGTAGGCCCATTTGTCTAGTGCCCTCCCTGGTTTCTAGTGTGGGTCATCCTGAAATCAAGTTCTACTTTAGTAAAAATGAAACTGCTTTCACATATCTAAACAGCAAGAAAAAAAGTGGAAACTCATCTTACTATTTCCTAATATTCAGATATTATGCTTCATGGACTCTGAATGTTCGAGTATTCGTCTACCGACATCACTCAGAAAAGATAGTTGGGTGAAAGATTGATTTTTCAGTTTTCACTCAGATGTTTTAATAGTGTAAAAAGATAGATTCAGATGCATGACTTACTTTCCATTAACAATTGTTTCTTGTAAACACCTTATTTCTTTCATTTCTTTCTTTTGCATTTTTATATGAGACTTCATTTTTCCAGCACCTTTGTACCCCCTCCCAGTTTTTGTTTAGAAAAACAGAGATCTCCATTTCACTGTGATCTTTTGAGAGAAGTGAAAAATGAAGGAGAAGATACCACCACAATTCAGGTACCCTATACTTATATATACCTGAAGTGGTGTGCTGTAGAATACTTAACAACTGGATCTCCAAAACTGAGGGAAGACCTTATAGGTAATGTTTGCCTATTTCCTTGGTGTAAATCCACCCACCATGGCTAGTTTGAAGGTACTGACATGATTTACTGAATGTGGAATTGGGAAGAGACACACAGTTCACACCATGATAAAGTATTTTTACCATGCAGATGCAATATGTGCAGAAATCTGTAGCCTCAAAAGATAGATACTAGTAAATAATTGGGAAGTGATGAATTTGATGTGCTATTTACCTGTTTTTTTTTATTGAATTGATTTAATTCAGGATTTCTCGCCCTTGGTATTGTTGACATTTGGGTAATTTTTTATTAGGGATCTGGCCTGTGGTTATAGAATGTTCAGCAGCATCCCTTAGCCTCTACCCACAAGAGACCAGTAGCATTATTCAGTTGTGACAATCAAAAACCTCTCCAAACATTGCCAAATGTCTCCTGGGGTACAAAATCACCCCCCAGCAAGAAGCACTGATTTTAATTGTACGTTATACTTTAATTTTAATAATAGCTATGCTGAACAACCTTTTCTCAAAATTCCTGAAAATTAAGCAGTCAGCTATTGCTTGCTCACTACTCTGTCTCCCATAGAGAAGCTTGTCCAGACAATATACTGCTTTGCCATGGTCACATACTATATCAGAGGAAATAAAAAGAGGAGTATTCAAATACACTTTCCGACGTTTTTGGTTTCTGCATTTAACCACTAGGTTTGTCCCATACCAACAAGCATCACAACATCTTTCTTTCATTTCTATGAATTAAAGAGTGTCTTCGTTGACTGTCTAGTTTTCTTCCAAAGTGGACTTTGCTTTGCACACAGCCCCAGAGTTCCCTCTAAGTGAATGTGGTTTTCTGCTCAGCCAAACTCAAGAACCTCTCCTAGATTTTTATATGCTTTCCAAGGAAGCCAGCTTTGGAGTGGGAGAGAAGGAGTATAGAATGAAGGGAGAATGAGCCGCTAAGGCAGTGATAAGGCAGTGATCTAGGTGAGGAAGGGCCTGCTCTCCCAGTCTTGGGAGAGACTGTGTCCTGGAATAAGAAATTCTAGTCTGTCTCCATCTCTCCACTCCAAGATGAGGGGAGTTGGAAGGTGAAAATGTGAACTGAGAGCTCTGCCAGTCTATGGGGCCTGGGTGGGGGTGGGGGAGTGGGGATTGAGGGAAGGGACCCTTCCTGTCTCTAGACAATCAGTTTAGCCATTGTAGTTATTTTAAGTCATCTCCAACCATCTCCTTTTCTGGGATTTTCCTGACCTCATGATGCCCTCATGGGGTTTTACTCTAACCAAATACCCAATTACTCTTCACAGACCAAAATTGCCTTTGGGTAAAAGCTTCCACTGTACATGCCAACCAGACACAGGGGTAGCATAACCTGTGAGTTAATTCATCCCAACTTGTGAGAACCAATTTGTAACCCACTGTCCTTTTTGCGTCAAGAGAAATTATTCTACTCTTAGTAGAGTTTACCTAGGGAGATATATTAGGTTCCAAGGGCTGCCATAGTAAATTACCACACACTAGGTGGCTTAAGAGAACAGGAATTATTCTCTCACGGGTCTGTAGGCCAGAAGTCTGAAATCAAGATGTCAGTAGGGCCAGGTGACTTCTGAAGTCTCTAGGGGGAGTCCTTCCTTGTCTCTACCAGCTTCTGGTGGCTCCTGGTGTTGTTTGGCCCACATTAGTACTCTAATCTCTGTCTCCATCGTCACTAGTCTTTCTTCCTATGTTTTTGTGTCTCAGATTTCCCTTTTCTGTCTCTTGTAAGGAGGCCATCACTGAATTCAGACACCATCAAAACAAAATCATCTGCAAAATCCCATATCCAAATAAGATCACCTTCACAGGTGTTGGACTGTAGGACTAGGACGCATCTTTCTGAGGAACATTATTCAACCCACTGCCAGGAGATTGGGTATAAGGGTCCTTTCTTCTGCTCCACCCAACACTCAGTCTAGCCAGGAAGTGAGCAAAAGGAAGCTGTGGCCTCCTGTGATCCTTCTCTCTGGTTGTAGGGAGAGATGAAACACCCTCGCACTGCTTCCTTCTTCTGCCAGCTTCTTGTCAGGGAACAGCCCTGAGACCTCAGCCAACAGGGACCCTTTCCAGCTCCTAGGTGTCTGCCTAAACAGAGCAGATTAAGGAAGCAGAGAGGGCTTGCAGTGTTACTGGCCTGACCTGCAAGAAGCAGGAAACTAGACCCTAAGGTACACGCTGTTTCACCACCCAGTGCCCAGATCAGCAAAGAGATGGGGTGATGTGGCCAAGACTGGCAAAGAGCCTGTGATAACACAGAAGTTGGGGATTTGGAGGGATATAAGGAAAAGAAAGGGCTTCCCAGGTGACTCAGTGGTAAAGAATCTACCTGCCAATGCAGGAGACTCTGGTTCAATCCCTGAGTTGGGAAGATTTCCTGGAAAAGGAAATGGGAGGAGCCCTGGAGGGGGCAGAAGGTGCTCTAAGATCCCTCTGAGCACCCAAGGAGCCATCAGCTGCGGTGACTCAGGAGGGCCTGGGCCCTTCCCCATTCTCATTCCTTTCCCTTAGGCCCTTACCTGAGAATATGTCATCTGAGCTTTCTGGGGGTCAATTCCCCAGTGACAGTTTCCTAATCCTTAAAATTTGGTAGCCTTGGTTCTGTACCTGAAGTAGAAAGGGGTCTTAAAAAGACAGGCAAAAAGAGATCCTAAGCCAAAAGGCCAAAGATGGACCTGTGAGAAGGACAGTGGAAAGACTAAAACCCAGAATGAGTTCAGGCCCTGAAAAATGCTAGTGACAGCCCAACAGGTTTGTTTTAACTCTGATAACTGAAAATGAGAGGACACAGGCCACTGCTTGGGGAAGACAATGTAATATACATAAGTAAGGTTCTGGGCACTGATTCCATGTTTTCCAAAAGCCTTCCTTTTTTCCTTCTTTCTCCTGCCAGCTTCCTTCTTCCTCTTCTCCCGTTTATCCTACTGTCTGCTGCTTTCCTTCCTTGCCTCCCTTTTCCATCTGACCTCAAGGAAGAAAAAGCCAAAACACAGTCTCCAAGGGGTTGCTTTAGTGCTTTCTGTTTATTTCTATCTCTTTAAATTCTGACAGAGTCCGTCCTCTGCCTGTGCTCCTCTGGTGTCTTATACTCCCCTGTCTCTCCAGCCATCAACATTAATGATTCATGGTGTTGTGGTTCAGTGGCAGAGGCCCATTTGCCAAAGTCCAGTCCGCCTGCATGCGCCTCTGGCTTGCTTTCTACACTTCCCTTTGTTTACCATACTGGCTGGGGCTGGCTGGATGCTTTGGTGAGCCTGATATTCTTGGAGATTCCAAATTTAAGAGGAGCTTTAACTCTTTGAACTTCTCTCTAGTGACAAAAAAGAATGAGAGCAACGTTTCATGTCAGAATGAGGAACTTCAAAGGACCTAATATAGGAAATTGGTTTAGGTGGCATCGGAGCGTTTGGTTTTAATATGGGGGCTGCTGAGTAGGAACATGAGCTTGGATGTAGAAAATTCAGCCTTTAAGAGCAACAAACTGAAAACAAACTCTGGAGCCATGCATGATTTGGGTATTTCACTGTAGACTAATTGCTGTTATTCAGTCACTAAATCATGTCTGACTCTTTGCCACCCCAAGGACTGCAGCACACCAGGCTTCCCTGTCCTTCACCATCTCCTGAAGTTTGCTTAAACTCATGTCTATGGAAGCAGTGATGCTATTTAACCATTTTCTCCTCCCGCCTTCAGTCTTTCCCAGCATCAGGGTGTTTTCCAATGAATCAGCTCTTCCCATCAGGTGGCCAAAGTATTGGAGCCTCAGCTTCAGCATCAGTCCTTCCAATGAATATTCAGGGTTGATTTCCTTTAGGATTGACTGGTTTAATTTCCTTGCTGTCCAACAGACTCTCAAGAGTCTTCTCCAGCACCACAATTCAAAAGCGTCAATTCTTCGACACTCAGCCTTTATGGTCCAATGCAATGCAAATTAGTAACCAATTTTCAAGGAATTAAAACATGATAAAATTACCAATAACATGTTTAGAAGAATTAAATGTTTTCATGGTTAAGGATGCACATGTCCTTATTTGAGTGCTCTTAGTCATTATTATGCACATGGTCATTATTACCGTGTAGATGTGGGCACAGGCTGGCTAACAAGAGTCGTTTAGGTGACAAGCGGACAAATCAACTTTGGCTGGATGGCCTTCAGGGATGACTCTTCCCTAATGTGTTTAATAATGCCCTGTTCCCTGGGACACAAAGAGTTTGACATGGTGACCCCAAAGTCCTTCCAGATTGGCGATTTGACAAGCCTACTACAGGGTTCTTTACTGTTTACTTTCCATTCTATCAAAGAGCTTCCACTTGGCACAGAGATAACCACTCTTTGGCCACCAATTCTGTCTTTGCAGAAGTACTTTATACCAGTTTTCTGAATATTAATTGGATTCTTTTGATCTAGGTCATATGCTGAAAATGTTTATTTATCCACAAAGCGGGCATAGTGCTAGTTTCCATGTTAGTACCAGAGGTGAGAAGGCCCAGACTCTGTGCCATAGGAGTAGAATTACCCAATGCTTTGGAATATTGTTGTTGCAGGCAGAGCCTGGAGATAGCAGACTGAGTTTTTGAGGTTTCTCTGACCCCTGTGATACTGAAAACTGTGTGCTTTAACAAAGCCCACAACATTTAGGACTCTAAAGACCAACGTTAGAGTTCCATGTCTACTGCTCATCAGCTGTGTGACCTTGAGCATTTTGCTCTGTCTCTGCCCCTCAGTTGCTCTGTGTGCAGACTCAGGCCCATGACATCTTTTCCTGGACCCTTTCTTATGCAGGGCTGCTGTGAAGACCTTTACTCATCTTAAAAAGAATGAGGTTGGAACTAGGTCAGAGGTTTTCCACCTTCACTTGTCATGCAGCTGTGGAGCATCCCTGACAGTTGGTCCTGCCCGTGAACTTCACCTGTCATTCACGTGTCAGCAGAACCCCTCTTAGTACCTTAAGAGAGCAGATCAGGATGAAGTGAGAGAGAACAGCACTCTTATAATGAAAACGTCAAATGTGCTCTAATTTATGAGTAGGCATTAATCACTTGCGAGCTTTGGTGGTTTATTACTGGTAGCAAATTATGATACACTTCACCTATCGCCACTCCATGTTTGAAAACTGAAGAGATAATAAGATTTTTCCACCTCTTAAGATCTCAAGCCTCATCATGTGTCCAGACTATAAATGTAATTGTTGACTATGATGATAATAAATGTATACAGACAACAGATCCAGCAGAGCCCCTCCCAGAGCAGAACAAGGGGCTTGTCTACCAGTACCCAAGTGTGTTCACACAGGTGTGAGAATAGCACAGAGGCTATGCCCTGCAGGCCAAATCTGGCCCTTGGTGTAAGATTGACGTTTACATTTCAAAAGGCTAAAAAAATACATCAAAAGGAGAAAAATATTTTGTAACAGGAAAATTATGTGAAATTCAGGTCTTTGTGTCTATAGATAAAGTTTTATTGGAACACAGCCAGGCACATTTGTTTACATGTTGTCTGTGACCACTTTCCCTGCAAGAGCCAAGTTGAGTTAGTTGTAATAGCAACTGCCTGGCCCATGAGGCCTAAAATATTTACTGTGTAATCCTTTACAGAAAATGTTTACCAACTCCTGGAACAGTGTTCACTAATTCCTGGAATGGCATGTGACTTATCTTACCTTAATTCCAAATCTAGAAAGAGAATGAGAGTTTAATTTGTACTTCATCTCTTTCTCTACAAATAATTAGGGTAACTATATAATTCATTGTCCAAACTGAGACCTTTGTGTGAGTGCCTTAGTCCATTCAGGCTGCTGTAATGAAGTACCACAAACTAGGTAGCTTATAAACAACAGAAATTTATTTTGCACAGCTCTAGAGGCTGGCAGTCTGAGATCAGGGTCCCAGCATGATCAGGTGAGGGCTTCACCCTTATGACTTAAGCACCTCCCAAAGGGTCACTTCCTAATACCATTTGTTGTTGTTCAGTTGCTGAGTCATTTCCAACTCTTTTCGACACCATGACCTGCAGCACATCAGGCTTCCCCATCCTTTACTATCTCCCTGAGTTTGCTCAAACTCATATCCATTGAGTCAGTGATGCCATCCAACCATCTCACACCCTCTTCTCCTCTTGCCCTCAATCTTCCCCAGCAACAGGGTCTTTTCCAATGAGTCGGTTCTTTGCATCAGGTGGCCAAATTATTGGAGCTTCAGCTTCAGCAATAGTACTTCCAATGAATATTCAGAGTTGATTTCCTTTAGGATTGACTGGTTTAATTTCCTTGCTGTCCAAGGGACTCTCAAGAGTCTTCTGCAGCACCACAGTTCAAAAGCATCGATTCTTCAGAGCTCAGCCTTCTTTATGGCCCAACTCTCACATCCATGGGCTTCCCTGATAGCTCAGTTGGTAAAGAATCCACCTGCAATGCAGAAGACCAGGGTTCAATCCCTGGGTTGGGAAGATCCCCTGGAGAAGGGAAAGGCTACCAACTCCAGTATTCTGGCCTGGAGAATTCCATCAAATATATAGTCCAAGGGGTAGCAAAGAGTCGGACATAACTGAGTGACTTTCAACCTCACATCCATATATGGCTCCTGGAAAAACCATAACTTTGACTTGAAGGACCTTTGTAGGCAAAGTGTTGTCTCTGCTTTCTAATACACTGCCTAGGTTTGCCCATTACACAGGGCATTAGAATTTCAGCACCCATTCAGACCACAGCAGGGAGTGAAAGGAACAGTGGTGTAAACTGAGACAGACCTGGGAAAGCTGGGACACATGGACACCCTACTTAAAATCCTTGGTGTGAAAAAACTCTCTAGAGTAAGTTTGTCTGGGGTGGGGACAGGAGGCTTTGGTGACCCAGAGTCTAAGGGATTTGTTCTCTGGCTTCTCGAACTAGAAGAAGCATCTCTGTTCAGAATTGTAGAATATGACTGGTCCTGGGACAGCTGATTTCCCCTAACTCTGCCCACCTACTTCTTTCCTCTCTCCCACACCCTCATTGTTTAGGAAATATTTTAATATTCTATACATTCTTGCTTTTGGAGCGATAAGCTACTTATTTTCTTCTTCTTCTTCTTTTTTTTTTTTTTAGTACGTAAGAGAATATTGAACACAACATAAATGCAGTCTCTCACCTTTATTCATTTTTTGAAATTAACTTAATAGCTATCACCCATCCTGTAGTTATTTGAGAAATCTGGAATGAAAGAAGTTAAAGAAAGAAATATGAAGCTGCTGCCACTTGGGCTTTTTCCAGAAAACCAAAAGCAAAATGCTAAGTCTTTGCCCCAGGCCAGAGAACTGACACAGGAGCCTGTGATTGAACTGAGTTAGCAAGTGGTTTTCAGGTGCTGAGACCTTTGGTTCCTGCAGCTAATCCATCTCAGGGGAGAAAGAAACCTGACTGACTCTGGTAGGGGCAGAAGAAGCGATCTCTCGAAAAAGTCAGAGCCATATCACTTGGGACTTTATATTTCACTGTGAAATCAGTGCTTTGAGTTGTGCTTAGAAACAAGCTCACAACCTCAACCTGTTCTGAAAGATAGATACAACACATCCCTAGTGGCTAGGGACCATGGGTCTGCTGTACAGGAGGCCAGGGAATTGGTGACTGTTCCTGGGTCTGAAGCTTGGGAGCATCCATCCCCTTCCACATACACGGGAGTTATATTACCTTCCCGCCAGTTGCACTGGGATGACTCCTAACTCAGAGTGGAAAAAAGCCCACTGTAGGAACAGAGCTAACTTTCAGGCTAAGGGGACTAAGAAGCAGCAAAACTCAGATGCAAAGACTCGGATTTAGGCCCCACGCTCACAAGCAGGTAAGGCTGTGCCCACCCCGATCCCAGTGCTCTTTCATCCTGGATTTTGTCCTGTTGAATCTGGAACTCTTAGCTAAAAGTCTTGGAAAACAATCACCCCTAACTCTGGGAACCGTCTCAAGGATTTTATTTCCCTGGTTTTTGGTTTTTGTTTGTTTGCTGTATCCTACTAGAAAGAAAAGGAATATGTATATAATGGGAAAATTTGGGTTTTGTCTCTGGATGCTAAATGTACTGTATGTGACAATGGGTTGTGGCGGGGAGATCCTCCTGATTCACTTCGAACCACAATGTATAAGTTGTTACCTGCGTTACTTTCTTCAAAGAGGCCAGCGTAAATGAACATTAAAAGTGTTCTTATTTGCCAGGTTAGATAGCAAAACCACTAGCTGAGAACATCTTAGAGAGGACTGATGCACTGCCGTGGGCTCAGGGCTTGAGTCTTCAACAGAAGCCCAAAATATAACAAAATAAATTCTAAAATTTAGCTAAATTTAGTTAAACTTAAAAGAGCAAAACACTTTTTGAAACTTAAAAAAACTATGTGTGGATAGTTATTTTGTCCTCAAATGGAGGTAAGAATTAAATTGAACAGATGTGTTGAGATAATTACATAAGAAATAAAAAATGGCAATCAAAAATGATAAACAAAATGGAAACACAAGCATATTTTCTAAAAACATATTGGAAAATAGTTGATGTATTAGATATATGTAAAAAGCCTCATGTAAATAAAAATGAGAAGTGTTAATACCCTAGCAAGAAATATGGGCAACAGTTCAAAGAAAACATATGGAAAAGATTAATAAAGAGATGAAAGATGATTTAGATTCTAAGAGCTGACTCATTGGAAAAGACCCTGATGCTGGGAACGATTGGGGGCAGGAGGAGAAGGGGACGACAGAGGATGAGATGGCTGGATGGCATCGCCAACTCAATGGACATGACTTTGGGTAAACTCCAGGAGTTGGTGATGGACAGGGAGGCCTGCGTGCTGTGATTCATGGGGTCACAAAGAGTCGGACACAACTGAGTGACTGAACTGAACTGAATCAAAAGTGCAAATTAAGTTTTTTAACAATATATGGCAGTGGATATTAAACAATGAAAAAATACAAATTAAGAAATTATTTTCAACTATAAAATTAATAACATTTTGTCATGATAATAACATAATTACAGTGAAGTTAGAATGAAATAGGCATATTTCCTATTCTCCTAGAAGGAATGCAGACTGATGCAATATTTTTGGAAAGCAGTTGTATAATATTTATCAAAACCATTAAAAATGTTTATATTCTTATAGAGGACAAACTAATGGCTACCAGCTGGAAGAGGGAAAAGGAGAAGGGGCAAGATAGGGAGAGATTAACAGACTCAAACCATTACATATAAAATAAATAAGCTATCGGGATTTATTGTACAGCACAGGGAATGTAGCCAATATTTTATAATAAAACTTCAAACGGTATATAATCTATAAAAATTTTGAATCACTATGTTATACATGTCAAACTAATATAATATTTTAAATCATCTCTACATCAGTAAAAAATTTTGTATCCTTTAGACTACTAATTATATTAGGAATTTATCCTAAAATAATAATTTAAAACTTGAACACAGATATATTCTAGAGAGATCTTAACATAGTATTATTTATAATATCAAAAAACAAAACGACCCCCTGAAAACGTGCTAAATGCCTGCAAATAGGAAAGTGTTAAACATAGAGATACTATTTAAAGTAATAGGAAAATGCTCATGATTCTATAACTGGAAAAAGCAAGATACAAAGTTGTATATAGTATATGTTTCTAATTTTGTAGAAATGATTGACAGAAAATACATCAAAATATTAGCAGTGCAGAACTTTATCTAGATGTTAGGATTACAGTTGATTTTCTTAATTTTTTTCTTTGTATCATCACTTAAAATGAGCTTTAAAAAATTTTAATTATGCATTTATGCCTTGCCTTATTCCAAAAAGAACTTAGGTCTTAAAAATATGAATAATTGAGCTAGATAGAATACATTTAAAATAAGAAATTAAAATGAAGGAGAGGATGTGGATAAGAAAGTAACCGTGTATCTTAGAATACCCCCAGTATAAAACCATGCCGTATATTAAATATACTGATAGAGGAAACCACAGATTTGGCTATAGGCTTCTAGCAGCCCACATGAAGCATGAAATGCTTTTAATTACAAGTTCACAGTGTGTCTAAAGTAAAATCAAACCAATTGCTAGTCTGAAACTATGACCAGAGAGAAATGTTTTACATGGGTTCTTAAAGAGAGATGAAAACACTCAACATCATCTGAATAATAATCAAAGAGGTGCATTTTATGCAGCATTGCTTACACTAACCTTTAAATACAAGCTGATGTCACCATACCAAGATGTAAATCAGAAAAGCAATTCTGATCATTTAGCTAAATCCCTGAGTAGACTCCAGGACCTAAACCAGCCATTCTAGAATGAGTTTTGCAGGTTCTTTTTTTTTTTTTTTAATTTGGGTACTGTTGATTTACAATATTACATTAGTTTCAGGTGTACACCATAGTGAGTCAGAGTTTTTATACATTATACTCCATTTAAGTTATGGCTATATTCCCTCTGCTATACAATATACCCTTGTAGCTTATTTATTTTATCCTTAGTGGTTTGTATCTCTTAATCTCCTGCCCATGTCTTGTACCTTACCCACTCCCTTCCCAAACTGGTATCCACTAGTTTGTTCTCCAGGTGATATGTAAGTGACAACATACAGTATTTGTCTTTCTCTGTCTGATTTACTTCACTAAGCATAATACCCTCCAGATCCATCCATGTTGTTGCAAATGGCAACATTTCGTTCCTTTTTATGGTTGAGTAGTATTCCAGTATACGCTAAATAGTATATTAAAAAGCAAAGATAGCACTTTGCCAACAAAGGTCCATGTAGTCAAAGCTATCATTTTTCCAGTAGTCACATACAGATGTGAGAGGTATACCATAAAGAAGACTGCTGCTGCTGCTGCTAAGTTGCTTTAGTTGTGTCCGACCCTGTGCAACCCCATAGATGGCAGCCCACCAGGCTTCCGTCCCTGGGATTCTCCAAGCAAGAATACTGGAGTGAGAGCCAAAGAATTGAGATTTTCAAATTATGGTGCTGGAGGAGACTCTTGAGAATCCCTTAGACAGGAAGGAGATCAAACCAGTCAATCCTAAAGAAAATCAACACTGAATATTCACTAGAAGAGCTGTCACTAAAGCTGAAGCTCTAATACTTGGCCATCTGATGCAAAGAGCTGATAAAGACCCTAATGATGGGAAAGATTGAAGGCAAAAAGCAAAAGGGGTGGCAGAGGATAAGATGGTTAGATAGCATGACTGACACAGTGGGCATGAATCTGAGCAAACTGCAGGAGATAGTGGAGGACAGAGGAGCCTGAGATGCTACAGTCTATGAGGCTGCAAAAAGTTGGACACAATTTAGTGACCGAACAACCAGAATTATCTATCTGTCTATCTATCTCTCTATCTATGTATCTATCCATCTGTCTGTCTGTCTCTATCCGTCTGTCTTTATCTACCACATCTTCCGTATCCATTCATCTATTTATGGACACTTAGGTTGTTTTCCTATCCTGGTCATTATAAATAATGCTTCTGTGAACATGTGGGTACATGTATCTTTTCAAATTGGTGTTTTTATTTTCTTCAGATTATACTCGGAGTGGAATTGCCGGATGGATCATATGGTAGTTCTATTTTTAGTTTTATGAGGAACTTCCATAATATACCCACAGTGGCTGCAGAAATTTACATTCCCATCAACATTGTACAATGTTTGCCTTTTCTCCACATCCTCTCCAACATTTGTTACTTGTGGTCTTTTTGATGATAGCCATTCTGCTAGGTGTGAGGTGATATCTTTCTGTGGGTGTGATTTGCATTTCTTTGATGATTAATGATGTTGAGCATCTTTTCATGTGCTTATTTGCCACCTGTATATCGAAGGGAAAGTCTATTCAGGTTTTCTCACCTTTCTCACTGGGTTGTTTGGTTTCTTTTGATATCAAGTTGTATGAGCTGTTTTGACATTGAATTATATGAATTATATGGCAATTAGTTCCTTATCATTCATATCATTTGTAAATATTTTCTCCCATTCAGTAAGTTGTCTTTTTGTTTTGTTGATAGTTTCCTTTGCTATACAAAAGAATTTGTTTAATTGGGTCCCATTTGCTTATTTTTGCTTTTGTTTTCTTTGCCTTAGAAGACAGATCCAAACAAAAAAAAATACTGCTGTAATTTATGTCAGAGTGTTCTGCCTATGTTCTCTTCTGAGAGCTTTATGGTTTCCAGTTTTACATTTAGATCTTTAATCCATCTTGAGTTTATTGTTGTATATGATACGGGAAAATGTGCTAGTTTCATTCTTTTACATGTAAGCTGTCCAATTTTCCCAGCACCACTTATTTTTTCCATTGTATATTTTTATCTCTTTTGTTGTAAATTAATTACCCATATAAGTCTGGGTTTATTCCTTGGCTGTTCTGTTCCTTTCTATGCTGTTCCATTGATCTGTGTGTCCATTTTTGTACCCATATCTTACTATTTTGATGACTGTAGCTTTGTAGTCTGGAGTTAGGGAGCATGATACCTCCAACTCTGCTCTTTTTTCTCAAGATTGTTTTGGCTGTTCAAGTTCTGTTGTGTTTAAATAATTTTAAAGTTATTTGTTCTAGTCCTGTGAAAACTTGGTATTTTGGTATTTTGATAAGGATCACATTGCATTTCTATATTGTTTTTGGTAGTATGGTCATTTTAACAATATTAATTCTTCCTAGCCTTACCCTAAACGAACTAGAAAAAGAACAAACAAAATCCACAGCTAGTAAAAGGAAAGAAATCATGAAAATAAGACTCAAAAAAAAAAAGGAAAAGAAAAGATCAAAGAAACAAAACTAGTTCTTTGAAAAGCTAAACAGAAGTAACAAACCTTTAGCCACACTCCTCAAGAAAATAAGAGAGAGGGTCCACAGTAGTAAAATCAGAATTGAAAATGAAGAAGCTATAACTAGCATGACAGAAGTATAAGGAATCATGAGAGATTACTAAGAACAACTATTAATATATGCTAATATAATGGAAAACCTAGAAGAAATTGACAAATTCAGTGTTCAATCTTTCAAGACTAAACCAGGAAGAAATAGAAAATGTGAACAGGCCAATTACCAGCAATGAAATTTAATCCTTAATTTAAAAACAAACAAACAAAAAAACTCCTAATAAACAAAAATCCAGGACCAGAGAGTTTCACAAATGAATTCTTTCAAACATTTAGAAGAGAGTTAACACCTATCTTTCTTAAATCATTCCAAAAACTTACAGAGGAAGGAATGCTTCCAAACTCATTCTATGTGGCCAGCATCACCCAGTTACCAAAACCAGACAAAGATAGCCAAGAAAAGAAAATTGCTGGCCAATATCATTGATGAACATAGATGCAAAAATCTTCAACAAAATATTAGCAAGCAGAATCCAACAATACATTAAAATGATCATACAACATGATAAAATGGGGCTTATCCTAGGGATATAATGATGGTTCAGAATCTATCAATGTACACCACAGTAACAAGTTAAAGAAAAAATCATATAATCGTCACAATAGATGCTGAAAAAGCGTTTGACAAAATGCAGTGTCCATTTATGATAAAAACTCTCACAAAGTGCCTTAAAGGGAACATACCTCAACATAATGAAGACAATATGTGATAAGCCACAGCTAACATCCTCGGTGGTGAAAAGGTGAAAGCATTTTCTTTGAGGTCACAAATAAGACAAGGATGCCTACTCCCACACTTTTATTTAACATAGTATTGGGTGTCCTAGATACAGCAATCAGATAAGAAAAAGAAATAAAAAGAATCCAGATTTGGAAGGAAGAGTTAACACTATCACTGTTTGCAGATAACGTGATGCTAAACATAGAAATGGAGAAGGCATTGGCACCCACTCCAGTACTCTTACCTGGAAAAGCCCATGGACGGAGGAGCCTGGTGACTTCACTTTCACTTTTCACCTTCATGCATTGGAGAAGGAAATGGCAACCCACTCCAGTGTTCTTGCCTGGAGAATCCCAGGGATGGCAGAGCCTGGTGGACTGCCGTCTATGGGGTAGCACAGAGTCAGACACGACTGAAGTGACTTAGCAGCAGCAACAGCAGCAAACATAGAAAATCCCATAGATGTCACCAAAAAACAACTAAAGGTCATCAATGAATTTGATAAATTTGCAGGATATGAAATTAATATACAGGAATCTATTGCATGTCTATACACTGATGACAAACTATCAGAAAGAGAAGTTAAGGAAACAACCTGATTTATAAGCACATTGAAAAGAATAAAATACCTAGGAATAAACTTACCTAAGGAGATAAAGGGCTTCACTGACAGATCAATTGGTAAAGAATCCACCTGCAATTCAGGAGACCACGGTTCAATTCCTGGGTTGGGAAGATCCCCTGGAGAAGAGATAAGCTTCCCACTCCAGTATTCTTGGGCTTCTGTTATGGCTCAGCTGGTTAAGAATCCACCTGCAGTGCAGGAAACCTGGGTTCAATCTCAGGGTTGGGAAGATCCCTTGGAGAAGGGACAACTACCCACTCCAGTAATCTGGCCTGGAGAATTCCATGCATTGTTTAGTCCATGGAGTCGCAAAGAGTCAGACACAACTGAGCAACTTTCACTCACTCACTCAAGGAGGTAAAAGATTTGTACTTGGAAAAGTATAAGACACGGATGAAAGAAATTGAAGACAAACAGATGAAAAGACATACTATTTATGGATTTCTGCAGATCCTTGATTAACACATTTCTCTATAAGAAAAAGAATCATTTCCATGATCATAGGAATATAAAGACACCTGTGTACTCCGTGTGCCTTTCTGAGAGTCCCAGTGCACGAGTACTACACCAGATTTTGTTTAATTCAGGTTTGCCCAAATTTATTTGACTAAAATCTTTGCAAAATCCCTGTTGAGATCCTGATGGAACCAGCCGTTAGTTGTCATATTTTGCTTTGGAAAAATTCCCAGGGAACATTTATTGCTTTTAAAAGTAGAGAAACAACATTTAACAAGTAATGAAAGCAGAAGCTCCCTATATAGATGGAGTAACTATAAATGTGTTTCTTATGGATTTACTACCTCCATGACCTTACATTAAATCCTACTGGATTTGACTCCAGGAGTCTTCCTAGGGACTCATTCTCAACAGAAACCCCATTCAGATTTGGTGACTTGGTGACTGTGGATGTTTGCGGTGGGGAATGAACTCTGTCTTTTGAACTTTCATCCCCACTCACTCGTCACATCTTGGCTTTGCCTTTAGCCCTCTTCCTGCTGCTACAGAGCCAAGATTCAGGAAAGACAGAGCTCATTTTCTTCGTTGCGTGCCATGGCTAAAGTGGCCAGAATGCAGAGCTGGAGAAGGTGGTGAAACCCTGATAGACACAGAGTAAATACATCAGGCCTCTAATTAAATTTACATGATAAATAAATAGGTTGTCTCATTTATTTAGTAAACAAATTTAGGCAGATAATGAGATTTCTACTGGAGGCCATGCAATGCCCTAGAGGCATATGCCAGCTATCACCCTGTTAACATTCCATGGTTTTCTGTAGAGGGCCTATCTGGCTCATCAAGTGGTTGTGTCTATAGGAGAAGGGACAAGCGACAGCAAGCAAGGCACATGCTGGTACACATGGGAGTCTGTCCTTCCGTTTATCGCCACAGAAGAAATCAGAGAGTAGCACCTAAGGAAGGTTGTTTTCTTTTCTTTTTTTTTTTTTTTAGGGCAGAAGGAAGCAGGTTTGTCATGGTAAAGGAAGAGAACAGATGGAACATTTTTATCTCAGTGTTAAAAATCAGGAAACTGAGGTCAAGAGAAACTGGGATTAGAATCAAGACCTATTCTCTGCTCAGGGATCTGCTGTGACTGGAGATCTACAGAGAGCCAGGATGTTTGGTTGCACGGGAGAAGCTTCCCTGAATTAGAGAGACAGGAGGTGGAGTTTCCTGTTGGCCAGTGGTGTGGCCCTGAGCAGATCACCCCATGTCTGTGTGACTTAATTTCTTTGTCTCTAAATAGAGACTAATGGTGGTGGAAGAATCACCAAATGATAGTGAGATTAGGGATGTTTTACAAATTGTAGAGCATGATGCAAATGTTTCGTCCTATTATAACATTATGTAAATAACAGCAGGAAGCAAAGTGTAGTGGAAAAAAACGATTTCTCTGGATTAAGAAGGGTGCTGGCCTTGAATTCTGACTTTTCATTCTTTTCTTTGTGTGAAGACGATGTTGGAAAGAATTCTGCCTCTCTGATTCAGCCTGCCTGTCCTTCTTTGTACCCATTCTTGCACTCTATTTCTCTAGTTGTATCTATGAAACAAACGTGACCACTTCTTGGAAGGGAATCTTGATGCCAGACTTTGGAGAAGCTTTTTGCCTAGAATTACTGTGCAAGTGAACATTCTTTTGAGCATCAACCTAGGAACTAACAAAATGAGATGGTATTGCAGTGCCCCTTTAATTTGTAAGACTCTCTAGCCCTGGAAAAACTGGCAGTTACAAGACAGGTGAGAATGTCTAGGATGGGGATTCTGAATAATCTGAAATGTTCATGGCTCTTACCCAAACCCAAGGCCTCAATTTTAGGTCCTAATTATGAGACTGAGCCTATAAGCTTTCTGCGTCAAATTCCCTCTCTGGGCCTTGTTATTTAAAATACAGAAGGGAAAAAAAAATCCATTTTGCATTTAGAAAAAATAAAATAAAAACACATAGAAGGAAAGTGAGTGAGATTCCCATTTTTTTCAGGCTTTGGGATGGAGTTCCTAAGCTCTAGTCAAATCTCCCTCCTCCTTGAGCCTTCAGGATTGCCTTAGCTAGAAGGCCATTCCCCTTGGCTTCACCTGCATGGTATATCTAACACTCTTAGGCTCTTGTCCATCTCTCTTCTCCAGATATGATTCTGTCCATGCACATCTTCTCCTGTATAAGCAGTGCAAACAAGAAAAGATCAGGCCTTACAAACAGAGCCTAATAAATGCTTGTTGAGTCAATGTTTAGCTTAAGTCTGCACTCAGGGACAGAGGAGAGAGAATTGCACCATGACCATTACCTTGCAGTCCACTCTGCAGAGGTCCACTATATTCACCTAGGCCCACACTACCCTTGTGCCGACTCTGCTTTCTCTTGGCTTAAGAGATGAGGAAGAGAGGCAGGATGGGCATTTAAGCCATCACTGGGCAAAAACTTAGAGCCAAATGTCAATCTTCTCAAAAGTTATTCTAATTTGTAAGGAAGTCCAGAGAAAGAAGGAAACTCCTCCTGACTAAGGAATCCAGGGGGTTGGGGGTCCCTACTTCACCCACACTACCCTACTTGTCTCTGATGGTCATCATTTCCTGGAGTTCTGGCTCTTGGTCCAGGTGATCCCCACCTCTAGTCTTGAGCTACAATCTTTAGACCACAAGACAGCCGTCAGCCATATATTGCCTTCTCACTGTCTCCTCCTCCAGTGCTCTGACCACAGGGAGTCCTGAGCAGAGCCTGGTGGGATGTGGGCACAGTGAAGGGGTCCTTGCAACTATTCCCTTAGCTCTGGGACTCCAGGTGGGTTCGACCAGGGCAGGCCCTTCCTCTGAGCTGTTGCTACGCACAGGCTCTGCACCAGGCAGTTCTTGGTAAGGACTTAGAGCTGCAGAGAACTCGACCTTGGGGAAAGAGACACCATATGTTCACCAATAACTAATTCACCCCTGAGTCCTGGCCTTGATACTTGTTTCTTTCTGCCTGAGACATGAGGAAGCTAAGACAGAAAGGCCATTATGCCATCACTCAGCAGAGCCTGACAGAGCTGACCACTGTGGAGCCTGTGGGTGAGTGCTTTGACTTGCTGCCACTGGGCAGCAGGATGGCATAAATAGCCCCAAACCACGTCAGGGCCTGTCTTTGTTCAGGCTGAACTAAACTGTCATATGAATGGCAACTTTCCCCTCCACAGCTGCTTAGCGTAATTTAAAAATCACAGCCCTTGCACCTACACGATCACACCACATGTTGTTCATCTTCCTTATTATCCTAAATTAAAGTGTTGCCTGGTGTCTGGATTTTCTGCGTTGACCGTAGTAATGGAGCTCTAGTCTGACTCCCAGTCTAACTTTGGGAGAAGGCATATTGAATCAGAGGGGAGCTTTGTAAACCTGATTTCAAGTGGCCTCAGCAAAGGAGACCTCCGTTGTGGCTGGGCCTAAAATCCCAGGCTTAGGTTGTAATGACATTCAGATGCCAGTGCTGGCCTTGCGGTTTGGCTACTGTGCGTGACAGAGAGAGGGAGGGTGAGAGAGGACACGGAAGCAAGTGCATCTGGGCTTCATTAGTTGCAATGTAATTTACAAACGGCAGCTTTTCAGATGTTGGGATAATCAGCAGGCTGTTATCGAGGTAGCGCACGGTAATCATGGGTTGACATGAGCAATCCATGCTCAGTGAGATAAATGGGTTTGACTGGCAGGGCAGCGGTTGGACTTTAATAAAAAACAAATTGAATTTTTTTTTCCTGCAGCTTAATATAAAAATCATCTGGACATATGCATAAAACCCACACAGTCGCAAAAACCCCTTCCGAAAGAAAAATGCCACATCGCTGGGTCTCAGAGCCAATTCCAGTGTTATAAATTCTGTGAATGTTTAGGCAGTGGTTGAGATGGGGGTGTATGGGGTGAGGAGGAGAAAGCAATGCAGGGACCTCTCAGACTGATCCCAGCATAAATCACAAAATAATGGACAAGTAATTTAATACCATCCTGAAGCCTCAGAATGAATCAGTGTTTTTCCTACCATGAGGCTGGGCTCTTGTGGGTGAAAAACTTGAGGCTGTTGTTGACTCCTAGTTATGCCTTCTTTGGGAGCCATATATCCATGTGTGCTGCTTGGTCAAGACTGGAGTCTTGGCTGAGGGGTCTGTTCACCTTTACAGACCCAGTATCCAGAGCACATGGAACTGCCTTTAGTCTGCTGTGTGCACCATCTCCACAGTCCTAAGGGCTCCACAGGGGCCCTCCCGTGCCTTGGAGCAGCTGTTTCATAGTCTGACTAGTTGGCTGTATGCAGTTTTTCAAGTCTGGCAGGTGCTCTTGGACAAGCCTTGGGGTGGCTCACATACACGTAAGTCCATTTACAGGTTACAGAGGAAAAGGGCAAAATTTCAGCAAAGAGAACTGAGGATGTGGAGGAGGCTGTGCAGGAGGCCCCTGGAGTTTCTTTGCATATAACAACACAGGTTCTCATCAGAGCTAGGCTGAGCATTTTCTCTCATGTCAGCCCCATGTGGACCAGAATGTCACCTTTTAAAGGTCAGATTAAATAACCCATGAGCATCTTTAAGACACCTAAAGCTTATGAGGACAGAACGGAGGAATAGACTTATTTTTCACTGCAAGTTGATCTTAAATATAGACATTGGTACAAGGATGAGGTCATCATTAAAGATCAGAGAAAGCCTAGAATTCTAAAGCTGGCATGATCTTAGAAATAATCCATCTGTAGATGAGGAGACTCAAAGACAAAAGTACTTGTCCAAGGTCACACAGCAAATTGGCTGCAGAGGCAGGGCTAGAACTCTGGGTGCTGGACTCTCTGGTGCTTCCCCATGTCCCATAGAGTCTTAGACCTGTGTACCTACAGATGCTATAGAAAGGGCCTGGCAAACCAGGAACTCCCCAGAGTATCTCACAGCAGATAGCTGCTGTTTCCTCCAGATTGTGCAGTTCTCTGTTGATGTTGCTCAGACTCCCTTCCACTTCCCACATTCTGCTGTTCATGACTGCACCTCCTGGCATCACCAGTCTGGAGAGCACAGAGACAGCACTCAGATTGCTTGCAGGGCAGGCCAGGGGAAGAGCTTGACTAACCAGCCAGGATTTGTACTAACCAGGTGGGGGCCTTGGGGAAGTCAGGCTCCTTTGCTGTGAAATGTGGAGATGGAATAAACTATCTCTGGGGATTCCATGGCAGTTTTTGTTTGGCTGCAGTGTAATCCTTTTATACCACGTGAACCGTTCATCGGCCACACCCACAAGCAGTAAGTAAGAGATGGAGTGGTTCTGGTTGAAGGTGGGAAGAAACATGTGCCTTCTTTCTACCCTCTGCACACCCCAGCAGACCCTGAGATCCCTTTTGAAGCATAGGACTCTGCAGAGCATGGGTAGAAAAGCACTGGAATAAACTGCCTCAAAGGCCCTTTCAGCTCCCTCAGTTTATGATTCTATTAATAGGCAGGACTCAGTGGTCTGAACAGAGACCATATTAATACAGGGCATGATACTCTATGGACACTCCCGGAACTGTTACAGATCAAGATCCTCTCTTGCTTTTCCTTGACCAGGCGAAAGAGCCCAATGCAGCCAGGAGTTGCTGCCCTGGGCCTGCCTACCTCCCTGGTACCCAGTGCATCTCTCTCAGATTTTCCCCAATCCCAGAAGCAGCATAACTCCAAGGACTGAAGATCCTATCCTGCAAGAAGAAAGACCTGAGGTATCTTGAAAACTGGATTAAACTGTCCATTTAGGTTGCTGGGAAAGACTTGTCTCCTGCCAGTTCCCATAAGAACTGGGGCAGAGGTTCACCAGGTACATGCACTCTTCTCGCATCAGCGTCCAAAGCCATCTGGAAACAAGGAGGTTGTGAGACACACTCCTGTATTTGCAGAGCTGAGGGTGGACTGCACATGCTAGAGTGGTGGTCGCATGATGGGCAGGGATCACAAGCTGCAGCATCCCCTCAGACAGGACCCTCATCATCTCCCTTTGCTTTTACTAATTCTTCACTGTCTCAGCCCCAAAGCCCTTCCATGTGGACTTAGCAACCCAGCCCCTGCACCCGTATGTTGTTATCCATACGTTGTTATCTATGTTATATCAGGCAGTATGAAGTCTTGGGCTCTGAGGAGTGTCAAGAGGGCTGACAGGTAGCTTGGAAATTCTCCAAAGGACCGGAGAAAGGACTGCCAGGAGCATCTGCAATCAGCAAGTTGCTCTCCTGAAGGCACTGGGTGGACAAAAAGAGATCTGAACCAGGAAGTTGCAAGGGCTGGGTCCTCCTGGGCAAACCTGACAGAGCACCTGCTAAGAATGCCAGTTCCTGCCTCACCACATTGGCACTGGCATTGAGAGGGGGGTTCTGCCAAGCTAGCCTTCAGTCCTAGGGGAGCTGAGGGGTAGCCTGCAGTCCCAGGGGAGCTGAGGGGGCAGGTAATGAAGAGCACAGGTAATGGACCTGCAGCCATGGCCCTGGAGGAGGCAGGGCCGGGGGAGGTGGAGTTCTGCTCCTGGCCTCTGAGATCTTGAAGATCAAGTGAACTTAGGGCAAAGCACACTTGTGAACTGGGCTGTTTCTGAATGCACTTTGATTATTTGGGAATATATAGGCAACCCCTGCTTTTAATCAATACAACATATTTCTCTATTTCAGTCATTTCACATGAAATGAAATTCATTAATTTCTCTGAAATGTACTTTTAGAGAATCAGTCAACCACACCCCTGTGCATCCACCTTTTCACAGAAGAAGGGACAGCAGCTCTTGCCTGCAGTTCCTAATTCTTTCTTTAGCAGTGAGACAGGCAGGAACCTATAGGCAGTCTTGAATAGGGAGGCTGAAAAAAAAGGTGTTCTCAAATAAAAACATCCTCGCCACCCCCACGACACTCTGTAGCCCTCAGGATGCGCCTTTCAGGAGCACATCAACGTGCCCGTCACCGAAGCCTCCTGCGCTCCATTCTGCCTGCGTTTTTGGTGAGCCTGGCGCTAGGCAGACTTGGCTGACAGAAATACCACTCCAGGGCCACTGCACTGTAAAACAGCAATCTTCTGCCCAGAAACTTTCCAGAAGGCTGGGAACTCACTTATCTGCTGGCAAAATTGCCAACTTGGGGATTCAGCGCCGCTTTTCTGCAAAACAGGCACTGAATTACCCTACACTTAACAAATGGTTGCCCTGCTCTCCTAAAGCTGCCAACACAAATTGAATTGTATTTTTTCATTGGTGTATACAATGGGTGTGCTCTCGCGCCAGCACTAATTTCTCCCAAGCAAGATAAATGCACAGACCCACCCAAGCCTTCCTGCTTACATCCTGTCTCATTCTAGCAAATTAAAATGTCACAAAGCTCCAGGATTCTTTAGGAGACCCGGTCTGATGGGAGTGGTGCAGTGGGGGTGGAGAGGCTATCATTTGCTGTCACACCTCAGCCACCACTTAGACAGTAAGAATGAGCACTGATCAAAACAGTTAAAACACTCACCGCTTGCCGTGAAATGGTGAAATGAGCATCTGAGGAAGGCGGTGTTGATGGAATCTTGCAAGAAGCAAAAAGCTATCATTTGGGCAGTTTTCTTAAGAGTTGTTTTGGCATTACTGGTATCTTGTCATGAATTTTTCCCCCGCTCATTCTTATAACCAACCACAATCAATTTGACTTAATTCAGTCCTATAAAAATTTTCACCTAGAGTGGCCACTTTATGAATCGAAGTTCATCAGCAAACAAAGTTCACACAATGAGAACTGGAGTTTGATTTTGAGAGGCTCTCAGAGGAGAATTGCAGTAGGAAATGGGATTGCATTTGCAGCTGAAATGCCCCTGGTTGTGCCAGCCTGGATTCTCTGAACTTGTCAAAGAACGGGTATTAATAATGTAACACCTGGTTTATGCATTCTACTTTTCTCTCGGCATCTCCCATCAAAGGGCACTGCAGCAGCTCGCTTTTGTCCCTCAGGCATCCTTTTAGGAAAGGGGATATGTAAGCCTGTGTATCATCATCCCATTTCCCAGAGCAGAAAACACAGGCCCATAGGAAGCTCCTGAGTACCTGAGCAGTACCTGAGAGAAGATTGTAGCACTGCCTCCCCCACCACCCCCCACCACCATGGTGGAAGCACTGACCTCAAAGCAGTTCTAGGGAACTTTTCCCTATTCCTGCCCAGAAGTCAGGCTGTTCGCACCAAATCTTCATTAACAAGGGTCTGCAAAGGGGCAGGCACTTCATGTGAGAAGCAGTCAGGAGATGTAGTTTGGAGGCTGAAATATGTGACTTCCTGGGACATTTCAATAGTTTATAGAGCCAGTGGGACCACACACATGAAGTCAAAGCTGTCCCAGAAAATTCAAGATAAATGGTAGCCAACCCAGGGGGGCTTACAATCATAAGCAGGGAACACCAAAAAGGCAGGCAGGTATAATAGAAGTCCATGGTAAGGATACTTAACCCCCTCATGCACATTTCCATTTAGAAAGAGACTTCATGTTCATCTTATTCAACATGGGGCAGGGGTGGAGGTGTCCACCCCACTTTACAGGTAAGGAGGCTCAGGGAGAGGAAATGGCAAGAGTGAATCCCTGAGCACAGCTGAGGCCCTGTGACCACTTCAACACACTCTCTCTCCCTCAAGATGAGAAACAGAGGTGCTTGCTGGCTCTGCACCAGTATCAAGGGTAGCTGCAGGGAAGGTATCCAAATGGAAGGTTCTGGCCAAGGACTCTCCTCCTGTGAAGCCTTGACACTTGAGTTTCTCGCTGTCCAAAATCCTATCCCGCATACATCCAGATCTTCCTCCTGTATATCTCTCAGGTCTCTACTCAAATGCCAACTCACCAGGGAGGTCTTTTCTCAAATCCACCCTTACCCATCAGAATTATCCTCCTTACCATCATAAAGTTTTCTCCATAGCATTTCTCACTTTTTGTTTGTCTTGTATCCTTCCTCTAAGTCCAGCCATGAGAGCTGAGACCTTGTCCTGCTTGTTGCTTTATACTTCCGTCTAGATTAGGAGTTGGCTATTTCTATAAAGGGCCACAAAGTAAATACTTTTGGCTCTGGGGACTGTACATTCTCTGTTGCAACCATTCAGCTCTGTCACTGTGGCATGAAAGCATCCACAGACAAAGCATAAAGGGGCATGACAGTGTCCCAGTAAAACTTTATTTATGGATGATGAAATTTGAATTTTATACAATTTTTATATTTCATAAAATATTCTCCCTGCACCCTCAACCATTTCAAACTATAAAAAGCATTCTTACCTTTTGTATGGGCTGTACAAAACAGATATTGGGCTGGATCTGCCTTCAGGCCATAGATTGCTGCCCTCTGGTCAAGAGACAGGATGATAAAACAGACTCTCAGGTATAGAGAACAGCTAGTAGTTACCAAAGGGGAGAGGGCAAAGAGAGAGAGGCAAATTAGGGGTATGAGATTAAGAGGTATAAACTACTATGTATAAAATTAATAAGCAACAAAGATATATTGTATAGCACAGGGAGTTCCAGCCATTATCTTATAATAACTTTTATTAGTGGAATATAATCTGTAAAAAAAATACTAAACCACTATGTTGTACACCTGAAACTAACATTATACTGTAAATCAACTATACTTCAATAAATACTTTAAAAAAATACTTTAAAAAAAACAACAACAACACAGAACTGGGTAGCCAGGGCCTGAGGGGGGCAGTGTTGTCTTGGAGGCCTGGTTCTTTAAAGGAATACTACAGAATGCTTGCCCCTAGAGACACAGACAACTACAGTGTGTTTGGTTTGGGGAAGGAATGCACTGGGAAGGCAGGGAAGAGGCCCCTCCCTCCCACAGGTGGGGAAACAAGGTGGATCACAGACATTCCAGGAAATAGCAGAGAAACAACTTCATTCATACATTCAAGTACCAAGTGTTGAGAGATACTGGGGTGGGAGCTCAAGATAAAGACAGGCATGACCTTTGCATTTAAAGTGAAAAGTGAAAGTGTAGTCACTCAGTCGTGTGTACAATTCTTTGCAACCCCATGGACTGCAGCCCGACAGTTCCTCTGTCCATGGAATTCTCTAGGCAAGAATATTGGAGTGGGTTGCCATTTCCTTCTCTAGGGATCTTCCTGACCCAGGAATGAAACCCAGGTCTCCCACATTGCAGGCATTCTTTACTGTCTTAGCCACAACTCAACAATTGCAAGGGGTTCATAGACATTAACTATTATTTCATTAAATTGATGGTAGGTGCTTATGGAGAAGAAATAGAAGAGAGTTATGTGGATATAATAGGTACCCAGGCTAGGTGCCGAGGAGGACGTGGGTTTGTCTGGCAGACAAAGTGGGGAGGAGTGTGCCAGAGCTGTGCGAAGACTCAGGGGTATGACGGGACCATCAGGATGGCCGCACGTGAGATGTGTGCTGGGGAGTGGGGGTGAGGACTCCCCCTGAGGGCATGCCCAGTGCCTTAGGGGCTTGTGTGTGGTGTTGAGGAGTTTGGGTTTAATCCTGCAGTCTAAAATTTTTCATTTGAATGGTGGCCAACCACCTCTCTGGATGGTTCAGTATAAAATCTTGAATTTTCCATCAAAGGCTCAAGACCTCTCATCAAATCTGCCTCACAGGCGAACCTCCAAGAAAAGAAATTGCCATCTATACTTAGGGCTGAGCAAACCCCAGGCAGTTCTGTGATGTCAGCCGAGATAGTCTAAGCAAAGTAGCAAAATTTGGAAATGATACTCTGACACAAACCTGATTTTCTTTAAAACAGGATGTGATTGTACCCATTTTGCAGGATGAGATGTTCAGAGTTGTCTCCAGAGAAAGTGAGGATAAAGTGATTTCCCTCACATTGGTTCTTAATCTATTATCACTCACTCTGACACATTCTTCAGCTGGATTTTCTTCATGTTTGCAGGTGTTCTGGTTTATCAACCACCCCTTTGCATGACTGAGCCACTGTGGGTCTCTGGATGCCTCTGAGTATGTGGTTCAGCCTAGGACTCCTTGGTCCTTCTGAAGAGTGTTCGTTTTCATCTTTCACCCTGAGCAGAGAAAGGAAGCCTGTGATGCCCTGCTGCTCCATGCCCTCTGGGCCTGTAGGCTCCTTCTGTGCCCCTCTTGTTTCCATTTTTCTCTCCAACTGTCTCTTTCCCTTCTTTGGCTCCCCACCCTTACCCCCGCCTCTCTGTTCCACAATTATCCATAACAGAAACAGAAGATTTTATTATTTTGTTTTAATTATTTGAAAAGATTTTTTTTTTTTTAGGTTTCCTGTTTCTCGTTTCAAAGGCTGATAAAAGAACAGTCTTATATTCATCCCTCAGAAACCAGTAAATAAAAGTTTTTTTTTGTGGATGAACCCCCACTGGCTAAAATGTTAGCCATCTGCTCTCTACATAAGGATGCCCCAGGCCAGGTAACTCTGTCCTCATAAAAATCACTCCTGAGGAGCAAGCTTTACTGTGGAGAGAATGCAAACTCTGAGAGAGAATGCCAAGGATCCTTCCCCTGGGTGCAGTCACCACATTCAGAGGGAGAACTTCCTCCAAGGACTCAGCCTTAGATCCCTCTCCTTATGAGATTGTTCTCAACTCTGTGTGAGACCCAGTGGTCTGGACTGGATGCTGTAACTCTGTGGGCCCTTTCAACCCAAAACACTTTCTCAGACCCACATACTTTCTTCTGTTCAAATGCTTCCCCCTTCCAAGACAGTACTCCCAGAATTTTCACATTCTTAATCACCTTCAGTCCTACCTGCTCAAACTCACTCCCTTAGAGGAAAAGTCCTGAAAATAAGCTGATTTCACATTCAGAGAGGGTCTTCCTGGGTAACTCATGCCATAAAGAATCTGCCCACAATGCAGAAGACCTGCGTTCAATCCCTGGGTCCAGAAGATCCCCTGGAGAAGGGCATGGCAACCCACTCCAGTATACTTGTCTAGAGAATTTTGTGGACAGAAAAGCCTGGTAGGCTACAGTCCATGGACTTGCAAAGAGTCAGACACAACTGAGCAACTAACACACCCGTATAGAGACAACTACATATGGCATCACCGACTCGATGGACATGAACAGGGAAGCCTGGTGTGCTGCAGTCCATGGAGTTGCAAAGAGTCAGACACTGAGTGACTGAACTGAACTGAAGTGAACACATGCACATAACAACTCTTTTCCTTACATCATCTTTCAGGTCTAGTGTCTCTAATATCTTGAGAATCGATCTTAGTTGTGTTTGCCTTCTCTATCTTTTTAGAAATCCATTAGAATCCTGAGTTTTAATAGTTGCTTCCTTGATATAAGGAGTTTAATTGTGCGGCTTTTAGCATGCCCTCGAGAGTCCAATGAAGATAAATAACCTAAAGTAGCCTCCCTTGGGGATGAGAGATATGCTCTTTACCCAGAGGCTCTTGTTAAGGTGATTTGCTAATTGTTTCAACAGTGGTAGACTACTCCCCAACTAGGTAGGAGGCTCCTTCAGGGCTGGGATCATTTCTTAGCTTCTGAGGTTGTTACCCTGGAGAGGGAAATGGCAACCCCCTCCAGTATTTTTGCCTGGAGAATCCCATGGACGGGGGAGCCTGGTGGACTGCTGTCCATAGGGCTGCACAGAGTTGGACACTGCTGAAGTGTCTTAGCAGCAGCAGCAGCAGCAGAGGTTGTTCCCTTAAGTCCTAACACAGGGCCCAGGCATAGGATGGATTCCAGACTGTCCCCAGGAGTGCTTTTGTGCCCTCTGATTGTTTGAACAATGGCTAAGGAACCCTATCAGTTTTCTTGCTGCCTTCATGTCCTCATCTGTAAAAGGAGACACTCTCTCTCAACCTCATTTAGGGGAAGAAAAGGAAAAGAAAGTCACATTTACTGAGCATGAGTGACATCCTGTGTTTTTTCCCTTCTATTATTAGCCCTGATTGCTACAAAGCACATTTTAGTATCCATTTCACTGTACAGACAAGGAACCCAGGCTCAAAGGCTTGTGTGTGTGTTAGTCACTTAGTCGTGTCTGACTCTTTGCAACCCCATGGACTGTAGCCCACCAGATTCCTCTGTCCATGGGATTCTCCGGCAAGAATATTGGAGTGGGTTGCCATTTCCTTCCCCATTAGTAAGGCTTAGTGACTTACCAAGTAATGCAGTTACGGAGTGGTAGAGATGGGACTACTCTTAAGTGATTTATTCCAGTTAAGGACCTAAAATAGCAGTGGTAAGGGGTCACTAGGTGGTGATCACCGTCGCCATCACTGCTGTAGTTACACAAAACCAGGCTCTTGGATCTCCAGGCCCATGCTGTAGGGGTGAATGAGAGGAAACATGCAGAACTAGCTGGGGTAGGATGAGGAGTCTCATACACTGGATGAAATTCAAGTCGTTTAAGCCACATGCAGTTACAAATTAACAGTCAATGTCCAGAGGGTTTGCCAGTGTGGCTGTGTGGGTGGAAGCCTCCCTCCTTAGGGTCTCTTGTCTCCTTCCTCCTGCCCAGCCTCCTCCCTTGGGTGGATAGAGGGCCTCTGCACAGAAGGCCCAGACTACAGTCTCAAAAGAAAGACTCATTTTCTCCCCCAGGGCAAGAAGTGGAGAGATGTATCATAATTTTGGAGCATGCTCTGTCAGTCCCTCCTGCAGACTGCACACAGGAGTCCGACTGATGAAGTGCTATTGCCCACAACCACTCCAGTGCCAAGCAATTGCTTTTCCCACCCAGTCCCACTGAGAACACACTGGCAACACATACCAATTTTACAAACAAGAAAATAGGGCCCAGAAGAAAAGAAGGGTTTTCTCCTAAATTCAAGTTAGTTCTTTTCTCCCATTTTTACCATCTCTGCTGACCAGGAACTCAGCTGCATTTCCCGTTTCTTCACTTCAGAGGCTGTGGGATCAGTGAGCAGGTGGAGCAGGGGAGGGAAGGGGGTACCACTTGGCACCCCAGTTCCAGCGGCTTTGCTGTGCCCAGGGACCACTGGGAACCTGAACTTACAAGGCCTGCCCTACACTTTGAGTCATCTGCCCCTGAAAAGCAGACACACATTCAAAATCACAGACTGAAACTGGTTCTCAATTTGATTTTCTCTGCCCCCTCTCATTTCTCTGGCTAAACTTAAGCATTCACACTTGTCGCCACTACGAAAATGTGGCTTCTGGGGGCGGGGGGAGGAAACGTCTCTATGCCATTGACAAAAGAGGAAAGGCACTCTGTTCAATCAACTGTGGGAGAGACAGAATTATTTATACTGCTTTTGTCAGTCACTGGAAAAGGTAATTTCATTGCTGAATTTTAAGTTTTTCATTAATTAACCACTTTTTCAGTTCAGTGCTCAGCAGCTAGGCAAAAACTCACAGCAGAGCCATTTTGCAGGGAGGCTGGGGAGAAGCTTGGCTTTGGCCCTGCTGCTCCCAGGACATAACGGATGTTTTTGTGTTTTTGTTTTCTGCAGTTTCTTGGGCTGTGTGCTGGTGCAGATATTAGATATTTCATTTAAGACTCAGTCTCGATATTTCATTTAAGACTCAGTCTCACCCAAACTGTCTGCAATTTAATATGTCATAATATATACTTGGGTAAATCATCTCTGAGTCATCTCTCTCAACGTTCTGTTATTAAAGCCCATTTTTCATGGTAAAATATTCCTCCAAGAGACGACATGAGGTGCACACGTCCCCAAGTCTAGTATTTAACACTAATAGGCTGAGCCTTCTTTCTGAAACTAAAGTAGGAATTGAGAAAATGCAGCAGAATGAATCAGGAAAATGCTTTCTTAGAAATGGAATGAGATTTAGACTAGAAAGAGGATTCAGAAGAAAGCTGACATTTTACCTGAACCCTCCAGATAATTGCTTCATCTTTTCCGCTTTGCTCAAAAAGTAGAAACCTGGCAAGACTTGCCTAGGGGACAGCGAGTGACTGGTTTCAGGGAGTCTGTGCGGTGATTCTCAGTGAGGACAAGGCATGCAAAGTTGTCAGAACTCAAGTGTAGCAATAAATTGATGATACCATGGGACTGTGAAATTTCTGTCTGTAGACATCCTTTGGGATCAGAGTCTTTGAAATGTCACTCCTGCCCCAAACAGAGAGCTGGTAAAAGCCTTGTTGATTCCAGAAAGACACCTGAATACCTGTTTTGTACAGGATCAGGACAGGTGCTGGGCGAGTGGAGAACGTGAGCTTAGTCCCCATGAGTTTATAAATGAATAAACCAAAATGGACTATGTTAGTGGGGCTGCCAGTTGGCCCTTAGCAAGGCCAGTATTTTCTGGGCCCTGGTCACATGATCCCACTGTATCAATAGGGAATCAGTTATCTAAGCCATAGGTTATCAATTTGTCAGCCAGGTTGTACTGAGTATCTAGTGAGTTTTTAACGTGTGAGAATACCTAAGGCAGTGATACAGCCAAATGGCATGATCTCATTTCTGTTGCCTTTGGGCACAGAGCAGCTGGCTTTGCTTAAAGGCCCCTCCTCACTAAGACTTCTTTATAGAAAACACCACCCAGAGTTCCTTACATATTAAAAAATAAAAGTTTTATTATTTATTTTGATGAGAATAGCTAACATGTTGATTATGAAAATTTGAGAAAACAAAGCCTAAAAATGCAGAAAAAGTACTTGTAACTTAATGACTTCAAGATGACCACATTTAACATTTTGTTTCATGTCCCCCCAGTCTCTTTTTCTTTCTAACCATATATTTATGTTACATGGTTTATAGATCACAGTACAATTCTGTTTTGTGACTTTTTTTATTGCGTAGGAATATGTCATGATCGTCTTCCAGGTCATTAACTGTTCTCCTCCAACCTTATCTCCACTTCCCACTGTATGCCTGAATTACTTCACTTAACCATTCTCCTTTTTAGGCCGTTTCTTTCTTTTCTTGCTATTATCAGTAAATCATATTCTGGAAACTAAATTGTACTCACCTCCATATCATTTCTATTAAACAAATTCTAAGTTTTGAATTGCTGAGTCTAAGGATTTTGCCAAATTTTAAGGTTATTGCCAAATTTCCCACCAAAAACCTTCAACCAGTTTGCATTCCTACCCGCAATGTGTATGACAACTTGTTTCTCCACATTCTTGCCTTGGCTGCTTACAAGGTTTGAAGTCTTAACAACATGTGAGTGCTTTGAGGATGCCTTTCCCGACAGTAATATCAACTTTCCATGTGGACTTGAGTCAGTACACCCAGGACATCTTATTTCTTGTACTGGAAGACAGTATGTCAATTCCGCTATTACTAGTGGTTTCTTAAATATGAGACAAGCTTGCAATGCTTCCTTGATGCTCTAGTGAGTTCTGTGTAAACCCAGGATGTCCTGACCAAGCATGATGAGGACATTCAAATCCCTAGGACCCTAATGACTGATTAGAATTCAGCCATGGTGGGTGCCTCACCAACAGGCCTGGATAAATTGGACAACTCATAAAATGATCCAGGCAGGGTGGCTCTGGCTGGGTCTTGTCTGTTTTCCTGACCTGTCATTCCTTCCTGCAAGCTTGTAGCTCAAGTAGGGGCTGCGAGGTTCAATTTGCCATAAAGGGCAGCTCCAGGAGACCCTATGTATCCAGTCATACTGGAAAAATTCCTCAATTCAGTAAAACCTGATTTGGTGCTAATACACAAAATTGTGAGTGTCAGTAGTGGTCCCCACACATGCCTAGAGATTCTTCTCTTTCTTTTCTCTTCTTTTTCCTTCCTCTTTTCTTCTTCCTCTTCCCCATCCCTTTCCCCACCTTCCTCTTCCTCTTCTTCTTTTTTTCCTAACGGCTCCAATTTAATCTCTCCAAGTACTGAACTCATATGCAAAAGGTAATAAAATCCTTCTAGGAGAAAAACAGAGTTTATGTTCAGAATAACAATCTCTGTATTTTGCAAGATGCTCTGAAGTTGCTGCTGTGCGATGGGGAAGGACTGGGTGAGGAGAGGCTGGCTGCCTTTGTCTGACTGCCCGGTTTTTCCCTGTGATAAGCTAAGCCCATGGAAAGGTGGCTGCTGGTGATGAAGAGAGCTGGGCCACTGCCTTGGGGATTCCCCACTGAATAATCTGACTGAGAAGATCCCCAGGGCTCCTCTCATTTGTTTAGGCTCTGTTGTTGCTTATTCAGTAGCTAGCAAATATTATTTTTCCATAATTGCTCGCTTGATGCCTGATTTCTAACACTCAGTTGGTTTTCTTTGCCTCCCTTTGCTCTTGTTACCCTCTCACTAACTGCAGGTTTCTCTTAGGCTTGTGAAACAGGTTCCTGGGATATCTGTGTGTGTGTGTGTGTGTGTGTGTATGTGTGTGCGTGTGTGCTCAGTCACTTAGTCATATCCAACTCTTTGTGACCCCCTGCCAGGCTCTGCTATCCTGGGATATCTATCTATATCCATATCTCTATCTATCTATCCATCTATCCATTTATCTTCCTGTACTTCAGTCCCTTTCATGCTTACCATTAGGAAGCTACATGTTAGTAAAACCTGGATTTCAATCTCCATCTCACCATCTGGGGTCTTTTTGTTCTTAGACTTGAAACTTCTTTGCCTCAAGTTTCATCAATGAGTTAAATAATCTTTTCTCTGAGGGATTTATGCAGGGATTAAAGGAGAATATATTAAATTATTCTGCCATGCAAAGCCACAATAGCACCCAGACCCAGAATTCACTTTGTCAGCTAGAGTTGTGCTGTGCAGTCATCTGCTCATGCTCCATGCCTGGCAAAGAGCAAGTGACCAGTAAATGGAAGATGTCATGATGATGGTTCTGCTTCCTTCAGAAAACAGCCTCAGGTCAGTAGGCTTCACTGTTATCCCCAAAGGGTATTCTGATGAATGCCCTTGGTTATACATAGCCTGCAAGCCTGGGTCCCAGGGAGAGGGTCAACTGTCCTTCCCCTCTGGAAGACCCATGAATGGTGGACCTGAAGACAGACAAAGTCTTCTTCTTCTTCCCAAGGAAGGGAGCAGAGTGCTTTTGAGGGCACATCACATGCCCATTGTCCAGGCAGGGCAGGCTCGTAGAGATTCTACCTACACCTGTGAGAATGACACTGGTCACCTTACCTGCTGTGCCCTAAAGTCCCCCAGCAGATTGCCAGCGTCCACTCACTCAGAGTTTGGAATTGACCTAATTATCAAACTCTGCAACTCCTGGAACCCTTCTAGAAACAGTGCTTTCCACTGATTCATCCTAGTTGTTCCAACATTTATCTGCACAGTAGAATTTCCTGGGAATTTTTAAAAATTGTCAAAGCCCAGGTCTCATCCAGACCAGTTAGTCAATCTTAGGGGTGAGACCAGGACACCAGGGTCATTTCAAGGCACCGAGTGATTCCCTTGGCAGACCAGTTTGAGAAGCCCTGGCCTAGCCTAATGTGAGAAGAAGGTGAAGACTGTACAGTGACTCAGATCCCAGCATGGTCTGTGCGTGCTGTTTTCTGGTCCACCATAGTGCTGTCTGTCCCCCAGAAGGGTTGCTGGGAAATTCGCCATGGTGCATGTTTTGTTCCATTGATTGGATGCTGTTATGTCTTTTTCTAAAGTTTCCTTACCATGTGCATCACAGGCATAACATATAATCTCTGTTTTCCTGGGGAGAACTCAGAGGACATTTTGTAGATACCATAGTGAGAACCTTAAGATAAAGTGAACCGGTATAGAAGTTTTCAATCACTTTGCCCTCAGCAGGCAGGACCCCCTTCCCCTGTCTCTCTGTAATAAAGCACGAGGCCCAGGGGTCCTCTCGGATCAAATCCTGGAAGAACCATGGGAAAGCAAAGTGATAGCAGCACAAACACACCAAAAAGTAAAGCAACAACCCGGAGATAATAAGAATAGCTCAGCCTGTCTCTGACTCAGAGCAGAGCATTTTGAGGCCTCTGACTCTTCACTTATGAGGATTTCAATGGACAAACTGAGCTCTTCCATTCCAGAACTCTGCAAATATGGGTGCTTTTTATTATTATCATTTATCTCTTAGGAGGGAAGTGGAAAAAGAAAAGAAAAATATAGAAGACTAGACTGAGCAATTTAGGGTGAGGCAGCTCCATAGATGACCTTGTCAGAGACAGGAAATTTTGAAGGAGATGAGCATTTTGCCACATTGTCTCAATAGGGCTGGGAAGTAGTGGTCTTTCCCTTTACTAGGGTGGGAAGTGGGGATGGAGATCCTCTACGCCAGGCGTGGGACTAGGTGCTCTGTGAACACCCATTTGACAGTGTCTATGCCTCTTTTGGTTAGATAGTATCACTGACTCAAAGAACATGAGTTTGGGCAAACTGGGAGATAGTGGAGAACAAAAGAGCCTGGCATCCTGCAGTGCATGGGGTCGCAAAGAGTTAGACATGACTTGAAGGCCGAACCACAGCAATACCTCTGTTGATTTGTTTTTGTTTCAATTTTGATAGCTAAAAAGATAATATAGGTAAGAGACAATATCTGTCACCCACATGAGACTGGCCTTTGAAAGTCCAAGTTGGAATGGTCTATTTCCAGGGTTCAGAAGGATTATCCCGAGAGGAAGTTATATTATCCTTGGCAATGAGGGGGGCAACCCCCTACATCAGAAAGAGACTATTGGTTTGTATGTCACAAAATCATCAATTATCCTTCCTCCCCCTGGTATGTCATTCATCACTCTGCCATGTCTGTCTGCAGCATTTTGCTAATTGTGGTGAGGGGAAAATCTATGTCCATGCAAGCAATGGCACTGTGGACAGGGATGCATTAGGCTTTGAAAATCATCCTAGTCTACAGGTAGTCTCAAGGTCATGCAGAAAGACTAGCTATTCCTGAGTTTTTCTGGTGCTTCCCTGAATCTTCTCTCAACTCCAGCACCAACTCTCCAACCCCCTGGGGTCCAGTGATTTTTACTGACTAATAGTCAATGTTTCCCTTTCATTCAGCAATCCAGGTTATGCCCTTGCAAACAATTGAAAGCATTTATATAATTAAAAAAATGTAAAGGCACCCTACCTATCTAGCACAGAGTGCATATTCAATATAAGTAAATTGAATTTGAAATAAATTGTTTTTGGAGAGAGATGTGGGTAATTAATTGTTAAACAGCAGATATCTTCTACTGTGTTCTAAGCTCTATGCCATTACAGAGGAGTCAAACTGGCCACTGCTCTTTGGGAGGCTATGTTTTTGTGAGCAAAGCATATTAGGACCAGCTTCAGTTCACAGCGTGGAATTTAAAAGGCCTGTCCAGGCAGGGGATATAATTTGCCTTTGCTCTTATCTTTGAGAACCCAGTCAAATCTCTACATAGAAGGTACCCTACCCAGGATAGACTAGCCCTTTCTGATCTGTTAAGCCCTTTGCTGAGTATTGTCATTTTACCAATGATTCCCAACTTTGGTCGCTGGCACACTTGTTAGAAGATTAACAGTTAAGAAATAAGTTAGGAAAAAGAGCAATCTTTTCTCTGCCCATAAGCCCTCCATTCTCATAAATTGGGTCCTCATCCACTCCGGTGTATATTTTGTGAAGTACCATACTCAAATGTGAACACAGTACAGGTGAAACATTTCAGGAATCTAGCTCTCTCTTTTTTCCCTTCTTCGCTTTCCTCTTTCTGGTGGTCACATTACTAGGATGTAATGACCTTATCAAGGAGTGAAATTGTTCTTCCATACTCAGCCCTGGGAAGACACCATCTGGAAGATGGGCATTTGGAGTCTCTACATTTCAAAGAGGAAATTGACACATTCATGCTTAAATAAGATTATAGGCCTGGGGAAGGGGCCACGTCTGATCAAAGAACTCGGGGTATATGGTATAGAAAGGAGAAAAACTTGAGGTGCTAATAATTGTTTTCAAATAGTAGAAAACATCATGTAGTAGAAAGACCATCATGTGGGGAGAGGATAGATTTCCTTAGTCCTGTCCAGATGGAAGGATAGGAGCTGTAAGTAGATGCTAAAATACAGCAGGTTTGAGCTTGGACTAAGTCAGACACAGCTCACAATGAAATCTCATCCAGCACAGGAGGTGCTGTCTCGTAAGCTGCAGGCAGTATACTCCTCGAGGGCCTCCAGCAGAAGTCGAATGACTTCCAGGGAGAGCAGGAGGGGATTCCTGCCCTAGAAAGACAGAGAACTACAAGGTTCACATGGCCTGTGGGAGTCAGTGCTTCCTCTTTGTCCATTGCTTTCCTCTCCTCCTCTTTCTCTTAATTCTAAATCCATTATTAAATCCTTGTTGAGCAAAGCCAGGAATTGGTGACTTTCATGCTGGCCTATACTAGAATCACTTTGAAAAGCTTTCCAATAGCATTACCAAGACTAGTTAAATCCAAACATTTGGGAATGAAACCCAGGCATCTGTACATGTTTACAGTCCCCCAGCTGATTTTTGAACATGATCCATTTTCAGACATGATGGATGCTCCACTGACACTGGGCTTGGTTTCCCCTTAAGCTCCTGTACCTCAACCGGCAAAGGATCACTACTTCTTCATGCCCAGCCCAGCACTCCTCTTCCAGTCACCAGGGTGCTATTATATAGTCAGTCACATAAACAGCTGTAATCCAGGCAGTTGCCCCTTCTTTTAAAGTCTGTTGAAGGATACAAGCACTCTGTTCCCATATGGGGCTTGTTGTGAGCCAGAAAGAAGGCAAGCACATTCCTTGAAATTGTAAGGAGCTGTGGACCTGTGCTTAGTTGGTATCATGGGACCTTCCAAAGTTGTGCTTTCCAAGCAACATAGATAACTTGAAATTTTCTAGTAGCCACATTAAAAAAGTCAAAATGAACAGATAAAATTAATTTAACACAGTGTATCCAAAACACTATAATTTCAACATGAAATGATATAAAATTATTACATTAAAAATTACATGGGAATATCATATAATATGGGCTTCCCAGATGGCACTAGTGGTAAAAAATCCACCTATAATTTATATACTACAGTAATTTCTCATTTTAAGTGTAAGATTCAATGTTTTTAGTATTTTACAGAGTTGTGCAACCATCACCACAGTCTAATTTTAAAACAGTTCCATCATCTCCCCAAAATCATTCAGCCTATCTGTCTGAAGTCATTCTTAGTTCCCATCCCCAGCCCCAGGCAACTGCCAATCTAGTTCCCATCTCTATAGTCTTAAAGGTAGTTGTAAAATATGTGTCTTCTGAGTTTATATTCTTTCATTTAGCACAATGTTTCTGACATCCAGTCATGTTGTAGCACATATCAGTACATTGTTCCTTTTTATTGCTGAATAATATTCCATTGTGATCTGCCACCATTTGTTTATCCACTCACCAGCTAAGGACATTGAGTCATTTCTAGTCTTTGGCTATTACATATGAATAAAATCCTGTGAACATTCACATACAAATTTTGTGTAACTGATGTTGGGTTACGTACCTTGGGTATTATGTACCTTGGGTAGGTACATAATGGAATTGCTAGATACATGTTAACTTTATATTTAACATTTTAAGAAACTTCAAAGCTGCTTTCCAAATAATAAGATATTTTACATTTTAAAAAATGTATTTAAAATCTGCTGTGTATTTTATGGTTATAACACGTTCAGTTTGGACTAAACACATTTCAAGAACTCGATAGTCATATGGGGCTTAGGGCTATTGTATTGGACAATACAGATCAAAAGTGTCTATGCCCAGACAGACATCCTATTCAAATCCAAAGCCAGCTCAGAGGAGCCCCCACACACACATACACTTGTATATGCATCTCTAAACACATACACATATGGTCATCATAAACTGATACACAGCATTTCCACTCATATTGCTCTTTTTTTATGATTTATCCATTTGCCTTTACTGAATGTTGCAATAATTATATTGTACTAAATAAATAGCTTTACAATAATTTATCCATGGTTTGCTGAAATATATTTCTCATGAGACAGAAGGTGATAAATTAACAGAAGTATATCCCCTAAATGAAGATATAGAACCTCATTAAGAGTTGATGGCAAATATTAAGAATATGGAGAGACAACAAAAATTAGAAAGCTGAACATATTAAAAATCCTATCATAATTCTGGAAATCTCTATTACTTGTCAGTAATGACAAGTGTTTAGCTAGGGCCTCTTCTGGCAGGAGTTAAAAACTACTCCTTCTACTTAGTTCATCACTTTGACCCAGTTATCCAAGATCCCAACACGTGTGGTCTCTTGGCTCTCCGAATCCCTAACAAATAGCCCTGGATATACTTTTGAGTCTTCAAAACCACTTACAGAGCAAAGGTCTCAAGACCAGCAGATGGGTCCCCCTTTGATACACAGATTTCTAGAAAGGCTGTTGAAGTTTGCTTTGGGGCTCTCCATACCCTGAAAGCAGCTAAGCTAACATCCACCCTACTTTTCAGGAACTCTCTTTGCTTTCAGATCTGGGTACACCTGTCAGAACCTTTCAAAGTGTATGAGATACTGGATGTGTATTGACCAGAGAAGTAGCTTTGTCACCTGTGCGTATGATTACGGTAGTGTTTATGAACAGGAAATTATAGACTACCCTCTTAAACTTTTCAGGTTTGATCTATTACAGCAATTAATGGATTACTTCACATTTCTAAACCTAAATTTCCTGCCAGTTTAATTCAGGATTATTATCTGCTATGTGCCAGGACTGGGATAGAATGCTGGGGAGAATGAAGGAGTAACTTGAATAGTTTAATGCTGAATGAATAAATTGTGATGTGTACCCTTGGGGAGAATATAGGCTATCTGGAAACATGGGCACAAGTCATAATAAGGTACTAAGTTTTGGAAAATGTTATACACAAAATTATAGATGTGGGAAAGGGAAAGAAGACTGGCTTTGCTTGAGAAAGTTGGAAAAGGCATACCAGAAGGGCAACCTTTGAACAGGCCTTGAAGAGTGAGTAGGAGATTTCAAGGTGCCAAAGAGGAGGAAAGACAGAGAAGATGGTCTGTGAAAAGCCTTGGTGTCATGGAAGAGAATAGCCCAGGGTAGCAATGATCAGGTCTGTGGATTGCAGGCTGCATCACAGAGTGAACCTAAGAACTGGGAAGAGAGAGGTGTAAAAATGATGTTGAATCAGGCTAAGGCTTCATTATACAGGCAAAAGTTAAGAGTAACAAGGGCTCCTGGGAGAGACAGACTGAAAGCATATAGTCAAGGATTAACCCTGAGATAAACAAAAGTGTGTCAAAAAAACTTTTCAAATCTAGAAGTCCAAAGTTCTCTGATTCTGTGAATGACCTGAAGCATTATAACACATGCCAGAAACAGACAAACATGTTTGGAAAATGAGAAAGAGATAGGCCCTTGGTTAAAGATAATCATGTAGTATTTATAGAAACCAGAAAGAAGGAAGAACTTTTCAGATCAGATTTGGTTGGCATCGGTCTTTCCCAGCAACCAGAAGGGTTTTAGAAACATAAGGACCCAAATGAGGAATGCAGTGCATACATCATTAGCCAGACGTGGGAGGAGGAAAGAGACAGCCTTTCATCTCTTTAAAGGCACTATGGACTCTTAGCCCAGAGGACCCCTTTGCCAGGACTTCAAAAGAGCACATGCATGAAAGCCCAGATTCCCTGAGTCAGCTTGGAGGAGAGGGCAGAGGAGACTGCACATATGCAAATGTCTATCTTAACCCATACCCTAAAATCCCAACATCAATTATTTTACAACTCTTTGGCACCCCCATGGCCTACCTGTGCCTTTTGTTTTGCTTTTGTTTCATCTATCCTATATGTTCCCTGATATCAAGGAGAGTCTATATACAACCCACTCAATATAATGTAGTATATAGTAGATCTAATGTCTATTTTATAGCCTATCAGTGAGTGTTTCAGATGAAGGGAAATGCTTTCATTTGGGGGCCCTTGGTCAGTTTTATCTAGCAGCTATTTGTTAGTTAAAGGGTTAAAGTAAAGGTTGCTGACCTATTTCTATTACCTGTTCCCAGTCCCCCCCCTGAAACTTCCGTCTCGCCGAGTGCCACAGGATCTGAGACCAGTGAGCTCTGAGCCCTGAGGATCTGATTGGAATTACTTCAAAAGTCATTTCCTAAGAGAGTCTCAGCATCCTTGGCTGGATAAGAAATACCCACATTTCTCATGATCATTTGGTTCCTGAAAACCAACCACTTTCACTATGTCATAGTGTTTCCAAACGGGCTATTTGATGATCTGCTCTAGGCTACTTACAAGCAGAATTTAGAGGATATATCTCAATTTCAGGGTTATGCTTAGTGCTCTTATTCTTTTCTTTTTTCCATTAAAAAAGGTTGTGTTTGCTTTTTTTCAGTCATGAATTAATCAGTTAATATCTAGCTGTCTAAGATTCAAAGTACGTAGAGAACAAAGTATATATGATTTTATTATACATATGTATGATAAATGTTCTTATCCATGGAATATGCCACATTGCTGTATGAAATATTGTAAACTAGAGTCAGATTATAAAACTGAAACATTTGTAAAGATATTTCTGAATTAACTAGTTAGTATTAAAAGAAGGAAGAAATAAAAATATGCAACTGTAATTTTTTTTATTGGGTTTGCCATAAAATAACATGATATCGCCATGGGGGTGTATATCTTCCCCCCCCAGAACCCCCCTCCCTCCCCCCCCCCGACTCCCTCCCCCCGGGAAATCTCGGTGCAGCAGCCCCGAGCAACAATCCTGGGCTGGCGATTGATTTCACATATGATAATTAACATGTTTCATTGCCATTCTCCCAAATCATCCCCTCCCTGCCGTCATTCACACAGTCCACGAGTCTGTTCTATACATCTGCGTTCCTTTCGCTGTCTCGCATGCTGGGTTCTCGTTACCATCTTTCTAAATTCCGTATATATGCGTTAGTATACTGTATTGTTGTTTTTCCTTCTGCTTACTTCACTCTGGATAATAGGCTCCAGTTCCGTCCACCTGAGTAGAACTGCTTCAAATGAATTTTTTTTTAATGCTGAGTAATATTCCATTGTGTATATGTACCACAGCTTTCTTATCCATTCGTCAGTTGATGGGCATCTAGGTTGCTTCCATGTCCTGGCTATTGTAAACAATGCAGCGATGAACATTGGGGTACACATGGCTCTTTCAATTCTGGTTTCCTTGGTGTATATGCCCAGCAATGGGATTGCTGGGTCAAATGGCAGGTCTATTTGCAGTTTTTTAAGGAACCTCCACACTGTTTTCCATAGTGGCTGTACTAGTTTGCATTCCCACCAAGAGTGTAAGAGGGTTCCCTTTTCTCCACATCCTCTCCAGCATTTATTGCTTGTAGATTTTTGGATGGCAGCCATTCTGACTGGTGTAAAGTGGTACCTCATTGTGGTTTTGATTTGCATTTCTCTGATAATGAGTGATGTTGAGCATCTTTTCTTGTGTTTGTTAGCCATTTGTATGTCTTCTTTGGAGAAATGTCTGTTAAGTTCTTTGGCCCACTTTTTGATTGGGTCCTTTATTTTTCTAGAATGGAGCTGCAGGAGTTGCTTGTATATTTTTGAGATTAATTGTTTGTCCATTGCTTCATTGGCTATTATTTTCTCCCATTCTGCAGGCTGTCTGTAATTTAAGTTTCCTGGAAGAGAGATACTTGTAACAGGTTAAACCACCTAAGTGTATACACTGCAAATGGAGGCTAGCTCAGGCCCCTGGAGGCCTAGTAACAGCCTTCTAGAAACCTAGAATATATCATCAGTATAAACCTGGGCAGGTAGAATATTGAGCAGAAAACTCTAAGTTGGATGTCATTTCCAGGTTTAAATGAAACCTGGAGGGTTCTCATAGGCCCCACTAAAATTACTAGGGAAACCTAAGACTTCTTGATAACAACTTTTATTTAAAGGAGAGTGAACTCATGAATCACAGTGGCTGCCTTTCTTATGCCCCTCCCTGGCCCACCTCCATTCAGGTCCCTAAACAATGACTATGACCTTGGAGAACGTGTCCCTGCTGCATTTATTGTATCCCTCCTCACTAAAAGTTGTCAACAACAATGTAAGTGCTCAGAACAGTCTTGTTGGTGATAGTAATGATTGTGATGGCAAGTAATAATGACAGCGAACACTTACTGAGTCCTTGATAAAGACCAGAGAGGATGCTAAGTGCTTTTACATAATTTTCTTCCAAGAAGTCTCACCACAACACTATGAGTGGGTCCTCTCACTGTTTCTATTTTACAAATGCCTTAGAGAGGCTGTTTATCTCCTTTTCATTAAGATCACATCTCCTATAATAGAGCCAGGATTTGGCCCAGGGATCAGAGCTCCTAGTGCTGGGGCAATACCACTCCAGGTTACAGTATCTCCCAGGTGAGCTCACAGGGACCAGCTGGACCATTGCAGGTACAGAGTTCTAATGCCAAGTTTCCCTTGGGGCCAGTTTTGACTGTCTTCTCACTCAGTAGGGGTGCAGCTTCTCAGGATTCCAATCCCTTTCTCCTACATTATAATCTTTTAGCCTGACTCTTAAGGCAGTTTCTTTCTGTACAAACTTACACCTCTAACAGCCTGAAAAGCCATTATTTCTTCAATAACCAAATGTTTTCTCTAAACAATTTTTATAAATATTTAACAATTATCCTTTTTTTTCTTTAGTCTTAAATAACTGACTAGCCTTTTTTTTCCTGATTTTTGAAAATCAAAGCATTATTGTTTTTCAAAGAAATTGAGAGTCTGCCCTTATTTATTTATCGTCATCACCTGTGACTATTAGGATGTAAGATACAAGATGTAAGATGCAGCTGGATCTTCAGACTCTCACAATGAGTGTCGTTTAACCATCTGCTTCTTTAGTTGGGCTTTAGTTATAGAGCGTCTAAATTGAAGTCAAAATAAATCATATTCATTAAGTCCAAACCAAGGGAGCAAGGATGAAAGAGAAATGGTGGGTAGGGATGGGAAGCAGGCAGCAAGTTCCACTTGTATAAATGGGCAGATCAAATACTCAGACTGACTGTTTCCAGGACAGAAGCACTGAATTTAAAATTAATCCTTGTAGCTCTATGATTGAGATTATCACAGAGATTCCAGAGCCTGATCTGACGTCATAAACTAAAACTCAAAGCCCATGGCAGCCTATTGAGCAAAATGAGCCAAGAGTAAGATGACAATGCCCACTGACCCTCATTCCTCAATGATGGGACACTAGAGAGTGGTGGGGGTCATGGGAAATAAGAGTGCATCAGAAGCACTGAGAGGGTCAGAAATTAAACTCTGGTCAATTATTGCCACCAAAACACCAGGCCCATTCTTGCTAGACTTTCTTTTTTCCCTCAGAGCATCTAGATATGCAGGTATTAATGTAACTGATGTTTCCTGACTTTTAAACACTGATACGAATCCAAATTTAAAAGCCAGTGCTGACCAAGACTTGGGCCAAAGGAAAGCAACCCATGGACAGTGGCCTCTGGGGACTGATGATTCGCCCTTTCCTAAACCTTCTTCTCCAGGCCTGACTATTGTTTTGTAATTTAGATCTCACTTGAAATTTAGCGCTTTTCTCCCTCCCTGACTGCAATAGCTAAGAAGTCTTAAAGAAAGCCCAATTTACAATATAAGTTCAGTGACTTCACTTAGGTTTCCTTATTTTTCACCTAATGATTTCCTTGGATATAATTACACTTAGACATTCCACTCAATACCCATAAAGCAATTGGTATACTTTTAAATATAGTAATTATTCTTATCAAATATTATTGAAGTTAATACTAAGGTAAGCCATTATAGAACATTTGAGTTTATTGATATAAAAAGGCAAATTGATAAACTTCATATATAAGATTTGATAGCATAAAATGACTCAAATTATTTACATTAAAAACAAAATAATGGCAAAGACTAAATGGGAGTGATTTCTTTTAGCAAATATAATAGACAAAGGGTTAATATTCTTGTTTTAAAGAGTTTTTACAAAATCAATCAAGCAAATACTAAACTTCCTATAGATAACTGAACAAAAGAAATGAACAGACACTCACAAAAGAGGAGAGATAGCTAATTAAAGAACATATGGGGAAAAGATTCAGACTCACTAGTAATTAAATACATGCAAATTGAAACAACAAATATTATAATTCCCATAGCTGACAAGAGTGCAATGAAACAGGTACTTTCATGCATTGCTGATGGACAAAATAGAAAGAGCCTTGTTTTGTTAGCAAGCAATAAATTAATAAAAACCAAGGATTCAATTCTTTTAAGTAAATATTGAGCTCCTTCTGTGTACTCGGCATTGGTGTATGCCGATGACAAAGGCCTACCCTTATTCTCAGTGAGTGAGTGTGCAGGAAACAGACACACATGACTCCATCATTAAAAGGTAAATGGCAGAGGCAGCCATACCCTGTGGCAAAAGCAGGAGTAGGATCATCACTTAGCCTGGAGGGTTTGGAAGGATTATTTGAAGAAATAACCCTGAGCTGACTCTTAAAGGGTGGTTAGGATGTAGCTGGATAAAGAAGGGCAATGAGAAAAAAGAAAAGGAGGAAAGGCAGTCTCTACAAAAGGTAGAGCATGGGCAAAGAGACCCGATGTCTGCAGGAAGTTTGGAACAGCTGCAGCATCCTGTGTGAAACAGGAGGCTGCAGATGAAGCCTGGCTGACCTATACTTTGATAGCATGAACCTCAACCCAGAGGCAACAGGAGGGACAGAAATAGGGAAGGACCCAATTAGATATGCATTTTTTAAATCCTTCATAAAAGTCACTGTAGTTTACTTTCTACTTTAAAAAGTGACAGATGAAAATGAACAACCCAATTACAAGCTGGGCAAAGGACTTAAATAGACATTCCTCCAAAGAAGAGATACAAGTGACCAATAAGCACATAAAAAGATGCTCAACATCACTAGCCATTAAGGAAACGCAAATCAAAACCACAGTGGATACCACTTCATACCCATTAGGTGGCTATTATTTTTTTAAAAGTAAAAAAAGAATTTTGGTTAAGAGTGAAGAGAAATTGACATTGTTGTACAATGCCACTGGGAATGTAAACAGTTTGGCAGTTCCTCAAAAATTGATGTTTCTTAAAGATAGAATTACCATATGACCCAGCAATTCCATTCCTAGGCATATCCCTAAAAGAACTGAAAGCAAGGACTCAAACAGATGGTTGTACACCAATGTTTATAGCAACATTATTTATAGTAGCCAACATTATTTACAACAACCCAAATGCCCAGCAACAGATGAATGGATAAGCAATATGTGGTATATATATACACACAATGGAATATTATTTAGCCTTAAAAAGAAATGAAATTCTAACACATGGTACAACATTGAAGAAATTATGCTAAATAAGCAATTTAGCTAAATTTCTTGAAGAAATTATGCTAAATAAGCATGATAAAAAGACAAAACTGTATCATTGCACTTATATGAGGTACCTAAAGTAGTCAAATCCACATAGACAGAAAGTAGAATAAAGATTACCAGGGGCAGGAATTGGATAACTGGGTGATGAAAGAGTTCTTGAATTGTATGGTTGTGATAGTTTAACAACAGCATTGTGGGTGTACTTAATGCCACTGATTTGTACACTTAAAATAGAATAGTACATTTGATGTTGGTTACATTTTATTGCAATAATAAATACCAAAAAAGTAGCAGATGTTTTAGAAAATTCAAAAAAATATAAAGAAAAATATTCTACCATCCAGAGCTACCCATTTAATCTTTTTGTGAATATCCTCAAGTATTTTCTTTTTCCATATACATATATTTATTATACATATTTCACCATACCGAGATCATACTATTCACCTTATTTTACCAATGCCTTTCCATATAACAATAGACGGTGAGCATCCTGGTTGTTAATAAAATCATGGTGACTAATGGTGCTGGAGATAACAAGTCTGTGTCTTGGTTCTGTTGCTTACCAGTTTTTTGGCCCTGAGAAGTCACCTAGCCCTATAAACTTATTTTTGTATCTGTACAAAGAAGATGATAATAATAGTACCAAACACATGGGTTGTTGAGGATTAAATTAGATCCTAAATATGAATAAGTACAATGTCTGGTAGTCAATCAAGGAAAGTTATCATAATCAGTAGTAGTAGTAGTGTTTAACAATCCTTATTTATTTTTTAATTTTTATTGGAGTATAGTTGATTTACAATATTATTTAGTTTCTGGTATTTGGCAAAGTGAATCAGTTACACATATACATATATCCACTTTTTTAACTTACATGAAAACATGTTTATTTATGTCTGTGGCTGCACCAGGTCTTCGTTGTGGTGTGCAGAATCTCTTTTTACTTGTGGTATATGGGGTATTGAGTTGTGGTGTGCGAACTCTTAGCTGTGGCATGTGGTTATCTAGTTCCCTGACCAGAGATCAGACCCAGGGATCCTTTGCTGGGAGCATGGAGTCTTAACCACTGGACCACCAGGGAAGTCCCTACATATATCATATATCTGCTTTTAAGACAGTATTTGTAGTGTTTTCATGAAGTACTTCATCACATAAATATACCATACATTAATTAACTAATCTCCTACGTCTAACATTTACCATTTCTGAATATTTGCTTACATAAATAGTGCTTAAGCAGCTTTGCAAAGAAGTATTTTTGGATAACTGTTTTTTGAAAGCAAATTCCTAGAAAGGAACTGTCAGGTCAAAGAATATGCACAGTTTAAAGTTTTTGATACATGTTAGGGGACTGACCCTCCAAAAAGACTGTACTATTCAAGGGAGCAAGAGAACTTTTTCTATAATCACAAAAATTTGGAAACAACGTAATTGTTTAAACTAAAAAAATAGTTTAAATGTTATGTCCACTGAATTGGAATATTATATAAGTATTTATATATATAAATATATGTTTGGAAAGCCTACATAAGAGCATATAGAAAATGCTTATAACCTAATGTTGAAGGAAAGAGCAAGGGAAAACGTATACTTAGTGAAATTATAAATTTTAAAAATTCAATGCATTTGGGGCTTCCCTGGTAACTCAGTCTGTAAAGAATCTGCCCACAATGTGAGAGACCTGAATTTGATCCCTGAGTTGGGAGGATCCCCTGGAGGAGGGCATGGCAACTCACTCCAGTATTCTTGCCTGGAGAATCCCCATGGATAGATGAGTCTGGTGGGCTGCAGTCCATGGGGTCTCAAAGAGTCAGACACGACTGAGCTACTAAGCACACAGGCATAGGGAAGAACAAAACAAACACAATAGAAAGTTCGAGTAGTAGAGCTATAGATAAATTGTTTTGTTTGCTTTTTCTTCCTAAATTGTATTTAATGAGTATACACAGTGTTTATAACAAAAGAAAAATAATTTCATGAGGAAAGTATGATTTGTCCCTATATTTGAAAGCTGTTATTAACTTTAGTTTTAAATTGCAAATAGATCTTTAAGTAAGCACCCATAGTAATAAAGCCCACATTTCAATTTTCTGGTTGAAAATTTTTCAGATACAAAGTCACCTTCTTGAGCCTTATCTATCTATTCAAAGACTGTGGCACTTAGAGATTTCTACTGTATGGTGTTGGAATCAGCAGCAAGATCAGCAAACATTATTTCCCAAAGGAAATTAATCTAACAGGATTCTGGGAGATACAGCTGCTTGTTACCCACACAGAGCCCAAATGCTTTTGTGATGGCCATCATCTTGGGAGACGATTTAGTATTCAGTCCTTTATATATACCTCCTAGACTCTGGGCCCCTCAGACTGCACTACCTTGAGCTGATAGGCAGATTAATTACTATCTCCAAGCCTTAGTTTCCTCATCTAAAAAGTGGCTATAACAATCACATGCCTACCTTACCAAGCTGTTGTAAAATCAAATGCAGTAAACCTTGTAAAATGTTAACCTAGTGCCCGGGACATGTTAGGCACACATTAAATGTTAGCCATCATCATCATTATCGTCCTACAGTTCACCCCCACTGTTTTTAGAGGTAACAGTGAGGTCTGTTAAATATGTGGCTTATAGTTTAACAAAAAGAGCCATAAATTTTGAGTCACATGATCTGGATCATGACAGTTGTTGAAGCACTTGATTCATCCAGTGGCCTAGCACATGACGCTTGATCCTCAGATTAGTGCTGCCCAGTAGAAATATAATATGAGCCAAAAATGTAACTTTAGAATTTGTAGAAACTGCATTACAAAAAGTAAAAAGAAACAGATGAACTTAATTTTAATAATATATTTAATTTAATGCAATATATTCAATATTATCATTTCAACATGTTATCAGTATAAAACTATTCATAAAATACTGTGCATTTTTTCTGTACTAAATCATTGAAATCCAGTATATGCTTTATATTTACAGTACATGTCAATTTGAGGCAAAATTTTCATTTTAAATAGTGGATCTGTATTTCATAAAATTTATGATTGAAAAATTAGATTCACATACCCAAGTTGTTCCCAACATTTTGTTTCTAAATGACTAATCAAGTGTTGGCTTCTAAATTTAATTTTTAAATTAAATTTAAAGTTTTAAAAATTAAATAAAATGAAAAATTCAGTTTCTCAGTTTCATCAGCCTATTTTCAAGTACTCAGTAGCCACATGTGGCTAATGGCTGCCATGGCAGGAACAGCCATGGCTGGGAAAGCATCTGTTTCACCAAGCTGTTAGAGGATTGTTTGTGTGGGCGAGTTTTATAAATCACAATATTCTGTCCAAATAGATTTCTTCTCCTCCCCAAATCACCCACCTAATGAGAGGTAGCTCAAGGAATAGACCCACCCAGTATACTTTCCATGTATGAACATTTGAAATTTGAACAATAGTCATCTTGAGCCTTTCAATTATTTTTAACCATAACCCACAGTTAGAAATATATTTTATATAACAGCATAGTACACAGAAACATGTGTGACTCTGTGTGTGTGTATACATATAGATCAGCAGCCATTATTTCCCAAGGGGAAATTACAATCTGGATATTTTTTAATTTCATTTTTTTCCTCTTCCTTTCTTCTTCCTTCTCATCCTTTTTATTTAATGCTGGTCATGACCCACCAAGTTGATTTCATGGCCCACTAATGGTTTACAAACCACTATTTGAAAAACACCAATGTTAAGTGTCCAAACTTCAGGCATTTAAAAAATTATTTGTTTTGTGTTGCAAATAATACTTCTTCTATAGCAACCAGTCAGTTCAAGAGGGAAAATGTTCTTCCTAACATAAATAAGAATGCCACTATTTTAGATAAGATACAAGGAAATAAGTGAATTACCCACTTTTTTTTAAGTGTAATGTCTTTACCCATTTAGGAAATGTTTGTTGAAGGAGCACTGTCCCTGTCATTATGTTAGGCACTAGACAGCTGGCCCAGTATAGACAAGACCCCTGATCACAGAGCATCAGCTATAAAAACCTCACCACAGTGGCTTAGCTAAATACAGATCTTGGGCAGGCAATGGTACAAATGTCCAGAAATACCGTTAGTGACAACTCTTGTTACCTTTCCATTTTGTGTGCTTATGCTTGGCACATCATAGTCACAAGACAGCTACCACACCTCTAGGCATTAAGTCCACATTCCAGGCAAGAAGAAAAAGAGGTGGAGAGGGAAGGTTTTCCCCAAATTCTCCAGAACATGGGCTTGCCCAATAAAATAAAGGTTGTCCAGTTAAATGTGAGCTTCAGATAAGTGATAAATAATGTTTTTAATGTAGGTATGCCCCATGTAATATGTTTGTGCTGAAAAAATTATTCATTATTTTTCTGAACTTTACATTTAACTGAGTGACCTGTGTTCTTATTAGCTAACTCTGGCCACCCTATGAGCACAATCCTGCTTACATTTCATAGGCTAGAACTGTGTCAGTGACTGTAAGGAAGGCCTGTTAAATCAAGTTGTTTTTTAACTTCCAGTCTCAGTAAAAGAGAAAGAAGTTGGTGGGGGTGCTAAGTGAGCCAACCTGTTATATCTGCCACAAGGTTGGTTCCCCTCTGAACTTTCTTGTAGATCATAGATTTAATCTATTGTCAGCGCAAAGCTATTGAAGTGTGACTAACTAAATCCTATTTAAGAAGGTGGCTCTGGCTGCTGTCTGCAGAATGTATGGGGGGAGGCTGAGTGGGAAGTGGGAAGACCAGTTAGAAGCCAGATCATTTTAGAACATTTGAGAGCTCAGCCTACCCACTGTCCTCTGCCTGCCCCTCTTCAGGCAGGTCCCTCACCTTTCTGCATGTGAGTTCCCTCTTCTGAAGGACAAAGAGTTGGGTGGGATGGCCTTTTGGTGCCCCATGGATCATTCCCACAGTGGCATGTAGTGACCCGGTGGCCTTCCCTTGCTTCCCTTCCCTTCCCTTGTCAGCATTTGGCCAAGGTTCGTATTCCTTCCTCAACACTGGGGTGTCTGAGAGCCACAGCACACAGAACGTCAGAAAGTATTTTAAGAGGCTTAGATCCTGTGAGACTCCCACAAAGACATAGGTCCAAACTTGCTTTTTAAACTTTTTAATTTTAAAAAATTCAATGAACTACACAAATAAAGTAATAAAATCTGATACCTCTTAGCAAAATTTTAAAAAATAACATGAAAGATTTTTATACCCTGACATCTGGGACTTAAAGCAGAAATTGAACAATCCGATTCCAGAGCTATGAACCTACATGGAAAAGAGAAAACTTGATTTCGTGCTTGTCTCCATCTAAAGTGGATCTTATTATACAAAAGGCACTTTGTCCCCTAACTCTTCCTTTCCCAACCCTGCCAGCAGCAAATACTTTTATCTCTCCTGCCTCCTGCTTCTCATTGAATTAAATCAATTGTTTAGTTTTCATTTGGCTTCTCCTTTTTCCTTCTCATCAGATCAAGTGCTGTTCTGTTTTCCTTGAGGATTACCACAATGAGCTCTTAGGCAAAAGAGGTTTCTCAGCACTTCAGCTTGTTTCCTTCTATTTATTTGCTTTGCTTTTTATTATCTTTTTTTGCTGACTCCTCAGAACACAGAGGCAGTATATAAAGATTTTTGGCCTTTTTTCTTAAATGAAACCTATTGGTTAAAAGAACAAAAACAAACAAAAAAATATATGTATCTCCCCCTGCCAAAAGATTTGTTCTTTATAACAGGATCAGAAGTCTTAAATGGGGTCTACATGAACATACACACATATACAGGATACATACATTAAAGTATATATGTGTGTGTATATACACATTATAAAGTATGTATACACATGCACACACAAACATGCGTATATTTACTGTATACACACATAAGCATAAATATATTTTACCATTCCTAGGGAACTTTTGCCACAGTTAACCTGGACCTGAGAGGTAGTTTACAGAAATCCATGAAATAGACAAGTGTACTACCACTTTTGGCTACAGCTGAGCTCATAATGTTAAGAGTAATAATACTGTTGAGAAAAATCAATTCCTACCTCCCTTTCCTCCCTTAATGAACACACTTGGATTTTTCTGTCATTAGACCTCAAAAACCAATTCCATTTCTCTTCAAGGGCTTCCTGATGAAAGTGCAATAAAGTAGTACATTTAAGTCCTGATGGTGAAGGGTAGTAGAGCTTATTCCAAATATTTGACATCGTAGCAGAGTGAAACAGTAGAAGTGCACCAGTCTAGAACTAGAGGAGCTGGGGCCTAACACAGCCCAGCTGCCTGCTGTGGAACCCAGGCATATCCCTTCAACCCTCTGGCCTGAATGTCCTTACCTGCAAAGTGAAAAGGTTGGACTAAATAACTAGCAAGAACTCTAGGTCTGGATTCCTAAGTTATCCCACTTTTAGACAAGGCATGGCAATGAGGACAATCCCAACTATTCCTTCCTATATATTTCAAAACTCTGAACTAAAACCTAAAACCTCAGTTGAGATTACATAGGGTAGCAGAGGTCAAATTTGAAAAATAAACAATAAAGGAACTTTTTCAGTGTTCCCGATTTGGTTTGGCACTTCATAAGATGACGTGATCAGAGGAGACCCTCAAATACTTTCGACACTTGAAGGACCACCCTAAGCCCCCAGGAGTGATTTCCAGATGATAAGTCATCTGTCTGGGTGCCCCCTGCTCAGGCCTTAGTCTGTTTCCTTAAATCTGAGACAGTCAGATAGATGGGCCTGATCCTCAGAACTGTGAAAGTGAAAAGAAAGAAAGTAATGTCTGGGGCAACTGGAGACCAAGCCATAGAACATTTGACCAAAACTACCATCATAGATCTCTGACATGGGCAGGCAGATACTGAGTGTTCCACTGGACAGGATCTGAAAATCTTGCTGTTAGTCCCAGATCCACCACTGATTTGCTGTATGACCTTGGGCAAGTCCTTAGCTTTTTTGCTTTCTCCCCATTAGAGCAAGGGGCTAGCTATGTGACCACCATGTTTGTTTCTAGCTCTGACATTCTGAAAGTCAGATATAGAATGTAGCATTTTTAAGTATCCTTAGGTAGAGAGACCAAAGTAGTAACCCAGAGGAGCCTTTCCGAAAGCATGATTCTGTCACAGACTCTTAGATGTCGATGGGAGGACAGTTTGAAGTCATACAAACAGAGCTTTATGATTTAAGAGATAGTGATAAGAATTAAAGTAGTATAGAGATATGTTATTCACTTCTATACTACTTTAATTCTTATCACGATGGTTTTTTCCTTTCTCACTTTCTGCAAATGGTCTCTAGAGCGCAAATAGAACAGAGTAGGGTTTTCAAAGCATATTCCATGGTGCATTATACACCATAGCAAAAGATTCTGTGCCCAAAGGAGTTTCAGAAATCTTTATTTTATGTTTCAGTCTTGAAGAGTCACAACTCTTATTGGTGTATTAAGTTTATAGGAAGTCCCACAAGGAAAGAGCCTGTTTACTTTTGTTTAACCCAATAATCCTCAACCTTCCTTGATCCCAGAGCTTTCTCATAATACATATTAACACCTGTGGGGCTGGTGTTCTGTGGAGCATACTCTGGGGGATGGCACGGCATCATTCTCTATGCTACACCTTGCACCGTGTTGCACTTCTTCTGTCCACATTCCAGCCAATAAACTTCGGCTATTCCTTAGGCCCCACCTAATACAAATGGTTTTGTGATCAAGTAAAAGCTTGAAATAATGATTTAATAGTCTAATTGCAATATAGACAATTAACCAGTGATGCCAGACTCATGTGATTTATTGAGATAGAAATCTGTCCATTCATGGTCTCACACAAAGAATATGATTAAGAGACTTCTGGTTCAGGATGGTGGACTGAGCACATGTTTGTCTTCTTCTCTCCTATAATCCCACTAAAATGATAATAAAGGAATCAAAGGAAGAATAAACCTTGAATGGCAAACAGAACAGAAGGGGATCTGAGTGACTTCTAGAGAACAGAGGAGATGGAAGCTGTTGACAAAGGAAATAAGATGAGAAGATGCTCCCTTTGAAGCAGAGGAGGGGGCCTTCCTCTGCTGGGCAGCACCACAGTGGGTACTGATAAGTGATCATCTGGAAGGAAGGATGAGAGTCAGGAGGAAGAATGTGATTTCTCTGTGGTGTGTTAACTCATGTGATCACTTCCTTTCAACCCTGTTTTTCCAGATGAATAGTTAGATACCTAGCCACACAGGAGAGAAACAAAGACTCTTCTCTAAAAATTCAAGTGGACCTAGAAAACTAAGGCTACTCTTGGGAGTGTTCATTGCTCATGCAGAGAATGAAGATGAGTCCACAATGCTGCAGTTGGGGAGCAGGTGCTGCAGGGTGGCCTGCTCCCCACGGTTCATCAAGCCAAAGCTGACATGAAGAGCAAGCACTAACTATGGGTAGAGAAGTTTCTAGAAGTGCTCCTAGCCTCTCCTGTTTCTATACGAGGGGCTGAGCCAGGACCACCCTACATGTGATAGCCCAGCAGAATGAAAAAGAAATATCAACATTTAAAAACTGACTCCCGAGAAAACAAAGATAAAGTAGATAACAAGTTAACTTGAGAAATAAATGTCTTTAGAAAGATTTAAGACTGAGAAGAGGGCAATGAAAATATCAGAGAAATAATAAAACAGATTTACCAGAGATGAAAGAAAGAAATGTATTTTCAGATTGGAAGAGCCCACCAAATGTCACTGCAGAATTTTTATAGAGATCCATTCCTAGATCCATTGTACCAAAATTCAAGTACCTCAGTGTTAAAGAAAGATCCTGAAGGCTTCCAATGGAAAAAAAACCAAGTTGACTATAAAGAAATTACAGTAAAACCAGCCTCAAACTTCACCTCAGTCACACAGATGCTAGACAACAATAAAGCTAGGCCTTTAAATTTCTGAAGCAAAATTTATAATCCTGAAACTATAGCCAAGCAATCTATCAACCAAGTTTTTATTTTGAAAACAAAATAAAAATATTGCAGATAGTCAAAGATTCTCAAAGAAGTTTTCCCCTGCGGAAATTTCCTAGGATGGTGGGACTAATGGAAGAGACCCAGTGAAAAGAGATTCCAGAATAATAGCTGTACTGGAGGCCCAGAAAACAACCAGTATAAATTAAAAACAGAAAGTCAGGGTCTTCAAAAAGACGAGAGAGATTCTTCAAGGAATGTGTGGAAGTGTTAGTGATATAGTGCAAAAGGCAGATAGAAAATAAATAAAAAAGGAAAGCAATCAGAAATTTCTGGAAAAACAAACTGCACAAGAGACTCCTGATTCAAATATAAGGCAAATTATAATGTGCCACAATTTTGACAGGTGACAATGTTAAGACCGAGAGACAGAAAATGAATATTCATTTCATCTTGATATTAGAAACATTCTCTGTGGAGTGGGATGCATTACTGGACCAATAAAGACATTTATAAATATAACCTTTGTTCACTGCAGTGAAAGTATGTATATAGTTTTCAATATAAAAAGCTTTTATTAATTTTCAACATTTAGCATGAAACGTGTAAACAAAACACAAGACTTAATCATTCTTACACAATCTTGACAATATAGAGGAAAACACAGCTGCTTTAGGAGGCGGATGTGAAAAAGTATGGAAGAGCAGGAAGGCTAATGGCGTCATCTTCCAGGGAGGAGAGTCAGGTGATACTGTGTAAAGCTGATGGAACAAATGATAAATTTGCCATGAAGAGTTAAAAAGGAAAGTAATAAAAAAAAATAGGGATTTAAGAAATAAAGAATTATTAAGATCGTGTGGAAAAACTCAAACAAACTTTTTGACCAACCCGATAGAAGGGGGATAGGATCATTTTTCTTACTGTACCATCAACGTTAATGAGCCTAAAGTTGTTGCACCAACAAATAACACTCTGATCATAATATCTAGAATCATGAAAACAGCTGGCCAAAGACATTAGAAATCCTTAAAAATATTTTTGGGACTTGGTGAGGAGCATGATTGGGGATAGTTTTTATTATTATTATTATTATTATTATTATTATTATTATGAGCCACTCTGAACTACTTGACTCCTTGCTTTATGTATATATTACTTTGATTTTTAAAGTCATTGAGTGTGCGCCATATGGCAAGCATTGTGTTAAATATGAAACATTTAGAGGTGGTACCAGTCTTGTAACAAAAGCATCTACAGAAACAAATGATGCTAGGTCAGGAGCCCTTCGCAGAGATGTGTTCGTGTAAATTAGAAGAAAGGAAGCAGAACCGGGAATCACAGTTCACAGAATATTTGGTCAATTGATTGAAACTGTTGGTTTAGAAGCCTCAGAGAGGTAAATTAGGAGAAGAAGTCTTTAGGACTTATGAGTTTGGAGACTTGACATGTTTCCTTTAGATTAATAATATTCTAGGCAGGCAGATAGAATTACTGACAGTTTGGAGCTCTAAGGGTCCTCAGAGAGATTCTATCCAACCTTTTCATTTTACAAACAAAGAAACCTTGGTAGTGGCAGAGCCAGGGCTGAAATTTGGTCCTTCTGATTTTAAGTTTAGTGATAGATAAAAGGAGCTCCAGATTGACACCCCTCAAAGCAGGAAATGAACATTCATCACGTGTCTACTAAGGGCCAGACACTCTACTAGCCACTTTCACGCATGCGATTCAATTTAATCTCCGTGACAGCCATAGGAGGTAGGATATAGCCATATTAAATCTGAGCAGACTAAGGTTTAAAGAGGTTAAATAATTTGTCTAAAGCCTAGAATGGGATAGAGATAGAGCCTGAATATAAAAGAGTCTGTCTGATCTCAAGATTCATGCCGCTTGGTTTCTATCTCATAATTTGAGCCCTGCTGTTTGGATGAGAGTGACACATCCCTGTGCCTGTGACCAGAGGTAAAAATAATAACCATTTCATATTTAATCACTGAACACATCAACACAGTCCCGTAATAAGGAAACCATGATCGTGGCACCGAGTAAGCAGGGCTCTTTGATCTGCTTCTCCACCCGCTATGGCCCACTCTGGGAAAAGGACGGTGAGCTGCCAGGCCATCCTTCTTAATTAGAAGGGACCCCAGGAGCCTTCCCATAGCCCCAAGCTATTCTGAGCAAAATAAACAGGAAATGGGAAAGAGGAAGAGGAGAGATAAATTCTCACTGACTTTAAAAGATTTATACTGACAATATCCCAAGGAGCTTATGAAATGTATTTTTTCCTTTTATTTTATTTTTTAGGGGTAGAGGAAAGCTGCTGATGAAGAGATAGCTCTCAACTATAGAGTTTCATTGAAAGTGAAAATACTTTAAGCTCAGTTCCTTATTGATAGTCCAGTTGCACAAAATAAAATTCATATAAACATCACCTCACATATTAGAACTGGAAAAGTAATCCATCTTCCAGTCAGCTTTGAAAGAGTCTCATTATTGAGGTACTGAATCACAAGGACAGAATTTACATGTTTTCATATCCAGGAGGGAGGGACAGTGGAGAGAATGAGCCCCAAGGCCCAGCAACTTCAGCTTGATTTGCTCCTGTTGGGAACTCAAGTTTCCCAGGGGTTAAACGAATATCTTTAATACCCACTCATCAATGTGTGCTCACTGAAAAAAAAAAAGGAGGCACCACTTTTATTTTGCCTGCATTCTTTCCCTCAGTAGCTCAAAAAGCTGGTTTCAATCCAACTTTTCCCAACGAAAAATACCAGTGTAGAGTCTCAGACCCAGACACACTACTGTTGCTCCCTTATATGTGGTGTGTGTGGCTTCATCCTAAGCCCAGAATGCACCCCAAAGTGTCTGCCGCAAGACTGTCCCCTGGAGGTACTTCCAGGGCTCTCACTTAATTGGAACAGACGGTTGGAAGCTTCAGTAGATCCCGGAGTTGTCCCTAACACAGCACCTTTGCTTAGTATGTAACATACTAAACACATCACATTTGCGTTTATTCTTGTCCTTGCCTGGTATGGATGGATGGTGGAGGATGAGGTTGGGTCAGTTTTGATCCCGCCTCTCCCCCACCATACCAGATTAATCTTCCTGAAGCACCACTCTGATGAGGTCCCTATCCTGCTCATAAATCTTTTCTGGCTCCCTATTGTCCAAAGTATAGTTGAACATTTTCAGCTGGGAATGAAATGTTCTCTGTGGTCTGGTCCACATGCACCACCCTTCCTTATTTCCCAGTCTTCTCTTTATGTGCCCCACTCTGCATCCAAATGCCACTACACATTTTCTACATTTCTGCCTTGACTCCTCTTCCTCTCAAATCTTGCACAGCCATTTCTGCCAATGTCTTTGTTTTTCTTTCCCTTAAAGACCTAGCTCAAAGATCATCTTCTTTATGAATCTTCCCAACTGAACCTAATATCTTTTGTGGAGCCTTCCAAAGTACTTTGTCTGTATGTGTCTTATGACTCTATAACCTCTACCTTTGATTAAAGTTAGTGCAGACGTCTCATCACCCCTATGGGACCTAGAGTTCCTTGAAGTCCAGAACTGTGTCTGGCTCATGTCTGTGTCCCCAGGGCAGAGCCAGTGCTTGGATGTTTGCTCAAAGTAGGCATCCAATAAATGAAATCTGAGGGCAAGAAAGGAGTGAGTAAAGAGGCCAATGAACAATAGATTTGGTCTAGCACCCATCTGCCTGTCTTTCTCCTGTCCCATCCCTCTGGGTTCCTGTGTTACACAACTTGGCCACAAGGCACCCTGGTTACATTTCATTTTAGGATAAAGAATACAGTGGGGCAATGAGAAAGATGCAAGGGAAGGAGCCTTGATTAGGAGTGCAGAAACCTGGAATCTGGTTTGGACTTTCAAGTTGAGGCTTTATACAAGTAATTTCCCACTTCTGATCTCCAGTCTGCTTCTCTAGAAAAGCAAGGGCTTTACATTGGATCATCTTAAAGTGCTTTCTAATTCTGAGTCTTTGATTCTAATTATGTTTTTTTTTAACCTCTGTGCCCATAGCAAGAATATCTCCCCATGGTAAAATAGAATAATAATACAGATTATTCACTGGGGGTCGGAAAGTACTTTTCAAAGGCCCTTGCACCATGCTGAAACTTCCCACTAATTACAGAGGATTCAGTTTCCAGTAGTGACCCATGTCCCTAATTCAGTTCAGAAACAGTCTTGTGCTGACTTCACCCTGATTGTAACTAGAAGTCACATTTACCTACTTCCAGAATATAGCAACTCTCCAAATTCCTGACACAATATGTGTCCTTTGAAATACTTCGCTTCTGGTAGAAATCCCCTTCTTTCCTCCATGTCATTCTTTATCAACGAAAAGTATGGTTCCTTTACCTACTCGATAAATTGGGTTATCTGCGAAGAATACTAATTTTATGTTCTGAGAGTGGTTAAAGAAGCTGAACAGTCATTAGCTGGTTCCCACAGGAGAAATCAAGGATCTTATGAGACAGGCTTTCACTGCAAAAGGAGCAGCATCTGTCCAAAACTTCAAGGGAGAAGTGTGGCAAGTGAAATTAATGCATCAGAAGGAACACCAGAAACAATAAAATAATGCTGTGTTTTTATGCCAACAGTAATCCCCATAAATACAGGTTGTGTTTAGGTCACTTGGCCTATGCTGCTGGTATTAAGGTTGGCTTGCCCCAGAGGGAAACTGCCACAGACATGGGACCAGGGTGGATTTGTAGGGCTCTCTGTGGAGAATAGTTGCAGAGTCACATAATTCATAGACTTGGGGCTGAAATGGGTCTTAAAAGATTACTGAGTTCAGCCAACCCCTCCCACTCCATTTTTATACATGAGGAAACTGAAACAAGGGAAAGTTGATGCTTTGCTCTAGATCACTTAGCTGGTAAGCAAAGGAGTGGTAGCCATGATCTCAGCTACAAAATAAGTGACCCAAATAAGCCACACAAAGAAAATCTTGAACTGGTCATAACTATTTGAGAGCCTGGAGCCAACCCATACATTCCTCGGAAACTCTGAATTGTCCAACAGCTATCGGTTGAGTCTGAAGTTGGCTTGAGTGTCATATGGAGAACTCAGGTCAGCTCAGATTCAAACTGTGACCCACTGGGTGGCCTGAGGTGCCCCAGAGTGTCCTGGTTTGTGAGGTTTGGAGATACCACACATGGAGGTTTATGAGATGGAAGTGATCCACTCTGGGATCATGTATGGAGTGAGGGATTGTCTTAGGCTGTCCATGTTACAGATGAGAAGCCTGAGACTCAAAGATACAGAACTAGTCAGTAGGAAAGCTGAGGTGAGAAGCTCGGTCTGCCTGATGATAAGTCCCGGATCACCATATTTGCCTCAGGCTTTACTTTTTATAGAAACAGCCTAAGAGAACGGGGAAGAGATTGACTGTGTAAAGAAGGTGAGAGGCTGGAGGAAGACTTCCAGCGTCGCTAACTCTAATGCCGTTGGTCTCTCTAAATCCCAGAGCTGATGCCGGTCCTCTCATCTGGACACACTGCGGACTCACTCTCCATGTCTTTTGGCAGGCGCCTTCCTCCTTCTCAACACCTCGGCAAACTCCAAGCACACCATCCTGAGCCCGTGGATGAGGAGCAGCAGCGAGCACTGCAGGCTGGCCGTCTCGGTGCACCGCCACCTGCAGCCATCGGGCAGGTACGTCGCTCAGCTGCTGCCCCACAACGAGGCTGGAAGAGAGATCCTCCTGGTACCCACTCCGGGAAAGCATGGGTGAGTCCTTCCCCGTGTCCCAAATCCAGTATGTAAATGGAGATGTGGCTTTTGGTTACAAATTTCCAGACTCTATGACATCTACTTAAAACTCACAATTGTCCTTTAATGGGTAGGGTCCAGATTGAGCCATTACTGCTAATATTCCCTGGGTGGTGTCCTGGGCACTGATCTGTGGGGCCCTCTGGCTGCCCAGGCTGGCGGTCCTTCCAGAGGCCAGAGGACCAGCTGGCAGAGTGGACATTTAATGAGTGGGTATTAAAGATATTCGTTTCCCAAAGTCCAGATGGAGCCAAGAAGAAAACAGCCAAGGGGAATGTTAAAAGACCAAAATGAAAGTAATTTAATATGCTGGAAACTGGTTTTTACCAGAGGAACTTTGGCAGGAAGGGAAAGAGCAAACTATTGTGGCTGCCTGAGTGGCCCCACAGCAGTGTGGCACCCCGCAGTGGAAGAGATCAGGGCTGCCACACGGTACTGATTGAGGAGAGGAGCAAGGTTTATTCTAGAAAGGCTTCACAGCATTGATATCATACCCAGTACCCTTGTCATTGAACTTAAGCTTCCTGGACATACTCACTTGCTTCCTCGGGGATCCATCAGGCCTCTAGAAGTAGTGACTTCAGGAAGCAAACTTGAACAAGGGAATCTCTGCGCTTGGCTTTCTTCTCTTTCCATAAGACCCCAGTTTTGAGGGGTTCCTGCTCTGGTAATCAACAAGAGTGAGAGAGGCACGTGTGCTAGTAGACCTCAAATCTCTAGCTAAGCTTAGAGGGCTCAAGCTCCCTCTCAGAAAATACTTTCAGAGAGGCTCCAACTGAACAGTGATGTTACCCATCTCTACCGCCATGCTCTGCTGGGTCAGTGGGGAGAGCCTGCCTACCACCACTCCAATAAAACTATACAGCCTCTTACTCATTTCTTGGAAGTCTTCACCCCACTCACCCTGCTACTGGCCTATCTGTATTTATTTGTGTTTCGAAGAACTGCTACTACTGTCCAAAGGATGTTCTCATGTCGAAACTCGCATGCATCTTCCTGCCTGAGAAATGTCTCGTCGGCCTGGCTGGGAGGGGCCCAGCCACCAAGTGTTTCTTGCTCTGTTCACAAGAAATCAGGAATGCCAGATGTCAGAGCTGCCCAGGGTTAGGGGTGAGCCGTGGGCAAGCCTTCCTCCATCATGGCCTCCCTTTCTTGTGAGAATCCCAGATGGCAAAGTCTCCCATCCATGGGTGGGGCTGGTGGTGGCCCCAGCTGCATGCCATCTTATATGTATTTGCCCAACCCCATGAGCTGTTTATTTTGCCTTCTACTCACCATTCTTGCCCCCACCAAGCCTGGCAGAGACCACAGAGTGCTGCCTGGGGTTGCTGGGACTTCAGGCCATCAGTCTGTTAAAGTGCTAGAGTGATGGGGAGTGGGTAGAGGGACTCACTGATGTCACAGGGGGATGTGGGGTTTGGGATCTCCCTAAAATGCCAGCTGAGAACATGTGAGAGGAGAAGTGCCACAGGACTTCAGTGCTTTCTAAGTAGCAGAGTCTGATCCCTGTCCATCATTCTCAGGAGGATGATTGCTCCTTGGTATGACTCTCCATGGGGGCTTACAAAGAGCTGTCCCCTGTTTATCTTCCTGTGCTCAGAACTACCATCTGAGCTCCCATTTCAGTTCAGTTCTGTTGCTCAGTCATGTCTGACTCTTTGCAACCCCATGGACTTCAGCCTGCCAGGCCTCCCTGTCCATCACCAACTCCAAGACTTTACTCAAACTCATATCCATTGAGTCGGTGATGCCACCCAACCATCTCATCCTCTGTCGTCCCCTTCTCCTCCTGCCTTTAATCTTTCCCAGCATCAGGGTCTTTTCAACTGAATCAGCTCTTCAAATCGTGTGGCCAAAGTATTGGAGTTTCAGCTTCAGCACTGGTCCTTCCAATGAACACCCAGGACTGGTTTCCTTTAGGATGGACTGGATGGATCTCCTTGCAGTCCAAAGGACTCTCAAGAGTCTTCTCCAACACCACAGTTCAAAAGCATCAATTCTGCTCTCAGCTTTCTTTATAGTCCAACTCTCACATCCATACATGACTACTGGAGAAACCATAGCTTTGACCAGACAGACCTTTGTTGGCAAAGTAATGTCTCTGCTCATTTAACAGACAGGAAAACTGAGGCAGAGAGGAGATTGGCAGCCTATTTATAGTAACCTAAATGAGACCCCAGGTCTCCCCTTTCTTCATTTTGGGCCTATCTGGGTCATTTCTCCTCTTTCTGGGAAACCCATAGCCTCTAGGCAGGAATTCAGGGAGAATCGATGATTTGGGGAAAGAGGAAATGGAAGGTGAAGGAACCTTGTGAAAAGAGACAAGCTAGCTTCTTTGAAGATCCAGGGAGCGTGTGATGATGACCTTCCCTCCATATGTGGTGAGAACACAGAGACCAGTACTGCTCAGTGCAGGAGGCTATGACCTTCCCCTGAGGCTGCCCTGGCTGCCGTTTCTGTGTCCATCCCGATGGCCAAGGCATTTTCTTCCAGCATGACTCTTTGATCACTGGCAGTCGTTTGCACCCTGGAGGGAGGGAGCTGAGGCAGGGGAAAGGCTGCAGGGGTGATGGGCAAGCCCACTGACCCTGGCTTTGGTAAGGCTGCCCCTGCATCCTAGGGGCTTTGCCTCAGGCCAGGCTCCATGAGTCTTGTGCCGCGATGTTCTCTCCTAGTCGTGGCAGAATCATTTTGGAGTTTGATGATAAGCAAGCGTGATGCCAGTTTAAATTAAAGATGCCTGAGCCAGAGCCCTCCCCCCTGCATTGACGAGATCAGTGTGGTAAGGGTGCTGCCCTGGGCACCCTGGCAAGCTGCAGGCCGCAGGCCCTTGTTCAGCAATTCAGAGAGCTCTGGCTGTTCATGTTCAGCTGGATCTGGTTTGCTCAGTCTCAGTACTATTGACATCTGGGGCCAGACAGTTCTTGTGGGCACTGTCCTGAGCGTGGCCCCTGCTTTCCCAGGCCTCTACCTACTAGATGCCAGTAGCATATCCCTAGGTTATGACAACAAAAATGTCTCCAGACATCTCCTGGGAGGCAAAACTGTCCCACTGGGACCACTGAAATGGAACATTTTAGAGTGGGGAGGAACACTAGAATTTACCGGTCCCACCATGGCAGTTCATAAGTGGTGGGAACTGAGGTCAGGAAGGGTAAGGGACTGCTTCCTGTCACATATGTGTCAGTGTTGGCAGGCCTGTGTATGTTCCAGCCACTGTGCCAAGTCCTGGCTTCCACAGACATATAAGGCTCATCCCCACCCTTGAGTAGTAACTTGTTAACACTAATTATGCCAGTCACTGCTATGCACTGTAAATGTCTTTTCTTATTTGATACTCAACAACACAGTGAAACAGGTACTGTTACTATCTTCTGTCTCACAGATGAGGAAATACAGTGAAGCCAAATAACTTGCCCAAGGTCACTGACTAGACAGGGTGTAGGACACTTGAAGCTAATCAGGCTGACTCTAGATTGTTTTTACCCATTGCTGAAAGAGCTCACTTGAACCACAGTAGTGCAGTAAAAATAATAATAATAATAGTGTTCTGTGAATCAAAGTCTTGAATTTAAGTCCTATGTCACTATTCAATTGTCAGTTCAATGAACAGTCATTTATTGGGTATTTTATATTTGTTAGGACCACAGAGGTGCTAGGGATGCATTAAGCCAACCTTGATGGTTCGTGAAAGGATATTTCATGAATGAGAGCTATGAGTTCAGGCACATTCCATCCCTACTTAAGCCTCAGATTTACCATCTGTAAAGTGGGAATGATGGTGCTGCCCTTCTCACACAGTCATGTGGGGTCAGTGCAGTTAAGGATGTGAAGGGTTTTGCACACTCTGATCAGGAAACACATGTAAGAGGCCATTTACTTAATACTCCTATTTACTCCACTCTGCTTACAATTTGGGATCACACAGGATTGCGCCTCATCTATTTTCTGATTATGAGGTCAGTGCCACTCTCAAGAATCTTTTGATTTTGAGATCCTTGGCAGTTTGCCTTGCTGGAAGCTTGTTCCCTTTAATGTCAGAGATGAACCTGGCAGCCCAGTGATCAGTGCAGTGAGGGGGACTTGGTGAAATCGTGGTGGTGATGACACTGATGACTACAGATAAGGCTGGCTTCCTCTCAGAACAGAACACGGTGGTTTGGGGACCACTGCTGGGAAAACAGCAGTTGGCATTTGTAGTAACAAGGGAGGAAGTTATCATAACACTGTCAGCTGGGGAGAGCCTGACTCAGAGGAACGACAAGTCAGAGGCCAGCAAGTCCCTGGGAGACCACTCAGTGCAACACCAGCGGGGCCGCAGCCTGCGAGGAGGCGCAGGAAGCAGGGGCGGTGGTTGGGGAATCCCAGCAGATACCCCCCTCCTGGTCGCTTGGAACGCAGCAGCAGCAGCAGCAGAGTGTGTGAGATCTAAATGACTCACAGGGCGAGAATGCCTGAGTCTGCCAAGGCAGTCAGGCTTTGCCCAGAGTCTCCCAGGGGACAACCGAAAACAAATTCCTGGCCTGCTCATCTGCTCATCTGCCCAGCCAGAAAGGCCACAGACTCAAGGAAGCAGAGAAATGGGCTGTCAAACTGCCCAACCCCGCTGACTGCAGAATCCAGCAGGCAGAGGACATCCTGACTGGAAATTAGAGGCCACAAAGTTCTGTGAATTGAACGAATATAATACCTGTTTAACATGGTGTACTGTGAAATGCTCCAGTATTTTGGCCACCTGATGTGAAGAACCAACTCACTGGAAAAGACCCTGATGCTGGGAAAGATGGAAGGCAGCAAGAGAAGGGAGCAGCAGGGGATGAGGTGGTTGGATGGTGTTACTGACTCAATGGATATGAGTTTGAGCACACTCTGGGAGGTAGTGAAGGACGGAGGAGGCTGATGTGCCGCAGTTCATGGGGTTAGACATGCTCAGAGTCAGACATGACGGAGTGACTAAACGACAACAAACTGAAATGGCATAAGGAAGATGGCTCACACTGTGCCCAACTGTAGTAGATACTTAATACATGCTATTAATAGATCCTTCTCCGCTTATAATTCATGTAACCACTGTGTGGAGTGCCACCTGTGTCGTGGGTGCTGGGAATACACAGCCGGAGATGACAAAGGCTTTCTTTCAAGGAGCATCCAGTTCAGTCAGGAAGACACAAGTTAAACAGCAATAGCAGATGCTTATGCAGATGTTTTTAAATTAGGGCCCAGAAATTTTAAGAGGCTGAGCTGAGATCACTGTCCAGGAAAGCCAGCACAGGCAGCTCAGCTTCTTCTTCTCCTCCTGTGCTCCCCTGCCTTTCAACTGAAAGCTGTTTTAGAAAGAGCAGTCTGTCCGGTGGCAATTGGCAATGTAAAATCAGCAGCTTCTTGGACTCAAGAACACAAGCACAAGGGTTGGTGGTGTCTCAGACTGTAAGAGCGACTCTCCAAGACTGCTTCCAGGACATCCATCACAAGCCTGCCTTCCTCTTCGCGCACACAGCTTTCTCCTGCAGCCCTGGGTATCTGGGGACTTTCTTATGTGTGATCAGAACTACAGTGTGTGGAGGGAAGAATTGGGCCTGGGGGATAGAAGTTGCCAATCATTTGAATTACTAATACTGGAAAAGATGTTTTAAACCTAAAGGCTTTGGTGATACCCAGGCTTGAGCCAAGATAAGCTGTCAGGGCCTTTTCACAACATAAATGAGACTCATTCCAGAGGGTAGCAGAGAAATTAAAGATTCTCCACAGCACAGAACTTCACCTATGTGTGCGAGCTTAGCCCCTACCCTCAGAGGAGACTTGAATTCCATCTGTCCCATTGATTTCCTGATGTGGGAAGCCAGGGCTCAATGCCTGATGAGACGTGATAAAGGTCAAAGTGCAGGCTCCTGGCAAAGTCAGGACCCACACCCATGTTGGACCCCAGAACACCATCCTCCAGTGCTTCCATTTGTCTGTTTCCCAGCTAAACAGAAAATCTCAATCAAGATGTCCTCAACATCATTGCCCTGAGATTAAAATCTGCACTCCTCTCTCAGTTGAAGAAGAGCCCACATCTGTGCTGGATACCCACACGGCTGCCATGTTTATTTAAACTGATCAGTTCTGACTAAAGATCCCAGCTTTAAAACCAGAAACAATCCCAATGGGAGACCTGCCAAAGGAATTTAACCCAAAGCGATATTGATTCCTGGGCGTAGGGAGGTGTATTGTCAGTCCTAGCTGCACTGCTAGTTGGCAGTGTGGTAATAGAACAACCACAGCCATCCTGGCCTCAGCTTCCTCCCTCCTGAAGTGAGATTTCACCAGCTGCCCCCCCTTCCTCCATCGTGCAATGCAAGCGCCCCTGCCTCAGGTCGCCAGTCAGGACAGGGGAGCAGGAAATGATAGCGTCTGCTTTATGGGCCCACTAGCCTGGCATACAAGACAGTCACCTGCTACTGACCTACAGAGACCTTTCACCACTTTTGTACAGAAATCTGGACTTCCCTAAAAATAGACGGGATGATCTCAGAAGGCTGAGTGAGGGGCAGGTGCAGGGGAAGGCAGTGTGGAAAGATGACACAGGGCATTTGCTTCTGAAAGGATGCCTGACTGCCTACGCCCAGCTGTGCTGGCTGTACCTTCGGTTGGTTCAGGGCACCATGGCAGGCCTGGCCAGCATGGGGAAATCAGAAGCCTGTGGTACTCAGCACCCCGGGCAAAGTTCTCCTCGCATCCTGCCCACATGACAAAGGGGATCAGGAGTGAAAAAAAGGTGATCATTTATTGAAATTGATGCCCCCAAGTGGCATTGTCACAATGATTTAATTTCAGGCCCCAGTTCTTCTCATTTTCAAAGTCATTCGTAGTGTGAGCTTCTCTCTTTTCCCCCTTGGTCTGAATAACACATTAATAAATACACAATAAGGGCTTTAATGTCCGAGTGATTTACACTAAAAAGAGAGAGCCATTCAAAGGCTTTAAAGATAATTTTTAAAAGCCTTAAAACTCACACTCAGCCCTGTCACCCTGTCACAGGAACAGTCATGCAGCTGGGAGCTCTGAGCAGAGGCAGTCATGAGACTCCAGTCCTAGGTGTGCAGGAAGGTACCCCCTTCCCCAACACACACATACCATGTGCTCTTAGGCTAGTCTCTGGAGCCTCAGCCTTCCTCTCTGTAGAATGGTAATAACTGAACCACCTCATAGGGTGGTTGTGAAGTTAAATTAAGTAATGTGGAGTAGGTGTTCCCCTCGCCCCCTCCCAATTGCTCCTATAAAGGTGGGCCAGCCTTCCTCCAGACTGCTCAGCATTTGAGGAGAAGGGTTGTGAGAAAGGCCAAGGTTATCAATTTCACACCCCTTGGAATGACCTAGGTGGTACCCCAAGGTACCAGTCCCACTGACTATGCCTGGATTTATCATATTTCTCACCCCTTTGAGTAATAACATTGAAGCAACGACTAAAATGCTAGTCTTCTCTAGCATATGGACCTTAAACCATTGAAATGGTAGGTCTCAAGATTTGGGGGTACAAATCAGAACTACACAGTTTACAAAATCCATATGGCTAAAGGCCATCCCAGTTGATTCTGATTTTATTAGTCTTGAGAAGGGGCATGAGCATAAGTATTTTTAGAGAGTGCCACTGGGATTCTGATGTGCATCAAGATTAGTAATGACAGCTAATATCTCAGCTTGATTTGCGTCATCACATAAATGGGTGGCTTTCCATAACTATTTACTAAATGCTAAGAAAAAAATAAAAAAGAAAGCTTGAAGAGGTGAGATGGACTTGTGTGCAGGGTGGAGAGTCATTTTTCTCCCCCTTAAGGGGAGACATGCTAGTGACAAGGCTGTCTAAGCCTGGCCTGATCCTGCCTGCTGTGCACCTCCAAACTGGGAAAACTATGTATCCCAGATAATGGATGGGTCTGGTCTCCTCTGGTGGGTCTTCTCAGGACACATCTGTTATTCTTTCTCCAAAAGGACTGTGGTGTACAAGGCCATGGGGACTGAGAAGAATACACAGTGGACTGGGGAAAGCCTGGCCTTTTAGAGTCAGAGGGAGACTCCATCCCATCCATCCATTCATGAGTTTATCCATCCATCCATCCACTATCCACACACTATCCACCATGCCTCGTGTTCTTCAGAATTCCATATGCTGACTCTCATCTAGTTTTCAGATTAACAGCAGGACCATGGCACTCCTTTTTGTTCTTAGGAGGTAGACACACTACGTTGTCAATATTCACAGTAAATATCTGTACTGTGCGTGTTGAGGGTACCAAGCACATCAACATCCATCTATTCATTTTATCTTCACTACAATCTATGCCTTATATGTTATTAGCCTCATTTTACAGATGAGTAAACTGAATCTCAAAGAGGTTCAGTGATTTGCCCGTAGTCATGGGTAACACACAGGGAAACACAGATCTTCTGCATCATTTTATTTTCTCATGTTATTTCCCCCAAGGAAGCCTTGCAGTTGAACCTTTGTATCACACCTGGCTCTGAGGAAATTAAGACTTGTTCTCAATCAGTCAGGAAAATCTCATCTGATATTTGATCACCTGGCTCTAGGCCACCCACCTTGAAGCTAGATCCTTGGGTCATACATCTTCTTATTCCTTGCAGCGCCTGGCACAGCATCTAGTACACAGAAGATGTTCTGTGTTATGTGAACAGATACCAGATCAGTTTATGGTATTGAACTGAATTGAACTGAACTGTGATGCAAGTCTTCCTAAACCTAAGCTCTAAAAATTAAAAGTCCAGGCCAAGATCAAAGAAGAGTCTCCAATCAGTGAAAACATTAAAAGTACTTCTCCCCACCCTCTGCCCACGCCCCAGGGATAGATGTGTGATTCTTCCTGGGGTTCAGGAAGCAGCTGTCAGAATGCACCTCAACTGTGAAGGTTGCCACTAAGTACAAAGGGCAATTCCTTTCCTGGCAGGTACAACTTTTACTCACAATTGCCTTCATTGATGAGCATCAAGAAAAATAAAAGACTGTTGGCTTCTGCCAGCTTTGACCTTCGAGATTTGACAGCCCAGGGCTTGTAGTGGGGCTCTTTCGAACTGGTTGCTTTCGTTTTTCCACTCTGCCCTGGATATTTGATGGATTGAACACTAGGAAGATAAGAGAATTGTGAATACCTATAAACCCCTTGGCTTGTCAGAATGCATCCTGGCAAATCTCATAATGATAAATATATGTTGTATACAAAGAGAAGTCAAAATGCATAAAAACAATCACTTCTCATCTCAGGAGTGCTTACCAAGTACTTACCATTTCCCAGTGGGGAGGGAGATATTAAAAATAGATGGAGGAATTAGGTGATACACCACTGGTATCAAAGAATTCACACATTCATTCCATCATGCATTGTGGCAGCAAATGTTTACAAGTTTTACTTTGTCCCAGGCACTGGTTGGACTCTGGTGGCTCTTTCTGCCTTCGAGGCCTCAGAATGAGGTTTGGTGTTGGACGACAAGGGACAGTTCTGATGCTATGATGGGTGTGTGCACCCGTGCCACAGGGGTGCTGGTGAAGAGCTTGTGCCCTGAAATCCACTTGTGCTGGGGCAGAAAATAGTTACACACGTGGACAGTCTTTAGATCATACCAGAGGAAAAGAGAAAGTGAGAACTGTCTGGACTCAGGGTGAAATCTTTTGAGTACTTGTAACAGGATGTTTGCCAAAAGAAGAGGTGGGGGTGGGGATGGGGGTGGGGTCCAGAGACATCTCTGTTTGGAGACTGCCTCGGTGGGAGAGGTTGTGCTCTGTTGCCACACAAGCCAGTGGGACACACACATGGAAGTCAGGCACTCCGAGAGACAGAGACCGGAGGGGCGGGATGGCCAAGTGATCCTGCGGCCCCAGCACATCACCAGGCCTTGGCACACGTGCCTGCTTTGTATGGGATGCCTTCCTCTCAGTGTCCACCCGACCACTCCCCTTCTCCCAATCAGAACCAGCTCAGTTATCTCCTCTGGGCCAGCTTTATGATTTTGGCTGCTGTTGCCTCCGATTCCAGACCTCTCTTGTCATCATTCCTCCTTCCTCTCCTTTCTCTTTGCAAGAAGAGGAGCTCAGGCAAGTTGTTGCTCATGGGTTGCCCTCCACTCTGTTCTCCACCAGAGGTCCTTATTCATTCTTCCACAACCAGTTTAGTGTCCCCTCCTCTGAGAAGCCTTTAGGGTTCCCAGAATGCCATTGGCTCTGAGGCCCTGTGACAGTCTCTCCACTGGTCGACAGGGATCTGGTGCCCTTTCACAGCTGGCCTCTTCCTGAGTGCCAACACATAGAGGACAGAAGAAGAGTGAGGCTGCTGGTGGGGGGCAGGGATGAGCAAGCACCCTAGCAGCCTGAGTAGGGGCTCACCTCCCTTCCTGCATTCCTCTTAATTTGTATAATAGTAATAAAGATGATGAAATGGAAAATTTTAGTCTTTGTTTGAGCCACTGTAACAAAATACCACTGACTGGGCAGTTTATAAACAACATAAGTTTATTTCATACAGTTCTGGAGTCTGGGGGCTTCCCTTGTGGCTCAGCTAGTAAAGAATCCGTCTGCAGTGTGGGAGCCCTGGGTTAGATCCCTGTGTTTAGAATATCCCCTGGAGGAGGGAAAGGCTTACCCACTCCAGTAATCTGGCCTGGAGAATGCCATGAACTGTATATAACCCATGGGATTGCAAAGAGTCAGACATGACTAACTGACTTTCACTTTCACTTTCACTGGAGTCTGGAAGTCCAAGATCAGGGTGTCAGGAGGAAAAGGGCTCTCTTCCTTGTTCATAGTTGATCTCTGTCCTCACATGGCTGAAGGGGCAAGGGAGCTCTCTGGAACCTCTTGATAAGGGCACTCACTAATCCCATTCATAGCGCCTTCACCCTCATGACCCGATCACTACTCAAAGGCCCCATCTCCTAATGCTACCACTCTGGGGGATAGATTTCAGCATAGAAATTTGGGGATGGGGGCAGGGAGCACATGCAGACCATATCCAGGAGAGGGAGGAATAGTTATCTTGTGCTACCTCTGTGGTGCCAGGCATTATTCTAAGAGCCATCCACGTGTCATCTCACCTAACATTGTACTTACCACCACTCAGTGAGGGAGGCACTTTTATTTTATCGTGGAGGGAGCTGAAGCTCAGTGTGGTTAAGTAACTTGACCAGAATCACACATCTCATATTCAAACCCAAGTCATCTAGCTCCACAGTTGATACTCCGGAACACTGTGCTGTGAGCTTCCCTAACACCAATAATTAAGAATACATTATTATATATGTGTGATGATTAACCTTTGATATTCCCAGTTGCATATTTTCTATGGTATATATGTAATCCTTCTCATCCAAAATCAAGGGCAAAGTTCTAAGGTCTCAGCCCTCAGAAGAAGCACGTTTTGTAGAGCAGGCAGTCCTGAGAACAGGAACTAGAAAACATTATGGCTGGCCCTGCAGAAGGTCATAGAAAGTCTAACTAAAGAATATGGTCTTTGATCCCTGTGATTCCTGATTCCTGAAGCTCTCTTCCAATCCTACCCCTTGCTGCCTGCTGGTTTCAGGTCTCTGTGGTAAAGAAGCAGAAATAGGTGATGAAATCATCAGTTCTTTTAATTGTAATGGAAAAAGGTTAGGTAGCCAGTGCTGATGAGTACAGAAACGCCACCACCTGCATAATCTCTCAGGTCAGCCTGTGTTTGCTCCAGGCCTCAAAATAAAGCTCTCTGTTTTTCATTACCTGGCCTGCTTCTGAGTTTTCCTTTTCCCTTTTTGTTTTGTTTGTAGTTCCACACTCACATGTCTAACTAAACTCCTTGCTGTTAGAACAGAAATGCATTCTCTTATGGTTCAGAGCCTTAGTTAAGAGCTGATCAACCATGGGATTTGGCATTTAAAAGGCTTTACAAAATCTGCTCAGGGATTTGGTGCAATGTCTATTCCTGAGAGACTCTTACATCACTGAACTCCAAGAGGAGAGTTCTCACCGCTTTCAAATTACTGATAGCTTTCCCTCTGCCGATGGGTAGGTCTTGTGGTGGCAAGAAAGGGGAGGCTGTGGAAAGAAAGCCACAGCTTGCAGCAGAGCAGGCTGAGCCCAGGCATGAGAACTACCATCCCCAGTGGCTTGGATGGTCCTTGAGACTGTTTGCTCCAGGGCACCAGGGCACCTGAGGGTCTGGAGCCTTCCTCCACCCACAGGGTAGCTTTGCTCACATGACTGCTGAGCAGTGGGCCTCCAAGGAGAGAGAGCCATGTGCTGTGCTATTCATCTTTGGCTCAGCTCCATGACTCAGATTTTCATTCCCTCTGAAGGAGTGTGAGGGAGAGGCCAGAGCCAAACTGTTATTCTGTGTTGTTCTGTTAATTATGTGGAATGCTGCGTGAAGCCTCTGAGGATGATAACCTCAGTGACTCTTCCTGGGTATTAGGTAGTCCCAAATGAAGCACATCAAGACCTTGAGGAGAAAACCAGCAGATGAAAATCGCAGGCTGTTAATCTTCCACTTCAAACCCTTCAGTGAAACCATGTCCGACCCAAGATCAAGTCTGAGCTCCTTAGCATGGCACCAACCCGACTGGGCAGCACCCCTCTTAAGCCTGGATCACCTCATGCCTTTGGACCCATCCTTCATTTATATCAAACTGTTCAGTTACCCTGCTGAGTAAAGCAAGTTGTTTCAAGCCCTGTTGTCCACCTCCACACACACTCCACATGGCAAAGAAAGAAAGAAAAAGAAAATGCTAACTAAAGGAAGAAATTCTCAAATTAATTGGGCCAGGAACTCTTCAAGAACTTGAAATATGGTTTTAAGGTTGGGGGGAATGCATCTAGAAAGCTCTTGACCAAAATTCCACCTCTGTCTTATACAACAATTTACTTCCTTCTACCCAGCTCAGATATACTGACTGTCTTCAGCCTGAGTCATCTTCCTTTGTAGCCCTAACCATCCCACACTGCTAAGCAAAGGCTGACATATATCATCAGCTTTGGAAATAAGTGGTTCCCATATTTTCTGATTACCCGCTCTGTGATCCTTTTATCCTCTCCAATTTTCTAAGTAATTTCCTATATATTCTTTCTATATGTTTTCTAATCTTCCACAAGAGACTTTTACTTGGTATCCCCCCCCCCCCAATTTCTCCCTTTCCTTAGTTTAATACTGTTGAGTTTTTTATCTTTTCACATAAGCTAGGATGAATTCCAGTTGCATTCTCTTCTGTTCCTTGACTATTCCCTCGATTTATCTTGTTTTTCTCTCCCAGGACTACCATTCCTCCCTGACTGCATGAAATCTTGCTTATTATTCTATCGGATATCTACCTGCAGGCATCAGAGAAACTTCTCTGTCTGGAGCTTTCCACCCTGGTCACTTTCCCTAGGGAGCGTCTCGATGCGCTTTGGGGTCATCCTAGCAATAGACCTAGATGACTTCCGTTCCTAAAAGTCCCCACTTGGCTGTTATCTTTCTTGATTAACCTCTGCTACCTTATCTAAGTTGTCTCACTGGCCTCTGAAGTTTGGGGAGCCAGTGACAGCAGATTCATTGTGTATGAAATGTGAGCCAGGAGATTTGGTGGTTGACAAGTCAGAATTCAGATAGGAATAAAAACTCCTGGATTGCCCTGTGTATGCATGGTCCTCGGGTCCTTGGCCTTCTTCTCTGGCTGCCTCTCCAAGTTCACATTCTCACTGAGCCATTTATGCTAAGAAGAGTTAAAGGCATGGTCTAGCCAGCCAGCAGAACTTGGAAAATATTTTCAGTCATAGAATTATCAAGCATTAAATAACCTTAAAATTATTGAATTCAACCCCTTTCTAGTCCAAACCAGTGCAAGAGCCTCTCCCTAAGCTCCTCTACTTCACCTCATCCTCCTCCAAGCAGCAGAACACTCATCACAGCCCAGGAGACCACCCCACCGTGGGGCAGCTAAAGCGGCTAGGAACAACTTATTGATGACCCATTCACTGGATCTGTAACCTTGTAAAGTTACTGAATGTCTCTAAAGAGTTATTTAATTTCTTAAAACATCTGGTGTCTCATCCATAAAATGGGAATAGTGATACCTAGCTGTGGAATCTTTGAGGATTATTGCTTTTAACAATGATAGCTAATGTATACTGAGTGCTCACTGTGGTCTTAGCACCAAGGCATACAATTACATTTAATATCACAATTTCCCTATGAAGTAGTACTATGATAATGTATACAAGGCACCTAGGATCATTTGAGTAGATAATATATCTTAGTCCCGTCTCCTGTTTCACCATTATCTTGCCAATCCTCTTTTTCTCCTCTAAAATTGAATAGAACAAGCCTAATTTCTCCTTACATAGCAATTTTTTATTTGAGGATAGTTTTCATGTCTCTTCTTAACTTTTTTCTCCCCAGGCTAAACAATTTTAGTTTCTTCTGTAGCATAGTTTTCAGAGTCACATTCTTCCACTGTGACCAGTGAAGGGATCAGGGACCTATTCTTCAGTGATCTGGAAAACCCCACCCACCACCGTAAGGGAAACTTGGCTCTCTCTCCCACTCTCTGCATCTGCTGTTTGAAGCTCAGACACACTGAAGTTGACACCATTAGGAACCGGGGAGACTCCAGAGCAGTCCATCAAAATCACGTCTCAGACTACTTGCATCGGTTTTTGCAGATGGAGAATCCTCATGTTTCTCTTGAAAAGAATGCTTTTGTTTACTATTGACATTCCCAAAAATGTCTGATTCAAAAAGAAATTTAATTCCAGCCCCAGCTTTCATGTCATCTTGCTTTGTTTGTCATCCTTGTGGTCTGCCAGCTTTGTCCCTTTGTTCCCCTAATTGCCAGAGACATTTTTATACTGAGTAAATTGCATCAGGCTCACTGCAAAATGAATCAATTTGGAAAGAGTATGAGCTGCACTGTTGTCTTAAGTGTACATTAACATTTAGATGCGTTATTTAAAACGGGTCTGGGGTTAGTGCCAGAAGGACAGCCTCATGACTATTCTGACTCATTCTCTGTGGCTGGACTTCACAAAAAGGAACTGGGGAACCCTGTAACCCATCACCAGCCCTGTCTTACTCTCCATCCCTCTAGGGAAGGCTTGAACTAGGTGAGATCTTTGAAGAGCTCAGATTTGGGAACTTGATTGACAAACTGAGTTTGACTTGGTGATCTCAGAATGAAACACAGCCGGGATTAGGAGACGATGAGAGGCAAGCCTCTCTCCCTCTCTCATCATCCATCAGGCACACATATGACATCTAGGTTTAAGCGCAAACCAGACAGCCGAAGCCCTTGGCGGTAAAACAAAGCACACACAAAGACACAAAAGACATCAGTAGCCCTCTGTAGTGTAAAAATTAAACAATGCTGTGGAAACTGCTGAAAAAGGAGAGCTGCCATCCATGTGATCAGGTGGTGATTCGATGAGCTAATTCTTTTATCATGGAGAGAGCCAGGTAATATCTCCATTATTAGCAGAAGGTTTAAAAATTGGAGAGAGTGGCATCACCAGGACAACTGCCTGATTTATGCTTTTTCAATCACCTGGGCTTGTGGCCTAAACTGGTAATGGACTCCATCCATCAAAAAATTATCCCATCTGGCATCCTGGTTTTTGAAGAAATCCGGACGTCCTTGTAGAGAATTGGCCAAATGATATAATGTATGTGAAAGCCCTTAGTGCAGTTCCTCAGTGAAAGGATGTTGAATCTATTCAGTCTTTTAATTTTATGTTCAGAGATATGATGATGCATTAGATAACACACGAGAAAATATCAATTGTATAATGCCACCATTAAGGTCTCAAAGCCTGTGAGGAACAACTCTGAGGATTGTGAGGATGGCACCTTCTCAGGGAAATCTGCCCAGACATCTCTGTCCATGTGTATCCCTTCTCTCTCAGCCCCTAGGATCCCTTGTAAGTAGTGGCTCCAGTCTCATGGAAACTCACCAGCTATGTGTGTTTCTGCCCATTTCTCTCAGAAGAGCCCCAACTTCATGCAGGCTTTCGTTTTTGGTGTCTACCAGGTCCAGAACAGTGCCTGACACACAATACACATTCAGTAAATATTTATTGACTGAGAAATATTTCCAAATAGAACTAAAACATATTGTCATGCTAACCTCCGAGTTGAAGCAGTTGATAAGTAAGGGTATGTGCCTCTGTACCAGGAGGCAGAGAACAGTAGAATCTCTGACCAGAGATAGAACATCATGTAGAGAAAACACTGCTGCTACTTGCTGGCACTTATTATTACTGTATGGTGGGCATCATTCTAAGAGCCTCTGCATGCATTTACCTATGTAACCTTCACCAGAGTCCTGTAAGGGAACATATTATTATTATCCCCATTTTATAGATGAAGGCATTGAGCTTAAGCATAGTCCCACTAGGAATGACCAGAGCTGGGATTTGAACCCCAGAGTCTTACTCCGAAGCCCATAGAGATGGACTGGGAAAGAATCAGATCTGCGCTTCTGCCAAGTCCCCAGCAGTGCACTTGGTCCTTCCCTTTTATTTGCAGGTGAAACTGAGTAACAAACCACTAAGGGAAGGGGCAGATCCATGACTTTTATTGGATAAGCCAAGGCAGGATGGAGATAAGGAAGTCTGCATGCATGCTGCTGCTGTATGAGAATCCCCGCTGAGGCGGGACCCACCCCTGAGCCCCAGACTCCTGTTGCCTCACTGCCTGAGCCCCCACTCAAATCACTGGACCCTGCCCTCCTCAGCCCTGCTCAGTCAGGCTTGAACTGACTCTTTGCATCTGTGTGAATAGGATTCCCAAAAACTCTAGAGGAAAAGTGAAAAAAAATCTCTTTTCCAATTGGCTTATGAAAATATCTTCCTCGAATTGAACTTTCCCCTTGTACTAATGCCTTTTGATGCCAGCACTTAATTGCTATTAAACAGGAAGCTGTTGTGATCAGAGAATTCAGAGTTACATCTGCATCTTTTGTGCTGAAACTATTTTACCATATGCTCCTAAAACTGTGCAGGTTGATTTTGATGGGAACAATGTAGGTCTCACCAGTGTTGCTATAATTAGTTGCCTGCTTACATGATTGGGGAAAGAAAATTATCTATTGATTCCCAGTTCCAAAAGAAAATTCAACAAACAGGTTTCCCATAAGCGTGTAATCCCAATCTAACCCCCATCTTGGTGCGATCTTGCCCCGTGGCCCACCTCCACTCCTCTTCCGGTCCAGAGTTGCCTTTCTCTTTGTCTTCATTCATTCACTTATTCATTCATTTTCATTTGTTCACTAAATATTTACCTCAATAAGTGTTCCTCTACTGCATGAAGGGAAATGGATGGTGGGAAAAAAAACTGAGAACAAGCAGAAACAATTGCTATCCTCATGAAGCTTGCATTCTAAAGGAGGAAATTAACATTATATTACTAATTACATGTATAATCATGAAATTACCATCGTGATACATGGTATAGGAGTATACTGGAGAAGGAAATGGCAACCCACTCCAATATTGTTGCCTGGAGAATCCCATGGATGGAGGAGCCTGGCAGGCTGCAGTCCATGGGGTTGCAAGAGTTGGACACGACTTAGTGACTAAACCACCACCACAAAGGAATATAGACTTCCATGAACTCTTAAAACAGGACGTGACCCCAACCAGAGGATCAGATGAGCCTTCCAGAGGAAGTGGCCTTTGAACTGAATCTGAAGAAAGAGCTATAGTATGACAAATGATGAGATTCTTTCTGGGAGGGGAAAAAGCATATGAAGGTCCTGAAGGTCAGATATTTTTGAAGAAATCAAGGAAAACTGATGCATCTGGGCATGAAAATAAAGAGAGACCTTGGTGGGGTAAAGGATGGGGAGAAAGGCAGAGGAGCCATCAGGCATATTTAGATCACAGTCTTCATCTTAAGAGCTAAGGAAAGCTAATGTAGAGTTTTATATATATGGTGAGAGGGGCTACTCTTCGTTGTGACGCACAGGCTTCTCCTTGCAGTGATTTCCCTAACTGTGGAGCACATATTCTATACGAGTGAGCTTCAGTAGTTGTGGCTCATGGACTCAGTAGTTGTGGCATGCCGGCTTAGTTGTTCCAAGGCATGTGTGATCTTCTCAGACCAGGGATCATACCAGTGTCCCCTGCATTGCCCCTGGACCTCTAGGTAAGCCCAATATAGAGTGTTAAGGACAGAACTGTGAGTGACTTGGAGGTAGGACAGAAGTGTCTGGAGACTCCAGACTTCTTCAGTGGTCCAGAGGCCAGGGAGTGTAGTCCTGTAGTGTAGTGAAGTATAGAGAGATGTGAACAGGTGTGTACATGTATATGTACCAGATACAATGGACAAGATTAGTGCTGAATTGGATACAGGTGAGAGAGAGAGGAAGGTATTTTTGCCTTGACCAGTTGGGTGGATGGAAAGATTCATTAAAACAGGCAAAAGAGAAGGAGGCACACATGAGGAGAGGAAAGTAGAAATTAGTTTGGAGATGGACTTTTTAGAAACTTATAAACACCTAAGTGGATATGTAAGTGAACAGGGGAATCTGGAGCTCAGAAAAAAGATCTGGGCTGGGAAAAACAAAAGTAAATTTCAGAGTTATCAAGACCACTTACTATGCCCTATTTGTTCCTTGGTCTGACCACCAAGGCTCAGCTACAGCTAGTCAGGATGGAACCCCCACCCTCATGAAGCTTCCGGGAGACATCAACCCACTCTGTTCTGCTTCTAGGAGACATCAGCCCACTCTGTTCTCTTTATTTCTCAATTCCATACAACTATCGAAACTAAATGCACTCTGGTTTCCCATCCCATCAGAGAATGCCTGTAGGTTGCTATACTCAATTGTTTATTTACTTAGTCAGTCAACATCCAGTCCTCTCTTTGTTCACAAATCATTTTGTGTAGGTGTTTCTGGTTCCTGGCACAGGTGTTATTACTGGTTTTTTTTTGCTACTAGTTATTGAATGTTTTTGTGTAAGTTAAGCACTTTACAAATATTGTACATATTGAATACTTTCAATTCATATTGAACAATATATGAAATAAATATTACTAACTTCAGTTTACAGGGAAGACACTAAGGCTAAGGGAAATCAAGTAACTTCCCAAAGCAGCAGAATGAGATTTGAACTTTGGTCTTTGTGAGTTCTGAATTCTCTGTTCTGAGTTCTAAAGCCTGTTTGTAAGCACTGGAGACATGGACCTCATTTTATACTTACTTTACATACCTCTGTGACTGTTATGGTGCTAAGCACATGGCAGATGCTAAAGAAATATTGATTGAGTTTCTCAACTAATATTTTTATGCTTTGAAATAGCAACCATCTGCCACGAGGGGCTCCTAAGGGGCTTTAAGGATGTCAGTTATTAGGTACACATCATCTTTGCCAAAGCAGATGAAGAAATTAATTAAAGGATCTCCAGCTTCTTGTCACTGCCTTGGTGAGAGAAGATAAAGAGCATCTTCTTTCTGTCTCCTCATTCCAGCTACATTTCCACCTCCTCTGGGATTTCTCTTTTCTTCAAGAAAAGCCATAGAAATGTCAGGGGATGGACTGGTCACCTTGACCCAGAACCAATGTAGGAACTTCCACTACATCCATGACTCCATACGGAATTCTAGAGCAGGCAGTGATGATTACAGCCACTGTTTCATCTTCTTCTGATTGCAGGGTGACAAATCCCAAATGTGAATACAGTTACCAAGCACCTTGCAAGTAAAGCTCCTTCACTTATAATCTCCTAATCTCTCCCTCTCTCTTTTTCTCTAACACTAGTTTCTTTCTTTCTGTCTTTCCTCCTGGCTCTCTAAAGCCCAAACAGGTCTCCATTACAAATGGTTATCCAGAAGATTTTCTTAGTCGTTATAAAAAGGCACCCTGTTAGAAATATATTGCAATAGATTCCGGTTAGATGGCCTTGATTTTTGCATAATTTAGGGTGAGTTACAGAAGAACTGGGCTTCCTTAATAGCTCAGTTGGTCTCCTTCATTGCAGGAGACCCTGGTTCGACTCCTGGGTTGGGAAGATCCACTGGAGAAGGGATAGGCTACCCACTCCAGTATTCTTGGGCTTCCCTCATGGCTCAGCTGGTAAAGAATCCGCCTGCAATGTGGGAGACCTGGATTTGATCCCTGGAGAAGGGAAAGGCCACCCAGTTCAGTATTCTGGCCTGGAGAATCCCATGGACTGTATAGTCCAAGGGTCACAAAGAATCAGACACAACTGAGTGACTTTCACTTCACTTCACTCTTCACAGAAGAACTATACAAAAAAGATCTTAATGACCCAAATAACCGTGATGGTGTGATCACTCACCTAGAGCCAGACATCCTGGAGTGTGAGGTCAAGTGGGTCTTAGGAAGCATCACTACAAACAAAGCTAGTGGAGGTGATGGAATTCCAGTTGAGCTATTTCAAATCCTAAAAGATGATGCTGTGAAAATGCTGCATTCAATATGCCAGCAAATTTGGAAAACTCAGCAGTGGCCACAGGACTGGAAAAGGTCAGTTTTCATTCTAATCCCAGAGAAAGGCAATTCCCAAAGAAAGGCAATGCCAAAGGCAATGCCAAAACTGGAAAAGGTCGGTTTTCATTCTAATCCCAAAGAAAGGCAATGCCAAACTACCGCACAATTGCACTCATATCACATACTAGCAAAGTAACACTCAAAATTCGCCAGGCCAGCCTTCAACAGTAGAACTAAGAACTTCCAGTTGTTCAAGCTGCATTTAGAAAATGTAGAGGAACCAGAGATCAAATTGCCAACATCCATTGGATCATTGAAAAAGCACTTGAATTCCAGAAAAAAACATTATTCCTGCTTCACTGACTACATTAAAGCCTTTGACTATGTGGATCACAACAAACTGTAGAAAAATCTTACAGAGCTGGAGATAGCAGACTGCCTGACCTACCTCTTGAGAAATCTGTATGCAGGTCAAGAAGCAACAGTTAGAATCAGACATGAAACAACAGACTGGTTCCAGATTGGGAAAGGAGTGCATCAAGCCTGTATATCATCACTCTGCTTATTTAACTTCTATGCAGAGTACATTATGCAAAATGCTGGGCTGGATGAAGCACAAGCTGGAATCAAGATTGTCAGGAGAGAGATCAATAACCTCAGATATGCGGATGACACCACATTTATGGCAGAAAGTGAAGACCTAAAGAGCATCTTGATGACAGTGAAAGAGGAGAGTGAAAAAGCTGGATTAAAACTACATTCAAAAAATGAAGGTCATGGCAATCCAGTCCCATCACTTCACGGCAAATAGATGGGGAAACAATGGAAACAGTGACAGACTATTTTCTTGGGCTCCAAAATCACTGCAAATGGTGACTGCAGCCATGAAATTAAAAGATGCTTTCTCTTTCGAAAAACAGCAATGACAAACCTAGACAGCGTATTGAAACACAGAGACATTACTTTGCCCATAAAGGTCCATATGGTCAAAGCAATGGTTTTTCCAGTAGTCATATATGGATGTGAGTGTTGGACCATAAAGAAGGCTGAGCACAGAAAAATTGATGCTTTTGAACTGTGGTGTTGGAGAAGACTCTTGAGAGTCCCTTGGACTGCCAGATGATCAGACCAGTCAATGTTCAAGGAATCAGTTCTGAATATTCATTGGAAGGACTGATGCTGAAGCTGAAGTTCCAATACTTTGACCACCTGATGCTAAGAGCTGACTCAAGGGCAGGGGTTTTCTTTTTTTTTTGATGCCAGCAAACAGTCCCAGTGGGGCTGCTGCTGCCAAACCAAACAAACCTTACTTTTTTCCCAATTAATCGCCCCCTTTTGAGTTTGAAATCTTCTTAACCTTTCTTTGTGTTATCTTTAGGGGTGCTATAGAAACCCTTGGCTGCCTTATGTTACAGAAAAAGCTGAGCAGTGCTGGGGTTGGCCTCTTGGAATGATGATTTTTCTGCCATCACCTGAATGCTCTGATATGTGATGTGGCCTCTGCTGTCCAGGGCTTGTCCTGCATGCATTTAGCAGTGTGAAGCAATTCCCTGAAGCCCCAGCCATCACTAATAGCACAGGCTACAGAGGGCTTAGTTCCAATGTCCCTTCAAGCTCTTCCACCCAGAACAGAATTTCAATCATGTCAAGAGTGCCTGGCCCAACACACATCTCCCAAGCTCAGAACCAGAGGGAAGCTAGAAGCTCTGCCAGGAGGGAGACTTTTAAGACATTTAAGACAACTTCCAGTTGGTATTTGACACCCCTACTAAGAGTCTGTCAGTCTACTTGAACTTCTGTAACAGGGAACTCACTGTCCCAAGACAATTCAGTCATCTCTAGACAGCACTTTTGTTCTGGAGCTGTTGAGGCCCCTAGAGTCTACTGAGAAGGAACTGGTGTATACGCAGGAGCAGTGCCCCACTCCAGCTCTGGGGTAACAGCCTATCCCTGAACACCCGTTCCCTTCCTGGTAGCCCTGGGAAGCTATGTTGAGGTGTGAGGCCTGGGTGCCCAGATGGTTGTAAAACTGCCATCAGCAGGTATCATCCGGTAGGGAATTCATAAGCCTTCCTGCCCTGAGAACCACAGAGCATCCCAGCTGCTCCCAAGTTATGCATCATCGAGAAGCCCCAGAGGTTTTGGAGTTATTCTCAGTCCAGCTGACTTCCCCTCAGTTTAGTTAAGTTCAGTTCAGTCGCTCAGTCATGTCCGACTCTTTGCGACCTTCTTACTGTGGTTCAATTACTAACCACTCCCCGATGGAAGGGGCTTCCCAGGTGGCACTGGTGTTAAAGAAGCCACCTGTCAATGCAGGAAAATAAGAGACACAGGTTTGACCCCTGGATCAAGAAGACCCCCCTGGAGGAAGGCATGGCAACCAACTCCAGTATTCTTGCCTGGAGAATCCCATGGACAGAGGAGCCTGGCGGACTACAGTCCATAGGGTTGCACAGAGTCAGACATGACTGAAGCGACTTAGCATACACAACCCAATGGGAACCACATTTTCTTTCATAATCCTAATAGATGTACACCTGGGGTTGTCAGCAAATCATAAGCAGCCTGGGGTCTCTGTCCTACTTTAAGCCCTCATCACCTCTTGTCTGATCATTACAGTCACCCTCAACTCACCTCTCTGTCTCGAGGCTCCTTGCCTCCTGTCTCTACCCAGTTGTCAAAACAACATTCTAAAATGCCAATACAATATTATAAAGTAAAATAAAGGAAGAAAGAAAGAAAAAAGAAAAAAATAAATTTAAAAAATGCTGATCTGACCATGTTATTCTGCTCAGCATCAGTGCATCCATCGTCAGTGAAATCAAGCCCAATCTTACTGCCAAAACTTTAGGTTATTTCAGTTCTCCAAGTTAGTCCACCTTGGCTGCTTCCTCCACGCCATCTCAACATTACCCAAGCCTGCAATTCTTCCTCATCTCCTCCTTCACCCCTCACCCATGCCCATGCTGAGAGCAAGTCCCACCCATTCTATCTACAAAATATATATTTAGCCACTTATCCCTGTCTCCCACCACTCTGGTCCACACCACCATCATCTCTCAACAGGTGACAGCAGTAGCCACCAAACTGATCTTCCTACTTCCACTTCTGCTCCCTTCTAACTCATTCTTTACATAAGTGTCAAAATAAACTTTAAAAAATATGATTCAGGGACTTCCCTGATTGTCCAGTGGTTAAGGTTCCAGACTTCGAATCCTGGGGCCATGGGTTTGATCCCTAGTTGGGAAACTAAGATCCCATGTGCCACTGAGTAGCGTGGCCAAATACATACATACATACATACATACATACATGTATGTATATATATATAATTCAAATTATATCACTTCACTGTGAAATAATTGAATGACTTCTCATTGGTCTTAGAATAAAATCTTGACCAAAAGCCCTGGCTTCGCCCACATATCTGACCACCTCTCATACCATTCTCTGTAGTCACTGTCCATCCATCTCTACCAACCACAGGCCCTTTGCACTTCCTACACCCCCAACATGGAACACCCTTTCCTTGATCTGTACTTTTATCTGGTGCTCATCTTTTAGGTCTCAGCTGAAACATCACCACCTCAAGAATGCTTGTATGGCCTGTTTTTCTCTATTATACCACCTTGTTTAGTTTGTTTTAGTGCTACTCAAAATCTGTAACTAATTAGTATACTCAGTTTCTTGTCTGTGCCTGATTCCCTTACTAAAAAGAAAGCTCCATCAGGGCAAGGACCTCTCTCATTACATCCACTGGATCAGCTATATTGAATGCAGTTAATAGCATGTGGTAGGCTCTATATAAATTGTGTCCATTAAATGCTAAATGAACCCAACCCCTGCTGCTCCTTCAGTCTTTCTTCTTTGCCACTCCTCACCCTTATACCCACATTCCAGCCACGCTGATTGGAACTCCCCGAAGATGCACGCTGCTTTCCCTCTCTGTGCCTTTGCACATGCCCCTGGGCTGGACTCTTGATGCACTGTGTGAATCTAGAAAACTCCTCTGATTGAAATATCACCTCTTCTCCAAAGCCTTCACAGCCTCACAAGCAAAGACCTGCATGTGCCACAGTGTGGTGCCCAGGCCTTTGTTCTTGCTCTCAGCAACTTGGTGGTAGTGATTCATTTTCATATCTGCATCCTCTGTAAACTGTAGTCCCTGAGGAAATAGAGCACATCTCCATTTCCCCAACTTTCATCCGTGATCGAGTCCAGAACCTGGGACATATCAGTTGCTCCACCTACATTTGTTGAAAGATGACTGAATGAAGTGGAGGAGTAGTCCCTGCATGTAAACTCAGTAGGCCAGGTTACTAACCTCAGCTCCCTGGTAATCAGGTAACTGGTAACGCCACATTGTGTCTCCGGTTCCACCTGTAAACTGGGAATAATAAACCATTACCTATTTATTCCCTAGGCTAGTTTAAGAATAAAATAGTAAATGCAAAACAGTTTGAAAAATATAAACTTACTCATTTAAAAACTATACATTGAATCCTTGCTTAGTGTTGAGACAGTCAAGTTATAAAAATAGAGACACGCTCCCTTAAAGGGTTCTCCTTTTTCAAGATGGCATTAGTTGCCCACAGTAAAGATGAGTCTGCCTCTTCCTGACTTGGTTCTTGGTGTGCTGCGTCTTTCTGTCTGTATTAACCCTTTGGTTCTGGAGTCACTGCCTAGTTTTACTGAAGGTCTCTGCCTGTTTTCCGTCTATAATCATGGCTGAATGATCCCCTAACCAATCCTGGTTCCTATTCAGGAAAACTGTCAGCAGTATACACAGCACCAAGCCCATCCATCTGTGTATGAGATAATGTAATTCTAAGACAATATTTAACATTGTGGGATGAAGCATAAACTCAATATGTTTTCAGGCAAAATGGAAAAAAATATGTGCCTCATCTCATTAATCACAATAAGAATGAGGGATGGGGCAGAAACCCAGGCCGGAGCTGTTCCCTTCAAGTTAATCTGTCTTAATACCACGCACTTGATAAAGAGAGTACACATGCCATTGTTCTGCTTGTTCAATGGCAGTTTACATTGGGGGAATGCAAGATATATAGAGTAACAAGATTCTCTCAGTAATAAAAACTTGAGTGATCCATGCTGAGTTTGGAGGTAACTTTGACTGCAAACACTCCCTGGGGATGAAACTTCAAGAGAAAGGTTTCAAAGTAGGTGTTATAAAACTGATCTGTTCACGAATGCTTACTGAATTCATTCATTCACTCATTAAACACATGTTTTTCTGGGCATTGATTTCTGCAAGAAGCTCTGTTAGGAGGTTTGAAGCTGCTAAGGAAACCAGCTATGGCCTGTACCCTCGAGGGACCCCCATAAGGAGGTATGCAACCCATATCCAATAAGGAGGGCACTGTATGGACAGCAAGCTCTGGTGTACAGCAGTGCCTATCACAGAAAAGCTCATTAAAAATCTGCTATATGACAATGTGGCACATACATGCAATGGAATATTATTCAGCCTATAAAAGGAAGGAAATTCTGACTCTTGCTACAACCTAGACAAACCCTGAAGACATTATGTTCAGTGAAATAAGCCAATCACAAAAGTACAAATACTATATAAGTCCACTTATATGAGAAACCTAGGAAAGTCAGGTTCATAGAGACAGAAAGTAGAATGGTAATTTCCAGAGGCTGGAGGTTGGAGGGAATGGGGAGTTATAGTTTAATGGGTATAGAGTTTCAGTTTTGCAAGATAAAAAATATTCTAAAGACAGATGGTAATGATGGTAAGTGTACTTAATGCCAGTGAACTATACATTAAAAATGGTTAAGATCCTAAATTTTGTGTTGTATACATTTTACCACAAAAACAACAACAAATTTTGAAAGAATATCAAATGTCCAGAGAGAGCTTGAGGCTGGAGATGCAATGGAATGTTCCACGAGAAGGGAATCACTGGGAAGACATGTGCTTTCCCAGGGAGGGAAGAAGAAGATGACATAGCATCGTGCTGAGGACTCACTCCAGAGAGGAAAGAAAGGAGGCCAACGGCAGTGTGGTCGGAACTCCCAGGAGCAGTGGGCCAGTTAGGGATGTGAAAGTGAAGGATCAGAGAGTTCCAAGGAGATCCTTTTAGAGCATGGCAGTCATTGACCAAAACCTCTGCTTTTGACAAGAAGGAGGGAACATGCAACCCTTAGCAGAGCTTCTTCAAAGAATTGTGAATGTGGCAATGAGGCTGCAAAAGGTTAAATGCCACTTGAATGGAGAATAAGACGCTGACGTTTGATAGGAAAGGAAGGAGAATGATGGCAGAACCTTGAAGAGATCAGTGGATGGGAGAGAAGAAAGGTTTAGCAAGGGACACAAGGATTGAAAATAAAGGAGAGAGGTTCTGGAAGGATCTGGAATGGTTGGGAGAGATGCCTTGGGGAGATAAGGCAGAAAAGAGGGAGCTGAAGGGTTCATGTCTCCTCTGGGAGGCAGGAAACAAAACCAAGTTGGAGACGGTGTTGGAGACCGTGTGGCCTTGGATCCAGCCGAGATTAGAGCCGCTGCACAAGTAGGGGCCCCTGTTAGCTGAAGGAAGAGTGCGCGTGGAGCATTTCCCAGCCAGGAAGACAGTCAGCAGCAGATTGGAGAGACAGGCTTCCCAGGATGGCCAAGAGCATGGATAAAGCTGACGTCCACCAGGTCTAGACTGGATGGCAGGAAATCAGGATCCAAGGAGCTAGGAAGGCATGAAGTCAGGGACTGGAGTTCCTGATGAAGATGAGGAGATGGTTCTGGAGGAAAGAGAAGGAATTTTGGAGTTTGAAATCCTGGTTGGGGAGCAGCTGTGTGGGAGGGCAGCACCCAGGTGAGAGGTGCTGACAAGGTGTGGACACTGTCCCAGGACAGGGACTGTGAGGTCCATGTATTTGTGGTGTGTTGCAGTGTCCCCAAGGACAGTGACAGGGTGGTGAGGTGGGAACAAGCGTTAGATGAATGAGAAAAACAACCACCCACGGGGGAGGGAGGATAGTGCAAGGAAAGTTTACTTGGCTGGCTAGGACAGGAAGAGGAAGAACTTGTTGAAAGACAGAGGCACCACCGTGGGGGGATGGGCGCTGAGGGTGCCAGCCAGTCAGTCAGGAAGAAACGGGCTGAGGGCAGAGGTCTACTTCACCGAAGCGGGCTCACTGGGGAAAACTGAGGCTACCCATGAAGAAAGGAGGGCCAAATGGAGAAGATGCTTGGTGTTTGCAGTTTATAGCTTGAGCAATAATTGTGAATAAGCTGGATGAAGAGTCAGGCTCGAGGAACTAGAGGGATGGGAGGGGACTGCAGATGGAGTGCTCAGGGAGATGTGTAGTGAGGGAAGCACGCAAACTCCAAGTGTCTATAAAACCAGCAAGCTCGCAACCTGACCAAGAGGACCCCCAGGAAGGAGGGCCAGAGCAGGGCCCAGGGGGTGGATTCTCAAGTGCCACAAGACCACGGTGACAAGCATATGTCTTGGGACTGGAAGACTCCTTCTCATATTCAGGCCTGCCAGTCAGGACATCAGGGTTCTCATTCCAGCCACCACCAGCCAGCTTTATGAACCTAAGTAATAAACTTTTTTTTCCCCTTTGAGGGTCAGAGAAGTTACTCTGAGTCTTGGACTCCTTTTTTGTAGAAGGAGGGTGTTTGGAATAGGGGATCTTCCAGTTTCAAAATGCTGCAGTGCTGTGAACCTGTGTCCGTCGTCTCCTCCTGCCACCGCTTCTGCCTGTATTCAGTCGTAATGATCCAACTCCACACTCTGTACACTGGTGGGAGAGATAGATGCCCATTAGGAAAAAGTAGAAGCCTTTGGCTGAATAATAATGTCATTACATACTTAATCCAGGTGGCTATGAGCACAAACAGCTCCTTCTTCCAAATTAGAAGCAGCATCCCCAGCTCTTGGGCGACAAATGAGCAAAAGGCCGAGGCTTGGCAAGTGGAGCCAGGCTGGACTGGATTGGAGCCAGGCCCTTCTCCTCCCCTTAGTAGGATGCTCCAGCGCAGCCACAACCTGCGCAACTGCAGCTGACTTTGATTCTTTTGACAACAGAAGTGTCATTGATTGGCAAGTCAGCACTCCCATTTCACAGAGGAAGAAATCAGAAACTAGAAAGCTTCAGTAATTTCTCCTACATCTTGTGGCCCCTCCACACGTATACCCCAACTCTACTGCTTTGGAGTCCTGAAGACAGTCACATTTCAAAACTCTTCTGTTTTTGCATATTGTATGTCAATGAGTGGCTCAGCAGTAAAGAATCCACCTCCCAATGCAGGAGACGCAGGAGATGTGGGTTCTATCTCTGGATTGGGAAGATCCCCCGAAGGAGGAAATGGCATCCCACTCCAGCATTCTTGCCTGGAAAACCCCATGGACAGAGGAGCCTGGCGGGCTAATCTATTGGGTCACAAAGAGTCAGACACAACTGAGTAACTGAGTGTATCAGTGAGTATTTCCTTGTCAAAATAGCTCAACACTTCATGGACAATATCTTCTCCACACCCCACAGTCCAGTCACCATGCCTCCGTTTCCATTTTCCAAACCATATTTGAACATTAATCCCGTCACCCACAATCAAAATACCATCTAATCTGAAAGGAATATGGCTGCAATATTAGGAGAGCAGAGAATAAATTCTGAAACCCATAACTCTTTATCATCCTCTCAGTTCCCATACGCACTTACTAAAATGCATTTGGCCAAATGAGAAGGGGAGAGAGAGACATTAATCCTATAGAAGTTAATAGTAATAGCATGAAGAAATTGTATTTTGACTTATACTATTATTACTTATTATAAGTGATAGTATTATAAAGGTCTCAGGCGCTTTCAATTAGTTCTGTGTTTTTTGGACTTAAAAAGAGAGAAAAGAAATCTAAATTTACTTTCTGGACCAGGAGAGTAATAATCCTTTTATGACTATGTATATTCATTTTCTTAGCCTCAGATGAAAAAGGTGACCGGGGACTAGTTATAACAAATGATCATGCTTTATTTGTCAAGGCACCTTGCTGCTGCTGCTGCTGCTAAGTCACGTCAGTCATGTCCAACTCTGTGCGGCCCCATAGACGGCACCCCACCAGGCTCCCATCCCTGGGATTCTCCAGGCAAGAAGACTGGAATGGATTGCCATTTCCTTTTCCAGTGCATGAAAGTGAAGTCTCTCAGTCGTGTCTGACTCTTCGCGACCCCATGGACTGTAGCCTACTAGGCTCCTCCATCCATGGGATTTTCCAGGCAAGAGTACTGGAGTGGGTTGCCATTGCCTTCTCCATCAAGGTGCCTTACATGCCCAAAATATGGTTTATAGAGTTCCCATGAGAGCAGAGTATTGAACCCAAGTGGAAGAAAGAGATTCTGTCTTTAAGGGACCTGCCTTCTTGGTGAGAATACAAGGCCTTAACACATAAAAGAGTTATAATTAGTTTCACAGAGACTTACAAATCACCACCAAGTGCTGATTAGTACTGAACAACTGAGCATGGACCTGTATGGAGCTTATAGAAGAGAAAAGGACCCTGGATGAGCTGAGCTTGGTGAGGATATGCATAGAGCTGGGAATCTAGGTCCTTCCAGGTCACAAGCACAATGTCTGACACAGACCAGTCTTCATTCATACTCAATCAATGTTTGAGGCAGAGCATAGATTGGTGGAGAGGCAAACACCAGGTATTGTAGAGAGAATGATATCCAAGCCATGGACAACATTCTCAGAGCTCTGGTGGAAGTTTTATATTCTCCTACAACAACAGTCATCATCATATCCCAGGCACCATAGATTCATCATGAAATCCTTACAACTATTCTCTCATGTAGTGATGGCAAATGGCATCAGCCAACACGCCAACCCCCAACTGGTGGTAGCAGTTGCCTGGGACATCAAGTGGGTAGCATTCAGTCTTGGTGAGAAAAGAAGTCCTGATGGGCTGCTGAGGTCTGCCACTGGCTGACAGTGATGTGGTACCCGTGGCAAATATTTGCCATCTCTATTCTAAGAGATGCCTGCTGATTAGATTAGGAAACAAGGATTAAGTTAAAGAAATTTCATAAACTCATATAGTTGCTTTTTGTGAAGCATATTAGGAAAAGACATCCCTTTTTCAAGACATTTTACTTTGTGTTATAAAATTGCCATAATATAACAACTTTAACAGGGCAAGCCACTCTTCTATCATCTCCTGGAAAATTGTCATAAAACACATAAAGATCTACAGCATCTGTGATGTGAATGTCTTAGATGCGGCATCCTTATTCAGGACTCAGCCTGCACAGCTATACATGATGACCCTGAACCAAGATTTGAATTGAGATGATCTGTATTAGTTCCCTTGCCCCATACTGCCTTAATGAAAAAGTGAGGCAATTGTAGAGGAAAGGCAGTAAGTTTTTAGAGGGCCTTAAAATTTCGCCTAAAGAGCTTGGATCTGATGTAATAGGTAAAATGTGCAAAAGGGCTGTTTATATGCATATGCTCTCCTTAAATCAGACGTTTATAGGTTGAGTACCTATAATGTTTCACATTTTGTGAAGTATGTTATACTTTTAAAAATACTTTGAATAGTTTATTTCGTTTGATCTCTACATGTGGAACTACAGTACATTTCTTGGCAAAGAATTGTCATCAGTTGTCAGGAAGGGGGAGGAGGTAGGTGGATCTCATAGCAGAAGTTATAAAAAGCTTCCATTTTTCAAAAAAAGGCCATGTGAAGTTGTGCTCTTTTCTTAAGCTAGGTTTGGATTCTCTTAACTGAAGCTGGAATGTGCATTTCATTATTTGATTCATCAGCATCTCGAGTAGACTTGCTAAATCATAGCTCCATTCATTGGATGTGCCAGCATAATTAATTACACTGTGAATCCTCCTGACAGCATTTTCCAGAGACTGAGGGAAAAAAAAGACTAAACACAAGGAACTAGGAAAATCTGGGTCAACTTTCTGTATATTCATCATGGACTTCTTCCATGTAAGTCCTGGCTTTCTGTAATGGAGTGACCTTGAGCAAGTCACTGCCTGCGTTTCCTCCCCTATGCAGATGAGGTGGGCGTAGATGATTTTTATCATTCAAGGTGGCAGGAGGAAAGAGATGATATATTCAAATTAGATAATTTGGGGTGAGTTGAAGAGAGAAGATTCTTTATAAAGGTGTGGGCAAAGTAAGGAAACTGCCAGTGGGAAATCAGTAGCCCAGGGGCCAGTAACCACAGCCTACTGCTACCCTAGTCCTGAAGGAGAAAGGGGCGCTTCTAGCACTATGAGAATCCAGAGGGACAGAGTTGTGGAGAGAAGGCTGCCTTGAGAAGGACAGTGACCACTGCTGAGGGATAGACTAGTGTGCCACAGTGAAGGAAATAGAGAAGTAAATTCCCCAGTGCCACTCTCCTCCTCCCCCCTTCTAATCTCCTGTGACGCTCTGCATTGGCCAAACCCAACCAGAAGACAGAATTCAAGAGGGCTGGGGATGTATTCCATGCAGCTCAGCCCCTTGCAGCACAAACCAGGGAGGAGAAGGGGAGAGAGGGGATCTAGGGGTGGGCAGGAGATGCCCAGCACTCACCCAAAGTCCACCCAATGTGAACGTACTTAATGTACATCAAATACCCTGTCCTCTTAAACCTGCCTAATGAAAACATGTTAGAAGAATTTTTTTTTTTTTGAGTAGAGAATGTGCTGGACACTTCGGAGAACGTGGTAAAAAGCATGAAGTCTGCCATAACAAGAGAGCAGAATACATTTACAGGATGAATAAATACATGAAAGAAATGAAATAGCTCTAACTGAGGTCTAACAGCAAAGAACTATCCGTGCCCACGCACTGACAGCCTCTAAAGGCTTTGAGCATCTCACAATAGCATGGAATTTACTACACACTGAGTCACTTCTGAGATTCCAGCCTTAAGACCAAATTATTGAGGTACCCGAAAGGTTGATTGTTATCTATGTCACAAGACTGGGCAGACCTGGAATCCCAGGATTTTAGGTCCTGGAAGGACTTGAGGGAGCAGCTAGTCCAACCTGCCCCTTTCTGTTGCAGGGTAGGTTCCTTGAGCTGCAGAAGGGTCTGACTGTCAGATACCCACCTGGATGGGGCAAAGCCTGTGTTGGAGCCATGCCAGCCCCGTCTCCCCACCAGCCCCCTTTAGGACTCATTGTCTCACTCTAGTGTGGCAGCTCTCATGAGTGTGGGAAAGGTTGCTGGTTAAAAACCTTAATATCTTAAAAGATCTCGGAGCCCCAAGCTTCATGGGCCTTCTAAACACCCTCTCTTTTGCCAAAATCCACCTCTCATCACTATTTTCCCACAGCTTCTGCCCAAGTTGTCTTAGCTGCACCCCCCTCACCATTAGCCAAGCCAGTGAAAGTCACTCAGTTGTGTCCGACTCTTTGCAACCCTATGGACTATACGGTCCATGGAATTCTCCAGGCCAGAATACTGGAGTGGGTGGCCTTTCCCTTCTTCAGGAGATCTTCCCAACCCAGGGATCGAATTCAGGTCTCCCGCATTGCAGGTGGATTCTTTTACCAGCTGAGCCACAAGGGAAGCCTGAAGTGGACTAGTTCCAGGTCTGAAAACCTAAAGGCTTGAGCTGTTCTTGAGACTAATATTATCAAAGTTCAGTTCAGTTCAGTTGCTCAGTCATGTCCGACTCTTTGTGACCCCAAGAGCTGCAGCACGCCAGGCCTCCCTGTCCAACCAACTCCTGGAGCCCACCCAAACTCATGTCCATTGAGTCAGTAATGCTATCCAACCATCTCATCCTCTGTTGTCCCCTTCTCTTCCTGCCCTCAATTTTTCCCAACATTGGGGTCTTTTCAAATGAGTCAGTTCTTTGCATCAGGTGGCCAAAGTGTTGGAGTTTCAGCTTCAACATCAGCCCTTCCAATGACCAAAGCCCTGCCATTTATTCAGCACTTTCTGGGCTCAAGGCTCTAATCCAGACAATTTCACATTACTTATCTCACCTGTCCCTTCCCAGACCCATCAAGTTGGGGATTCTGTTTCTTATCTTCATTTGAGGACACTGGGACAGTTTCCCTAGATACTGAGCAACCTGCCTGCCAAGTCAGAGAGAGACTCAATGTATCTCACTGCACTCTCTCCACTGTCTCCTCTCTGCTCTGCCAGAATCAAAGACCTTCCAGGGTAGGAAGAACCTGCTACTTCACTGTTTGGGGACATTTTACCCTGGCAATGATGGCCTCTCAAAGAGCGATTCTGTGGGCTCTGTCACTAAACAAGCCCCAAGGGCTCTGCAGGGCACTTCTCAGGGATCCTTGTCCAACCTCTTTACCACATGCATGTCCTAGACCTGGGTGCTGGGAGATAAAGGGAGCTAATGTTTATCGAGGACCTACTCTGTGCTTTGTGCTTCAGGTAGTCCATGTGATTTAATCTTTCCACAACCTTGGGATATAGGAATTATTTCCATTGTACAGATGAGGAAACTGAGATTTACCAAAAAAATAAAAAGAGAAGTCAGTTCTGCTTTAAAAGCAAATACTTTTTTCATAACACACTGTTCCCTCAGATAATGAAAGACAAAAGGGAAGACAGGAAAGCTTCAGAGGTCACCTGAATTGACCTGTCACCAATGTAGGGACCTCCTAGATGGCAGCTCATTCTGCTCTGGGATGACTGGAGAAAACATTCTCTGAAATGCCTTTGGTCTTTGACTGTGCTGGGGGACAGAATCTTAGAGTGAGGGGAGATTAGGGCCTGGACCAGAGGATTCCCTTAGAAAACTGGAATGCCAGAGTTGTAGGAGTGAGCTACCCAGTAGAGTCATTGACAATCTGATCAGCTATCCTTCCAATTTTCATCTTGGTATTGGATTAAAACCTCCTACAGGACAGGGCAGAGGACAAAGAGACATTAATCCATACTCCTTTGCTGTTGAAACTCAAGTGACCGTAAATCCACTTTATGCTGTTATCAGCTAATCCACGTCTATCTTATTACTTGAAAGCACAGCAAGAGAGGTTTCATCAAAAGCTGAAATAAGATGCATGTTCTCTACTGCATTACTCCCCAGCCTGTGCCAAGCCTAACAGTGGGAAAACGAGGTTGGTTTGCATGCCTGATTCTGAGTTTACCCTTGGTAGCTCTTCGGTGATCCCTGTGTTCTTTTCTGAATGCTCCCAAACCATCTGGTTGGATTAAAAGTTGGCCAAGTTTCTATGCTGGTATTCCTACTATAAAGTTAATTTTTTAGTTCAGAACACTTGCCTGCATCTAATCTTCAGTAGCATCTGTGCAGCCAAGGCAGCCTCGAGCTACCTCCATGGCTTAGACGCCCATGCCCTTGATGTTACATCCAGCCTCAGAAATCACCTTTGAAGATCTTTATGAACAGAAGGAAGTTCCCCCAGCTGTACTGTCAGTTTTATTCTTGTTGGCAGAACCACCGGACTAACGTGAAGACAAGAGTTTCTGCTAAGTGCTACTTTGTGCCAGACACTGAGCCAGGCCCTGGAGAAGCCAGAACTGAACAGGGTGCTGGCCGGGCAAATGCCAAGTCTCATCTTAAGGCCCTAATTCTTTGTGCCTCTCCTAATGCCTCTCCCACTCTTTCTAAGCAGCTCTGATCTGAACCACCAAGGACTATTGTTTCTTTTTTCCTCAAGGGCAGAATCTGTTTTATTTTTCCATGCTTCCCCAGTGGAGAGCCCCATGTCTACTATGGGAAAAGCACTCAATGTGCTCTTGTGACAAGGATAACAGTGTTGCTGATGGGCTGGAGAAAGAAGATACAACCTAAAGATGATTTAATTTCTGATTCGGAAGTAAAGTATTGTAAAACACATTAACTATAATATTGCCAATTAATATGGCTGAGTATTAGAACAGATCTTGTAATACTATAATTTGGAATGGTAACCATGGCATATTCTTCCAGTCAGGCCAAGAGTGATATTTTCCATGATTAGCTTTTGATTAATCTTACTAGATTGATACTTCACTTACAGCCTATACGTTTGTTCTTAAGGATTTAATTGATGTTATGTTAATGAATTTTTCAGCATCCAGTTCATCTTTAAGGTAATCAAATTAAGTGTGGTTAGTTAAGAACACTCAGAGAAGGCATGGCACCCCACTCCAGTACTCTTGCCTGGAAAACCCCATGGTCGGAGGAGCCTGGTGGGCTGCCGTCTCTGGGGTCGCTCAGTCGGACACGACTGAAGCGACTTAGCAGCAGCAGCAGCAGCAGCAGTTAAGAGCACTAGACTTCTATGAAAAGTGCCTGAGAAAACTTTGGTTTGTTCAGATGAAAAGGCGGCTTTCTCTGTTTCTTTGCCCTCGTTTTGTGTTTCTCCCAGATTCTGGGTCCTCCGTGTCCCCTCCCATCTTCCTTCTTTCCTGCTGGCTCTGACTAATTTGCCAGTTGAAGAAGGACACATGTGGAGCAAAAGAAACAACCTACTTCATAAACAAGCTCAGCAGCTTCCAGGAGAAAACAGAGGGACTCGTGTTCCTTGCTGAGATGCTCCTCTCCTCAATTTGTTGAATTGTTTTCCAATTTTGATGGTATAATGTTGCTCATAATCTGTGTATTCAACATGAATTTTAGAAGCAAAGCTCAGCAGTTGGATCTAGCAGATTAGGGAACTGAACTTACCTTTTTGTGACTTCTGGATAAATATGAAGATAATGTCCCATCTTAATAGTAGCATAGAGTGGTTGGGGAGTAGAAAGAACATGGACTTTTGAGGTAGGTAGGCTTGGCTTTCAGCCAGTCTGGTGCAGTTCATTCGTTCATTCAGGGAATACTTATTGAGCACATATCACGAACCTGGCCCTATTCTGGGAATTGGGAAGAAACAAGTGGATTACACAGGAAAGCTGCCTTTCAGAGGGGCTTTGAACCTGCACCCTGTGTCTTACTTGCTGTGTAAGACATTGGATATATTTCTTCCATTCCCACATAAAATGGGAATATTAAGGATAATATTGTTCAGAGAATAAAATTATATTTATTAAGTACTTAGTAAGCAGAAGTTGTAATCCTGGGTCCATGGATCCTTAGAGAACTGTGGATATAACTGAAATGCCTGTGAACTTGGAAGGGAAAAATTACATCTTTATTTTTAGAACTTGTGACAGAAATTTAGTGTTTCTACAATTGTGGATATAGGAAATAAATCTGCTACTACTATAGTAGTATATGTGACTTTGTCACAAATACAAATCTCATTACAACTGATTTGCAGACATCATGAAATACTGTTGAAGCTCATCACTACTTCAAATTGACAGACGTTATTAGATCTGCCATGAGATACTGTTATTAAATGTGTTAATAAAGAAAAATACAGACTACTATATCATAACTTTTTAGATATTGATAACTATATTTCAGTTTAATTGGTTTCCTTTGTAGTGATATGTATTTTATTTTATGTATTTGGAATTTGGAAACATTACTCTAAGAAGGAGTCCATAGGTTTCATCAGACTGTCAAAGGGGTCTTTGTGAGAAGCAAAGAACATTGACTTAGATAGTGTCTACTACAGTGATTTTCAACACTGAACTGTGTAAAAATCTCTTAGAGGCTTTGTTAAAACAGAACCTGTTGTCTACTACTCCCAGATTTCTGACTCAGGAGGCCTGGGGTAAGGCAAGGCTGATGTTGCACAAGGACCACACTGTGAGAGTCCTGGCCTAGTACACACTAAGTATGACATGTTTCAACCCCACCTGACGTGGCGTGTGGACAATTTCAGGGCACTGGAGTGCTAGCCCATGATTCAGAACGATACAGGAACACACCCTCTGACTCTGCTAGTCAGGCCATGCTGAGCTTTAGCCTCTCCTCTGCCCCTGGCCAAGGTCTCGTGACCCTGCTGATTGTAAGCTCAGCCCTTCTTTTGCCTCTAGCTCCAATTCTGGTTTAGGCAGGGGCAATTTAAGAAACACTGAATGTTCTGGGATTCAGCATCAACTCATATACACAGCCTCGCCAGCCCTTGTCCGTAGGGATGATACATGGCTTCTCCTTTATTCCACGGTGCATGAATTCTTGGCTCGTGCCCTAGCCCCTGTTACACAAGTGCCATGCCTGCCCTCATGCTCGGGTTTAGAATCCTAGTCTGGATACTACAATGACTGAGTCCCTGTTAGCTCCTGGAACTCCAGTCTTCCTGCATTTTATAAGCATTGCCTTCTATTGGTCTTCTTTTTAACATGTTTCTGTGGGTCCATGTCCTCTTCAGAATACCTGCATAACCAGCTATACCTTTCCTTCAGCACCTGAGACAGCTCCTCATTTTCGAATAAGCTTCCTGGGCCCAGGTTCTGCCTCTTCAGTTAACCTATCCTTCTGGAGTTCGTTATGACACAACCTATCATGCCCCAGATAACACATTAGTCATGCTTTGTGATTTGAGGCAAGATCAAGCCCCAAAGATTAATATAACATCTTTGGAGGTACTTAATGCTTGTGGGATATTTAGCTCAATTAATCATTTATTGAGCATCTATTAAGTGCTAGGTATCATGCCAAGCCTTGGGGATATAAATGGGAAAAACTCTGATACAGGCCTTGGTTTAAGAAATGCACAAATATGAAATGTAAACATATAAATAAATAATTGTGGTCTCTTTTCATCTCCTTTGCATATTCATTTGCATTGTTCTGCTCTAATTAATAGTTCATCTCTAATTCTTCTTTAAGAGGAGTTTGTTTTTTCTTTCCAGTCCTAAATATGAGTGGTTGTGAATTCTCCTTTGGTAAGCTTTTAGTCCTTTGCTTTCTTCTCAGATCCTATAGTCCCATTCACCACCCCAGTGATCCCAGTGATCACTGCTGTTATGTTGGGGCTAATAAAGTGACATCCCTCTCTTTTGCTCCATGAAACCAAAGTCATGGACTTTCCCAGATGGAGGGCCAGGCTGTGACCAAAAGTTGCTCAACTAACTTCACTTCCCTGCCAAGTCTCCCTGATATTCGCACTTCCAGTGCCCTCATGTCCCTTTGAAGATACACCATGATTATGGGGTCTACTGGATCTGAAAAATCTTATGTTATCCTCATAAACCATCATTACTAAATGAGAGATGGGGATCATGAGTAAATTATGAGGAAAAGAAAGTTAGGTGTCATTTTTTCCCCCATCCTTTGCTTTTTCAACTAACTGCAGTGTAATTTTTGAAATAAGACCATGAAGGCTACATGGACCCTTACCAATATTATCTGACCTAAACCAACCCAACAGCTCCAATGCAATCAGTCATGCTGGGAGAACTGCTTGACACCCGCCCTGAACTGCTCCAGTGCTTCTGTGATTAATTAGGAGGGTCAGTGAGTCACCAGTGTTGAATATCAGTTTAGGAAGTGACCCCAGCATTCTCCTGAATATAACAGCAGACGTATATAATAGGAAGTAGGCACCTGGTAGAGCACAGTGACAGATTATCAAGGAGTAAATAACAGGAGCTTATCAGTTGACCGAAAAGCAGCCTGTAAAGCTATGAGAATGCAAGAAGTTTAATCATTTATATAGGTGTATATTAATAGCACTTGCTTTGTGCAGAGAACGGTCCTGGGATTACCTCGACCTGCTTGTGAGGTGATCCCCACTGCTATGAAGTCTAAGTAGGTCAGGCAGTGTTGAAGGCTGTTGGTGTGTCTATGTATGCAGGCATGTATGCATAACTATTATGGAAGAGCCCAAGAGAAACAAAAATAACAATCCAAGAAAAGATGCTGAGAAGAGAAGACCAAAATAACTCCAGCCACATGAGTCCCTCTTGCCTTTGAATGTAGGCTGAGATTCAGGAACAAGCCCAGGATGACATACAGCCTGTGGGGAGGGGGTCAGACATACGAGATGTGAGTGCTGGGTCAGGCTGTCTATGATTCTGTCTCTGTCTCATAAAACAGATCAGTAAATGAGCAGAAAATCCAATGAACTAATGTTTAATACCTAGTAAGGTGACTGGTACATAGAATGCTTTGAGGAAGTGTCTCCCCATCTCCTGAATCATCTGCCGTTATGCCCGTTTTACAGATCAGGAAACAGCTTCCAACAGGTTAAGTGAGCTGCCCAAGGTTACAGAGCTGTTGAATCTGGTGCTCTGGACACTGTACCATGCTGTCTCCATTTCACATGTCCATGGGTTAAACCTTCTCAGGTCGAGTCCTTTCTTTAGCTGATGTTAGAGTTCATAAGCAGCGTCATTCTAATCAGAGGCAACCACCTTTCCTCAAAATCCAAGCTGGGGCTTAGAAGAACAGTCTCCACCTTATTTTTTTTTAACCAGAATCCTGCTCCCTTAGCTTCAGATTCAGTCAGATCCACAGACCATGTTTGGGGGCTCAGCAGTTCCCTCCCACACAGCTCCCCCACCTCAGGCTTGGCTGCTGTTCTACATACAGCAGAGAGCTGAGAGGAAGCAGCCAGTCAATCTCCCCCACATCTACTCTGTTTATTAATATTTCAGTCCTTTTGGACCATGATCCCAAACTGACAGTCCTGAGAAATCCAATTTTTGTCCACTTTTTTGATGACTCTGGAGTTCAGGAAGTTAAGAGTATTGCTTGTTAATTAATTCTACCTTCTAGAAGCTCAAAAAGCATAGTGCTGCTAACAGTGACCCCTTCTAACTCTTCTGGAAAATGGATATGGACCTGTTCTTTGGTATTGTTTTGGGTCATTATTTTTCTCTTAAAACTCTACTTTAGAAAAACTTGCATTTTTTAAATGGCTGTCATTTAATTCCATAGGCAGTTGATTTAAGCTTCATTTTTTTCCATTAAGTGAAAATTAAATTAAGCTCATTATTGTATTAGTCAGGCATTGACTGTACTCACTTTGGTTTTAATTAAATGCTACTATTCATTATTTCCTCCTGTGTAGTGCTTTTAATTTTCTTTGGTATATAATTTGGGGTAACAACAATATCAGTAAATTATCCTTCATAAATAATATTCAAAGAGAAGGACGAACAAAGCACACTGTGAAGCAATTTGAAGGTATTTGCTTATTGTTTTTAATTTGCTGGTAGGATATTTATCAAGGGATATTTTTCCATGTTGCTCCTTTGTGATAAAACAGGGCATGCTCATATCTCTCTTAAGCAGCTCTGACTTTTGCAGTTAATGGATGACTTGAAGACATCATTGATCTTAAAAATGTGCTGACTTTATGTGCAACACTGAAGATATGGTCCAGGGGGTAGATGTTTGAATTTAAGTCTAAGAACATTATCAGAAAGGTTCAGAAAAATGTCCAGAGAAGCTTATTTATCTATAGTTTTTTCTAAAACATTTGTGAGGCACTTATTTCATGCTAAACAGTCTCCTGGGGTCCTGGAAATGTATGGCATGATAGAAGACCACAGACCTTGTCCTTCTGGTACTTGTATTCTAAAGGGTAGGAGATAACATAATATGCACTGACTCCAACCCTCCAAGAAGACAGGACTCCCGTTAACCTGCTGACAAAGCCTGGGCCATTCTCTGCAAGTCTAGACTTTGAGCAAGATCATGTATTTTGCACTCTCCTCCACTAAATATTTTATAATGAAAAGCACAGAACCACTTAGCTGAGCTCAAAAGAACAGACAGTTCCACCTCTCAAATCTAGATCATAAGTAGAAAAAAGAGTGACTGGATCAAGCTGCTGCAGGTGTCCAGGGTTCTGGGTACAGAAGCAGTCCATTCAGCTAGGAATTTGGTCACTACTGGTAAGTAGTTCTCAGGGTGACCACTAGGATGTGAGTTCAGCAGTCACTGCTTACAGCCAGGGTTGACAATGGGATAAGCTTCCCTAGGCAGACAGGGAGCCTAGACTAGTGTTTTTTAGCAAGCTGTAGTCCTATGGACAATGTCTTCTGACATGAAACTGAACCAAATTGTCAGTGATTGGACCTGATTCTGGCCTTTAGAGAGTCGCAAGTGCAATGCAAACAACTACACAAGGAGGGATAAGCCTGGCTGAGAAGAGGAGGACTTGTAAACAAACCACTCCAAAAGAGCTTAGCCTTCAAGTCAAAATCCCAAAATGTGAAATCATGCCAAGAAGACAGCCTAAAATCAATGAGCAGGATATGAATGCTCTTCAGATAAAAAGAAATTTATGTACCAGTCGGCTGCTGCTGCAGGCCAGTCGTGTCCAACTCTGTGCGACCCCATAGACGGAACCCCACCAGGCTCCACCGTCCCTGGGATTCTCCAGGCACGAACACTGGAGTGGGTTGCCATTTCCTTCTCCAATGCATGAAAGTGAAAAGTGAAAGGGAAGTCACTCAGTCATGTCCGACTCTTCACAACCCCGTGGACTGCAGCCTACCAGGCTCCTCCGCCCATGGGATTTTCCAGGCAAGAGTACTGGAGTGGGTTGCCATAGCCGTCTAAACTGGTTTTAATATGAGTACATTAAATATATACTCAAATAGATACATAAAGGGAACTTCTGCTTAAAAAGTTAAGAAGTAAAAGTTATGAAAAAAACAGGCTGATGTGAAATGAAAACAGGGAGATATGAAAAGGAACCAATTTTAAATATTAGAAATAAAAATGTAGTCATTAAAATAGAATAAAAATAAAATTTTAAGTAAACTTTAACAGCTTAGTAGATAAGATAAACTCTGGAGTGGTATTCTTCCAATGGAAAATTAGTGGAATTTATGATTCATTCAAGGATTCACCCAGAATACAGCAGAGAGAAACAAAGAAATTTTCTCAAGTCTTTGAAAAGCAGTTGAAGATATGGATGACAGAGAGGGTCTTATATAGTCAAACAGGTGTCAGGAGAGAGTAGAGGAAGTAGAGGAGAATCAATACTTGGAAAAATAATATAAGAATTTTACAGACGTGAAGAAAGGCAGAATTATTTAGATAAAAAGTCCACTCCAAGTATGTAGCATAATTAAGGAATATATATACACCTATATGTTCAGATTATCAAGGATAATAAAGAGAAAATCCTTTAAAAACTAGTAGAATATCTTGAATGAAGCATAAGTGACATGTAATAGTATATTTATTTCAGGAACACAACATAGTGATGCAATATTTGTATACATTGTCCAAGTAGAATATTTTTAAAAGGATTAGCTATAATCAGAGTATCAGACTTTTCACCCAGGACTGATTCCATAGAAATCATGTACTCTGATCACAGTGCAATTAAATTAAAAGTAAATGTAATAATAAAAGATAGTTAAAAGCAATACCAAAAAAAAAACGTAAACATGTCCTAAATGACCCATAGATTAAAGAGACAACCAAAGTGGAAATGACTAAATATATAGAAATGAGAAACAGAAATAGTACTAAGGAAAATTTGTGAAATGCAACTACAGTGAATTTTGAGGTCAAATTTATAGCTTTATGTACATTTTCCAAAAAAAAATTATAATATTCAACTCAACAAGATACAAATATAAAACTTAATAAAATAGAGAAAATATAAGAAAAAAGATAATAAAGAGTGGTTAACAAAGCTGGTTCTTTTTAAAAAAAACTAATAAATCAAGCAAAAGAGAAAAAGAAAAATCAGACAATAGCTACAGATAAAGTAGAACTTTTTTTTTAAATAAATGAATTCAATAAACAATTTTATGTTAATAAATTTGAAAACTCAGATGAAACACAGTTTTCTGGAAACAGATAAATTGCCAACACTGACTCAAAAGGAAATAGAAACTCCAGATAAACTGATATAAATAAATGAATATTATCTCATTAAATATTATTTCACTATTAAAAAAGTGAATCAATAATCAGCCCCTTGAACACCCCCCAAAGATGCAAGATCCAGATGGCTTTAAGAAAACCTTTCTAACTCCCCAGAAACAGATAAATAAACCTAATGGTTTACAAAGTATTTCAAAGAATAGAAAAAAAAGGTAATACTACCAAACTCATTTAATACAGCCAGCATACTCTTGATATCAAAACTGACAATAAAGGAACACTTCAGATGAATCTCATTTAATACCATAGTGAAAGTTGCTCAGTCGTGTCCGACTCTTAGCAACCCCATGGACTGGTCCATGGAATTCTCCAGGCCAGAAAACTAGAGTGGGTAGCCTTTCCCTTCTCCGGGGGATCTTTCCAACCCAGGGATCGAACACATGTCTCCTACACTGTAGGCGGATTCTTTACTAGCTGAGCCACAAGGAGTGGGTAGCCTATCCCTTCTCCAGCAGATCTTCCTGACCCAGGAATCAAACCAGGGTCTCCTTCATTGAAGGTGATTCTTTACCAGCTGAGCTACCAGGGAAGTCCCCTTGATAAGTCCTAAATAAAATACAAGCAACCAAATCCATCAGTATATTTCTAAAGTATACATAGCAAAACCATTATGATTTGTCCCAGGAATGAAGAGATGGATCAATAACAGAAACCCTATTAAATAGGCAAAATCATTTTATCTACCTATTTAATTACCCACCTATGTAATAATAAAATAAAAACATTCATGAAATTAAAAAGTACCAAATTCAAGATAGTGACTCTATCTATGAAGAGAGGGAAAAAAATGGGATTCAGGAGGATAAATAGAGGGGCTTTGAGATAAAATATGTATTATTACATTAAACAAAACCTAAATCAAAATGGTGGAAAGCTAACAATTTGATAAAGCTGAGCTGGGCACATGGGTGTTACTTAAATTATTCTTTAAGTGTTTCTATGTGTTAAAAATATTTCACAATTTAAAGTAAAATATTACTTAAGAGATCTATCTTCAGCTCAGTTCAGTTCAGTTGCTCAGTCATGTCCGACTCTTTGCAATTCCACAGACTGCAGCACACCAGGCATCACCTGTCTTGAGGCTTCTCAAGCTGCATATACATGTAAATCATATGAGAATCTTATTAAACTGCAGGTGCCCAGTGGGTAGGTTCCTGGACTGGGGCCTGAGATTCTGTAGTTCTAAAAAGTTCCCAGGTGATATTAATGCTACTGGTGCATGAACACCCTTTGAGTAGAAAGAGTAGTTCTCAAACCTGGACATACATAGAACTGGTTGGGGAGCTTCAAAGAGAACCTAACATTTATGCCCCAGCCCCAGCCCCAGGGATTCTGATTCAGTTGGCTTGGGGTGGTAATGCCTAGACAGTGGTACTTTGGGAAAGCTCCTAAGTGATCCTAGCATGCAAACATAGTTTAATTGAAAGCAGCTCATTTTGTAGCTAAGGAAACTGACTCAGGAGAGGCAGACCACATTGCACAGATTGCTGGCACTAGATTCTACTTTTGCAATTCCCATTCCAGTTCTCTTTCCAGGCACAAAATTTTTACTTCAGTCTCTTCCAAGTTTCTGCCCTTCAGGTTTCCAGGTGCCTGTTGCTCATTCCCTCTTAGCAGAATTACTGGGCATTTGTGCACTCAGTTGTGTCTGACTCTTAGCAACCCCATGGATTGTAGCCCACCAGGCTTCTCTGCCCTTGGAATTTTCCAGGCAAGAATACTGGATGGGGTTGCCATTTCCTACTCCAGCATATCTTCCCAACCCAGGGATGGAACCCATGTCTCCTGCATCTCCTGCACTGGCATGCAGATTCTTTACCACTGCACCACCTGGGAAGCCCAATAACTGGGCAGGATAGTTATAAAGCAAGACAGAATGCCAGTGGCATTCTTCAGCCACCCCCCATCCCATCCATTGCCCCCTCCAGGCACAAAAGGAAACACTCTTGGGGAAGTTCTTGCCTTGGATTTGAGTAAGTGACATCACGAAAGAGTAAAGAACTTTCTTCTCCCAAGTTTTTCTGTTTCTGTTTTGTTTTGCTTTGTTTTCTCTTGCACAGCACTCTTCTACTCTCTCATCAGCTGAAATGTACAACACTGCAGTCATTCCACTGCACCAGTAACACTTACTTGTGTCCAAAGCACCTACAAGATCCATGGATGTATCCTATGTGGAAGAAAGCCTTAGTGCATGACCTCATGTCACACCATAAGCTCAACACAGTTTTGAAATGTTAGGTGAACTTTTCCCAAGTCTTCCCAGCTTTCATTCTTTTCTTCTAGCCTTGATCTCTATTTTTCCTTACTAATCCACCCTGAATTGATAACCCTTTCTCAGATGTATGCATTGACAGCATTTACCCTCACTTCTCCTTGACCTTGAACAAGTAGGATTTATACCTGGACTTCAACTCCACCTTCAGATACAAAATACTTAGAAATATAGACTGTTCGAGTTTAGAAACTAGAAAATCTTGCAAATTAAAAACTACAGCTATGGGGTAACTTACTCCTACTCATGGCGTGCTCTACCCAGTGGTAAACCTCATACTGAACAGCTGTATCAGTAGCAACACCTACCCCTAGCAATACCTTTCCAAGCCCAGAGAGAGTCTTATGGTTCCAACACTAACGGAGTTTTCATTTCTACTATTGGTCTTATACCAAAACTATCTCAGGGGTAAAAGGTAATGACTGGTTAGAATTCACCCAGGGGTTACACTAAAGGTTTATGATTTGTCCATTTAGATCTGTGCTCATAGATAGAGAGGGAAAGGCAGAGTTAGCTTAATTAGGCTTTCTAACAGGCCCACTGAACTGACCATATTCTTTCTTCTAAGGCAAATAATGTGTGGGGCAATTAATTACTTTTTTTTTTTTTTTGCGTGTGTGTGAGAACTGAGGTTTAAGAGCCTTTGAAAATCAATGCATAAGTCATTCTCTTTCTGGGTTTTAAATAGTACCTTGACCCTCTTTCCTGAATATAAAATAACCACTGTATCAATAGTCCTTCCTTTTACTTATCACTTTTCTGGGCAGGAAAGCTGTGAACCATGTAAAGAGAAAAATGACAGCTGCAGAGAGGAGTCCCAAGAAACTGTATTTAAGATATACAAAGAAGAAAACTTTAGACTCAAAATTATTAAAAATGAACAGACTTAGAGACAATGACTCCAACATCATTGAAGAAATTGAAGCCTAAAGAAGTAGCTTTGCCAAAATCAGAGACTGTAGAAAACTAAAGAAAGACAGGGACCTAGAGTCTGACAGGCACAGAATCAGTTAAGATGGGCCTTTATTTATGTATGTTGATAAAATAGTATGCATAAATTGATTCTAGTAAAATCAAATTATAAGCAAAGTTTAATATAGGAGCTTGCAGTTTATAGGAATCCTATGATAAAGATTGAAAAACAATCTTTCCCTTCCCCGTTGCTCTTTTATTTTTAATCTGGATTTGTCCACAGGAGAGTTGCTTAAAGCCTAATATATTGGCAAGTTAATGAGTTCTTACTGTTGAGTTCGTTTTCTTACTAAGATGAAAATGATGAAATGGTAAAATAGTTAAAGCGATGAACCACAGGTCAGAAATCCAAATTCTACTCCCACTCTACCCCTAACAAGTTATGTGGGCTTGGATGCGTCACTGAACCTCCATACACAGCTATTTCCTCACCAGCTGTTCTAGAATAATCTAATATTTTCCTTCCCTAAAAATGATACCCATCCTCAGACACAATTTCCAGTAGAAGAATACAATCAGTTGCTACATGCAGTAACTCAAAGGACCACACTCAGTCTTTTTCCTGGTTTAAGATTTCGATCAATATGTGATCCTTGCTCATTAGCAGCAAAGCATCACCTGGGAGTTCATTAGAAATGCAGAATCTCAGGCCTCACCCAGACCTGCCAAATTGCAATCTGCATTCTAACAAGGTCTTTAGGAGATTCATATGCACATGGAGAAGCACTGGCTTAGGATACCTTGTCCAGCTTCCCAGATGATAACTGGCTTTTCTTGGACCTTCCTCGGTGCCCACTTTAGCATCATCTACGTGGTGACCTACCTGTTGTGATCTAGCTTACCTAGTAACCCCCAGTTCTGCTTCCTTCCCTGACTGACCTCTCCTCTAGGCTGGTGTATGAAGTAAGTGAGTAGATTGACAGACAATAGCAAGAAAGGTCAACATGTCCCTGGGGCAGGGGGACACCAAAAAAACAGAGACAAGCAATATAAACAGACGACTTGGAACCACTGAGTTCAGAGATAAACAGTCCCATACAATTCAACCAATTCTGGGTCATATGGCAGTTCTATTTTCAGTGTGGGACAGCAAAAGAAACGCAGATGTATAGAACAGTCTCGTGGACTCTGTGGAAGAGGGCAAGGGTGGGATGATATGGGAGAATGGCATTGAAACATGTTAATTACCATATGTGAAATCAATTGCCAGCCCAGGTTAGATGCTCAGGGCTGGTGCACCGAGATGACCCAGGGGGAGGGAATCGGGAGGGAGGAGGGGGGGAGTTCTGGAGGGGGATTCATGTCAATGTATGGCAAAACCAACACAATAAAGTAAAGAAAATTAAAAAAAAATTCAACCAATTGTGAAAATTCTTACAATATAAGCTATATCTATTTAAGGAGTTGTTAGACAAGTTTTTCTAGGTCAAGAATAAAAAGCACAATAGACAAAAGAAAAAGAAGAATATGAATAGTCAGTTCACAAAATAGAAGTAGAATGGTCAGTAAATCCATGAAATTATGCTCAACCTCAGGGAATTCAAATTAAAGCAACAGGATACCATTTCAGCATCTCTCCAAATGGAAACAATATTCTTTAAAAAGAATATATATTCTTTTTTGAAATAATACTTTGCTTTTAATTATGAAATATTATAGAAATACAGAAAATAATATAACAAATACCTGTGTTCCCACTGCTTAGAATGGATATTAACATTTTTCCCTATTTACTTTCCTCCCCCTTTTTAATTGATAAAGATAAAGCATCACTCCACTCTCCTTTTACCTCCCCCATCACTCTCCTGAAGTTTCTGGGTGTTATTCCATGTGTGACTTGGTATTTTTTCTACATATGAATGTGTCCAATAGACTTTAACTATTTTATAAGTCAATGCATATTCTATTCTGATGACACTATATATGTCTTTCAGAACTTGTATTTCTTCACTCCACATTGGAGAATTTTTCTGTGTTCATATATAAGGAGTCTGTTCATTCTTTTTAAGCTGCTTTTTAGCACTTAACTGAATGAATACAACAGTGAGTCACAGGTTAAGAGGAATGAAAAAAGAAAAACTTAACAAATTCTAGTGCTTTGTCTAGTATATTTTAGGTCTGGTATAGAAATTCTATACCAGATTCCAAGTATGCTCCTTTTCCTGGTCTAAACTTGTGCTTTCCACCCCTGAGTTGAATGAATGCTCTTCCCTACATTTTCCTAACTTCTCCCAAGGTCATTTCCAGAACAGAATTACTCATGTCTCTTGGTGATGGCAGAAGGACAGAGAACCAGCAACCTCTGGGGTGCACAGTCCCAGGGATCAAACTACCTCATGGCACCCTGTTTTACCCTGTGGTCTGCAACCTAAGTGTCCCTGACTGGGAAAGGTTCAGCTCCCTTCACCCAGTGATACATGGAAAAAATGCAAATACTTTATCGCTACAATTTATCCTAAAGGAGATTTGCAAAGCTGCATGCCTGAGATTTATGGTGTGACATCTAGAGATTTCATGCACTATATTTCTCATTTATGGGCCTCAATTTAGTTAAGAGAAAAGAAACTATCTAGAGCAAAAATACCCTGAAGCTTTGGTAAAATGGGATATTTAATTAATTCCAAAATCACCACATGGATGAAAAGTGAGTTTCAGATCCATGTATTCAAGCATCCCCTGGCCTCTTATTAGCTCCCTCCTAGGTCTTGGTGGCCAAGCTGTGTTCCCAGAAACCTATGCTTGCGACCTCAACTCCTACAGCACTCTCAGGCAGGCCTGGAGCCTAGAAAGCTCAGGGAGGAAACTTTCCCCTAAGTAAACTGCTTGTGTGGGTTGATTTGCATAGCAAATAACTTGTTCCTTGTTGGTCTGTAGAAGCCTGGAGAGCACAGAAGTCTTCTACTTCAAAGCTCTCCTACAAAAGCACACAGTAAGGAGTAGTGGAAAGAAAGCAGTGACCATCAGAGAAATAAGTCCTCCACCTGCCCCGGCTGTTTCCATGTGCATACGTGGAAGACAGCACCCTCCCACCTTTCTTGTAGGAACTTGTGTGACTCAAGGCAGACAATGGATGTGAGGGCTGTTTGAGGCTACACTGCCCTTTATGCAAGATAAGGTCATGATAATCAGTCATGTCCTCAGAACAGGATGGTTTGTTGATCGACCCTAAAAGGAAGTTACAGAAGGGAAAGGTAGACTACATTTATTTCTATGATGGTGTTTTATATGTATGAACATATTTATGTTCACATGTATGTTTATATTCATATTTGTGAGTTTGTTAATACATATATTTCTATTTATTTGACCAGGAGCCAAAAGCAGGGAGCCTGGGGGGAGCTCTCAGAAGCTGAAAGCGAGGCAGTCTCTTCATTTCTGATGGATGGAAAAGCGTACACCACGTGGGGCAGTGCATTGCACAGCTTATCAATATTGAGCTCAGACTTGGGAAAATAGCCTTTTTTCTTTTTTGTTTAAATCAATGTGTTATCTGCTGGCAAAAGATCTTGACTCGCCTCGCCTATATGCTCCCACACGGCACCTCCAAGTGAGAACCAGAGCTGTCAGGTTCTATGGCACACTCAGAAGCAGCTCCCATTTCCTGACCACTGGCCTCGTGCTGGCTGGGTGAGCACTCTGCCCTAAGTCATCCAGACCCCTCTGAAGTCCCCGTCTTTCTCAGTGCCCCTCACCACACTGGGACCCCACTTTCCTTTGCATCTCTCCACACTCCCAACGTTTGCCATCCCTGGTGGTAGCCTCTATCACCCTCTGAACCGCTGTCTCCTGGAGCAAGAAGAGCTGGAAATTTCAGGATGTTACCCCCTTTTGTCTATGACCTTCAGAATCTGAAACCCATTCTACATTATTAAGAATCATATAATGTCTCTGATGCAGCCACCTGAACCTGAGGGTGGGAACTTACTAACTTGCTTCGCTGGGAAAAGAAATGAGGTGAAGTGAAAGTCACTCAGTTGTGTCTGACTCTGCAACCCCATGGAATATACAGTCCATGGAATTTTCCAGACCAAGATACTGGAGTGGGCAGCCAGTTCCTTCTCCAGGGGATCTTCCCAACCCAGGGATCGAACCCAGGTCTCCCACATTGCAGGAGGATTCTTTATCAGCTGAGCCACCAGGGAAGCCCTTAGCTGGGAAGGAAAATATCAAACATCAATTGAATACACATTTTGTACTGGGCACTCTCGTAGGCAATTTCATAGTTTCCCTCTTAAAGCCTCACCACAACTAGAGAGGCAAGTATTGTAGTTTACTTTGTAACACAGAATCTCAGAAGGTAAATAGTGTGTTCCAGGCCACATAGCCGGAAGGTAATAGAGCAGCTTTCTGTGTCGCGTGGTGCCTCTGGCCTGTGGGATAAGGTGGTACTAAGCATGCTGCTTTTTGTTTAGTCTCTCAGTCATGTTCGACCCTTTTGCAACCCCATGGACCATAGCCCATGAGGCTCCTGTGTCCATGGGATTTCCCAGGCAAGAGTACTGGAATGAGTTGTCATTTCCTCTCCAGGGGATCTTCTGGATTCAGGAATTGAACCTGCATCTCCTGCATTGGCATCAGGGAAACCCGAGCATGTTGATATGGGCATATAATTTCCAGGCCCCCTGGATCATTCTGATCTCTGTAAACTATTTAGACCTTCTATGCCAGGCGTCATCTCCCTATTCCTCTTCAATTACCCAAACCTAACCCAGCCAGCACTGCTCAGCTCAGCTCTATCTGATGGCACACCTCTTCCTATAGATCCACAGCCTTTCTAGCCTGATGTTCCACTCTCTCCTTTATCCTCCACCCACCAAATGGTAAATGGGAATCCCAACTCCCCGTGACCCAATCAAGTCTCTGAAGTATAGTGCAAGACCCAGAACAGCCATCTGGGGTCCCTCTGTGTGGCTGGAATTCCATCATTAACATTCCATTATTTGGCTTCAGAATTTATCATTGCAAATTGGGGAGGTAATAATGCACTAAGCCTTGTTAGGCATTTATAGCATTCGTTGATTTCACTTTATGAAGGCAGTTTTGATAAGAAGAGAATATATAGAAGTCCGTTGGAGTTGCTCAAGGACAATTAAGAAAAGCGATTGAGAAGAAGATTGGGTGGGAGAGGGGTGACAGGAGACTAAGATAACCTCACTCCCCTGCCAAGTTTGCCTAAGGGCCAGGTAGTTGTTGACTGATCAGTCAAGGATTCTGGAATGGGAGAAGTAGAATTCTTAGGGATCATCTAGGCCTGTTCCCAGTAATTACAAAAAAAAAAGGTCCAACAGAAGTAGCTGTCATCTTTTTTAAAACACATATCTGACTGTGCCACTGGCACTCTTCAAGCCGTTCAGCTGCTGACTACAGCAGCCAGATTTGGGTAGAAACAGACTTCATGCAGGACACACGTCTATTGGCATATGCAGATTTTGACTTCTCTTCAGTATATAATTATTCGGTGCCTAGTATATTCCAGCCCCTTTAGGAACCAAGTGAAGTGTAATTTCCTCACTGATTTCTTCATTGCTCCCAGTCTAATTATTCCTCCCATGCAGAACCCCTGTGCTGTTCCTCAATAGAACTTGTCACTATTTGTAATGAAACATTTACTGGTGTGTTTATTCACTTAGAAGCTGCCCCTCCCGCCCTGACTAAACTTTAAACTCCACGAGTCTGGGAAGCGTGCTCAACAGAGTGAAGTGAGTTGGTTGTCCAGTGCACAGTAGGCATTCAATAAATACTTATTAAAGCAATAAATGAATGAATGGAATGTGCGAGGGGCTGGGGATATAGCAAATGACAAGACTGATGTGGGTTCCACCCTCACAGAACATACTCAGGGCAGGAAGGGGAGAGAAAGGAGACAGTTATCAAGGGGGCAGAACTATGACGCTGATGCTCATTTCCAGGGGAACGGGGTGGGCACACCATCCTGACTCTGCTCCATCCCTTTCCCATCCACTCTTGAAACTGAGGAGATGCCCGTGAGTCAGAGTGTGGTGCACAGAGACTACTCTAATGAAAAGCAACTATAAAAAGGCATGTCAGTCAGCATCTGAGGAATCATTATTTAGGAATTACTAGCAATGCATCTCAACTAATTTCTGCATGCAAAACTACAGTTAAAGGCTGAGGATGAGATCCAGGTTCTTGCTGGAGGAGGGGCTCTTTTGCAGCCTCTCTGACCTGTCTCTTCTCTCCTCTCACATCTTCCCTGAATGCCTGAGCATACCCTGAGTCCCAGCCCATACCATGTTTTCCCGCCCCTTGCTGTACTCCCTCTCAGGGGAGTACCCTCTCCTCTACCTGAAAAGCCCTCTGACTGCCTGGGCCACCAACTCCCTGCCTCTTCTTTGCTCCCGCGCACTTTCTGCCTCTTCCACCATGGCCTTGGTCATGAGCTATATGTGCATTCATGTGTGCTAAGTCGCTTCAGTCATGTCTGATGCTTTGCAGTACTATGGACTGTAGCCTGCCAGACTCCTCTGCCCATGAGATTCTCCAGGCAAGAATACTGAAGTGGATTGCCATGCACTCCTCCAGGAGGTTTTCCTGACCCAGGGATCAAACTCCTGCATTGGCAGGTGGGTTTTTTACCCACACTAGTGACCCCTGGGAAGGCCCATGAGCTGTATCCCTAAATAAATGCATTAGTCATTTCTCTATAGTGAGATTAAGTGTGGTTTCTATTTCTTCCTGGATACTTCCAGATATTTTCCGTTTTTTCTACAATTTATCTTTCCTACAGTAATTTTTTTATAAATGGAGGGAAAAACTGCTGGTATTTTAAAAAGATTGCAGTTATTGTATGTCTGTCACTTCTGCAATGTTATGGGATCATCAAGGCCAGAAATCAGGTCTTTTTTGTTTTGTTTTCAAAGCTTAGAACCTATTGTGTGCTCATTATATGTCACATGGATGGATGGATGGATGGAGAGAAGAGAGCAGCAATTGAGTTGGAAACTAAAGACATGAATCTGAACCTCAGGTTAGTTAAGAAAGTGAATAATAAACCCCATTGGTGTCAGCATCATAAATTAATAAATCATTCCCGGGGAGTCTTGTGGCTATTTCCTCCCAGAGCAAGTGCTGGTGGGCTTGCAGCTCCCTGGGATCTCTGGTCCACTGTTCCCACCCTGTCTGTCTGAAGTTACCCTACATGGCACAACTGAGACTCTCCTTTCATTGCAGTTGTGAAACTTGGTGTCACCAGTCGTGTTGCCACCTGTCTGGGATTTTATAGACATGCTTTCTCTGTTTATTGTGTTGTCAGTTTGCACAGTTTCTCTTCAGGTGCTCAGGGCCTTTCAAGCATGAAGCTCCCGGAGATGAATGAGCCTTTATCAGGGGCTCAGAGCTCTTTACTCAGTGGGAGCCAGCTGTGCTCTTAGCTGTCTTAAATTTTCAGCCAGAATTTTCAAACCTTTAACTGGGAGGGCGGGGCCAAGTGGAGACTGGCCTCAGGGGTTGCCAGTATCTCCACAGAGCCAGCCAGGATTTGGCCACTCACTAATGGGAGGGAGTAAGTATGGTGCCATCTGCCTCCCTCTGGTGCCCTCTGGGATGTCATCTCATGCAGCTAACCTGAGACACCCCAGATGTTCGACAGTGTGAGGGCTTGGAGGAGGGAAGCCCTGCAGAGTAGGGAGGGCATCTGGGATAAGCTGAAAGGAAAAGCAGGTTCTACCACCTACTAAGTACGCCTCCTTTGGCAGGGGTTTTCACCTCGCTGAGCCTATTTCCTCATCAGTCAAATGGGAATGATGTGAGCTGAGATCACATGGAGCACCAGGAGATATTCAGAAAGGAAAGCTCTCCTCTTTCATTGTTGCCTTTGGGTTCCCCATGGCCCCATTGTCCTGTGAAATGTGCCTCTTGTTGAGCAAGGAAGGTATTCCTCCAGGACCGGCGGCTCACCTGCCAGCTGCCTGGCTCACTGTTTGCTCTCCACTCGCCTCTCTCACTGTGTTGAACAGTTGGAGGCAGGGTTGATGCTGAGTGGGGGAGATGGGAGAGGATATCAGATTAGACAGAGGAGCCAAGGCAGCTTCTTCTACAGGAACTTCAAGGGTCCCCTAAGGTCTCCCTTCAAAGTGACGCCAAAGCCTGGGCCCTCACAAGTGGCAGGAGTGGCAGACGGGCCCGACTGGCAAAGCACTTTGAGTAGATAATTAGTTCAGGCTTTTGGACTCCTCTGTCTTTGTCTTTCAACTTGATCTGATGAATCACCCCTCCCCACACCCATCTTCTCCTCTCGCCCTGACTTTTATTCCTCTAGAAGACCAGCCTGAACTAAACTTCCCCAAATCCAACAGAATAAGAAATGAATTCAGGAGTAAGTTTCTATGCTGCAATGCCATCTTGTGAAAGAGAGTGTATTCCTGAGTTCAAAAAAACATTTTTCCCCCCAGAGGCAAAATATTCAGGTATTGCTGTTGTAGAGTTAGTTACACAGTGGTAAATGAAACACTATACGTGAGGCTTGTGTGGTGCCCACTCCTTGGGCATTTGGGAAAAGAAACGCAGTTCTTCTGAAGAACAGAAAGTCATCAATGTTGCCATCAGCATTCCCAGCTACCACTTAAGCTGTTCTTCTTTTTATGCTTTGAATGTTTTAATTGAAATATGATATACATACACTAAAAACCATATATCAATGCATGAATTTTTACAAAATGAAATTATTCATATAACCACCACACATTTCCCAGCACGTTAGAAGCCTCCCTATGCCTCTTCTAATCATTACAGATTTCTTAAAAGTAATCATTATTTAGGCTTCTTTCCCTATAGATTAGGTTTTCCTGCTTTTAAAATATATATAACTTTATATGAATGAGCATATGAATAGTAGTAACTGTTTTTTGTCTGTGAGTTATTTCCATTTAGTTATATGTACTAATTCAATTTTCATTGTGCAATAATATTCCATTTTATAAATGTATACCAGTTTATCCAGTGAATTAGATTGTACATGTACATGGCTTTTGTTGCACATATGTATACATTTCCTTTTGGATATTTATTTAGGAGGGTCAAAAGCGTGTGTTCGTTTAGCCTTAGAAAATATTGCTAAGCATTTTGCCAAAGTCGTGATACCAATTTACACTCCCTCCAGCAATATATGAGACTTCCAGCTGCTCCATATTCTCAACTTGGTAGGGTCTGGTTTTTGTTTATTTTGTTCTGTTTTGTTTGTCCTTAGCCATTCTGCTGGGCGAAGTAGTATTTCATTGTTGTTCAAATTTGCATTTCTTTGATGCTTTTCATATGCTTATTGAACCTCTGCAAATCTTTTGCTCTTTCTGATGTTCTTATACTCTAGATTTTGTTTTCTTATTTATATTAGGAGTTCCTTCTATATTTTGAACAGAAGTCTTTTTTAAGATGCATGCATTATGGATATTGCTCATATTTTCTCCCAGTTCGTGACTTGCCTTTCCAATTAGTTAACAATGTCTTCTAATGAGAAGAAGTCTTAAGTTTTTGTGAACTCCCACTTACCAATTTGGAATTATGATTAGTGCTTTTTAGGTCCTGTTTAAGACTTCTTTACCTATGCCAATGTCATGAACATATTCTCCTGTGTTATCTTCTAGAAGCTGTATTGCTTTGCCTTTCATATTTAGGATTATAATTTATTTAAGTGGATTTTTATGTATGGCATGAAGTAGAGAGGCAAACTTGCTTTTTCATAGTCCATTAATCCAGCGCTATTTGTTGAAAAGATTATCTTCTTGTCATTGCATTTCAATGGCATCTTTGTTATAAATCAGGTGATTATAAATATAGATTTGCTCCTGAACTCTATTCTCGTCAGTTGGTAGCTATGTGTCCATCTTTGTGTCAGTACCACTTCATTTTCATTTATGTAGCTTTATAAAATCTGTCTTGATATATGGTATTCTAAGTGTTCCAACTTTGTTCTTCTTCAAGATTGTCTTTGCCATGATTCAGTTCAGTCGCTCAGTCGTGTCCAACTCTTTGAGACTCCATGACCTGCAGCATGCCAGGCCTCTTTGTTCATGACCAACTCCCAGAGTTCACTCAGACTCATGTCCTTTGAGTCGGTGATGCCATCCAACCATTTCATCCTCTGTTGTCCCCTTCTCCTCCTGCCTTCAATCTTTCCCAACTCAGGGTTTTTTCAAATGTGTCAGCTCTTCGCATCAGGTGGCCAGAGTATTGGAGTTTCAGCTTCAACATCAGTCCTTCCAATGAATATTCAGGACTGATTTCTTTTAGGATGGACTAGTTGGATCTCCTTGCTGTCCAAGGGACTCTCAAGAGTCTTCTTCAACACCACAGTTCAAAAGCATCAGTTCTTCGGTTCTCAGCTTTCTTTATAGTCCAACTCTCACAACAAAGGTCTAGGCAGTAATGTCTCTGCTTTTTAATATGCTGTCTAGGTTGGTCATAACTTTTCTTTCAAGGAGTAAGCATCTTTTAATTTCATGGCTGCAGTCACCATCTGCAGTGATTTTGGAGCCCCCAAAAATATAGTCTGTCACTGTTTGCACTATTTCCCCCTCTATTTGCCATGAGGTGATGGGACTGGATGCCATGATCTTAGTTTTCTGAATGTTGAGCTTTAAGCCAGTTTTTTCACTCTCCTTTTTCACTTTCATCAAGAGGCTCTTTTGTTCTTCACTTTCTGCCATCAGGATGGTGTCATCTGCATATCTGAGGTGATTGATATTTCTCCCAGCAATCTTGATTCCAGCTTGTGCTTCATCCAGTCCAGCATTTCTCATGATGTACTCTGCATAGAAGTTAAATAAGCAATGTGACAATATACAGCCCTGACATACACCTTTCCCTGTTTGGAACCAGTCTGTTGTTCCATGTCCAATTCTAACTGTTGCTTCTTGAACTGTATATAGATTTCTCAGGAGGCAGGTCAGGTGGTCTGGTATTCCTATCAGGATTTTCTACAATTTGTTTTGATCCACACAGTCAAAGGCTTTGGCATAGCCAATAAAACATAAGGAGATGTTTTTCTGGAACTCTCTCGCTTTTTCGATGATCCAACAGATGTTGGTAATTTGATCTCTGGTTCCTCTGCCTTTTCTAAATCCAGCTTGAACATTTGGAAATACACAGTTCATGTACTCTTGAAGCCTGGCTTGGAGAATTTTGAGCATCTCTTTGCTAGTATGTGAGATGAGTGCAATTGTGTGGTAGTTTGAGCATTCTTTGGCGTTGGAATGAAAACTGACCTTTTCCAGTCCTGTGGCCACTGCTAAGTTTTCCAAATTTGCTGGGATATTGAGTGCAGCACTTTCACAGCATCATCTTTTAGGATTTGAATTAGCTCAACTGGAATTCCATCACTTCCACTAGCTTTGTTTGTAGTGATGCTTCCTAAGGCCCACTTGACTTGGCATTCCAAGATGTCTGGCTCTAGATGAATGATCACACCATCATGATTATCTGGGTCATGAAGATCTTTTTTGTATAGTTCTTCTGTATATTCTTAATATCTTCTTAACCTCTTCTTTATATCTTCTACTTTTGTTAGGTCCTATCATTTCTGTCCTTTATTGAGCCCATGTTTGCATGAAATGTTCCCTTGGTTCCTCTAATTTTCTTGAAGAGATCTCTAGTCTTTCCCATTCTGTTGTTTTCCTCTATTTCTTTGCATTGATCATTGAGGAAGGCTTTCTTATCTCTCCTTTTCTCCTTTGCCTTTAGCTTGTCTTCTTTTCACAGCTATTTGTAAGGCCTCTTCAAACAACGATTTTGCCTTTCTTTTTCTTTGGGATGGTCTTGATCACTGCCTCCTGTACAATGTCATGAACCTCCATCAGTAGTTCTTGCCATGCTTAGCCTTTTACATTTCCATATACATTTAAAAATCATCTTACACACACACACACACACACAAAACCTGCTGAGATTTTGATCGAGATTACATTGAATTTATAGAGTAACTTGAGAATTGATATGCTTACAATATTGAGTCTTCTATTCCATTTGTATGATAAAGCCTTCCATTTACATAGGTCTTCCTTAATTTCTCTCAGTAATATTTTGTAGTTTTCCTTGTGTTCTTGCCAATATTTCTTTAGATTTATTCCTTTGTGATCTTTAAATACTTTTGCAAATGTTGTTTAAAGTTTTTATTTTTCTTTTATGACTAGTTTTTTAAAATATAATTTTTGTTGTGTATTGATCCAAAGACCATGCTAAATTTACATATTGATTCTAAAAGCTTATAGATCATTTTGGATTTTCTATCCTGTTATCTGTAAAAGTTGACAATTTTATTTTTCTTTTCTAGTTATTTCTTTTCTTTTCCTTGCTTTATTATACTGGCTAAAAGAGCCAATAAAATGTACATTTGAAGTAGTGATAATGAGTATCATTGTTTCATTCCTTAAGTCAGAGGAAAGCTTTCAGTATCTCATCGTTAGATATCAAGTTAGCTGTAGATTTTTCACAAATGTCTTACATCAGATTGAGGAAGATTCCTTCTGTTATAGTTCCTATGGTTGCATTCCAAAAGTTATTGGCAAAAATATGACCATTTATTATGCTTGTACATTCCAAGAGTCAAGAATTTAGACAGAGAGCAGTAAGGAAGGCGTATCTCTGCTTCACAATGTGCTGGGGCCTCAGTTGGAAGACTTGAAGTTGAAGGGATGGAATCATTTGGAAGATTGTTCCCTCACATCTGATGTTCGATGCTAGCTCTTGGCTGGGGGTCTCTTTACTTGAGTTTCTCCATGTAGACTCTTCATACAGGCTAATTTGAACCTTCTTGTAGCATGGTGAAGAGTTCCCAATAGCAAGTATCCTGCAAGAGGCCAGAGTGGAAACTGCACTGCCTTTTATAGTCTAGCCTCACACAGCAACATTTCTACTAAACTGTATTTAACAAGATAGTCATAGAGTCCTGCAAGTTCTGGAACAGCATGGAGGGATGCAATATAGCTATGGCCATTTTTTAAAAAGTACAGTCTGTCATACTTCTATATCTAATGTGCTAAGGGTTTTAATCATGATTGGGTGATGAACTGTATCAAATTCTTTTTCTGATTCTATCAAGTCATTTATAGAATGTTTATTATTTTTTCTATTAAAAAAGTAGTGAATTACATTGATTGAATTTTGAGAATTAAACCAACCTTATATCTTAGAAGAAGCTCAGTTTGTTGTGATGGATTATCTACTTTATATGTAACTCATATTGTTTTGCTAATATTTTATTTAGAACTTTTACATCTGTGTTCATGAGAGAGAATGGCCTATACTTTTTACTTCATGTGAGCCTTCAAAGCTTCTGTTTTCAAACTTATGCTAACCTTATAAAACAAAATGGGAAGTCTCCCTTAATATTTTTATTTGCTGCTGACTTCATATGAAATTGGTTTTACCACATATTTAAATATTTGTAAGAATTCACTGGTAAAGCCATCTTGGTCTAGAATGACCTTTGTGGGAAGGTAATTAATTATGTATCATATTGTTGTTGTTGTTCAGTAACTAAGTCATGTTAGATTCTTTGCAGCCCCTTGAACTATAGCCTGCCAGGCTCTCTGTCCATGGGGTTTTTCTAGGCAACAATACTGGAGTGAGTTGCCATTTCCTTCTCCAGGGGATCTTCCTGGACCAGGGATAGAACCCTTTTCTCCTGCATTGGCAGGCAGATTCTTTACCATTGAGTCACCTGGGAAGCCCAATTATCATTTTACTGTGCTGTTAATTGTTACCCTGGAGATCACTAGGGTATATCTTAAATTAGTATGCTTACCATTCCCAAACAAGGCAAGGACCTTAGATTATTTAAATTCCATTTACTCCAGCCCTATCTTTTGTCCTTTTTTGTTATATTTTATTGCCACATGTATTTAAAATCTCTCAAGGCAGTATTACTGTGTCAAAATAATAATATTTTTTTCTTTCCAGTGCTTTTGAGCTCCTTACATTATTTAGCTTCTATCTGGGACCATTTTTGTATTGCCTCAAGAGCTCTTCTTAATATTTCTCTTAGCGAATATCTACTGGGAAAAAACTGTTAAGCTATTTTGACTGAAAATGTCTTTATTTTACCTTCATCTTTGAAGACAGCAATCACTGGGTAAATAATTCTTGGCTGACAGTTATTTTCTTTCTCTGCTTTATGTGTATCACTCAGTTCTCTTCTGGCCTTCATTGCTTCTGTTGAAAAGTCAATTTTCAGCTTTATTGATGCTTCCTTAGAGGTAATAATTTTACCCCTCAAGCTATTTTGAAGATCGTCTTTTTGTCTTTGATTTTAAATAGCTTTATTATGATATGAAAAAATTTGTTTTACATTTATTCTGTTTGGGGCTTGTAAAGAAACATTTGTTCATTAATTTTTAAAACAAAATCTCTTTTTCTTCAGATATTCCCTCTGTCCTTTCCTCTTTCTCCTCTCTTTCTGGGACATCAAATTCATCTATTTTGCACCTTTCATTGTGTCTCATATGTCTCTCTGACTCTTACATTTTCCATCCTTTTTTTTTCTCCCTGTGATTCAATATGGTTATTTTCTACTGACCTCTCTTCTAGTTTACTAATTCTCTCTTCTCCTGTGTCCAATGTACTGTTAAGTCCATCTATTGAATTACTGACTTCATATATTACATTTTTCACTTCTAGAATTTCCACTTGATTCTTATTCCATAGATTCATATTCTCTGATGAAATTCTTTATATTTCATTGATTTTCTTAAATATATTCTTCAGAAAATCATCTTTAAGTATGTATTTGATTACCCCAGTACCAGGCTTCAAGGTCTGTTTTTCTCTTTTTTATCTTGGCTTTGGTTCTTTTGACTCTGTTTCCTGTCATTGCTGGTAATATTTTATGAAATGCTAGAAGTTCTGTATGATAGTGTTCTTCTTCAGAGAAGTTTTGTTTTCTTTGACGGACAGATTCATATTGATCCAATCAGGAGTAGATGATTCAGGGCTGTGGAGTCTCCATGAAAGACTGGATACCGTTGTTAGAAACCAGAAACTTTTTGAAAAACAGAAATAGAGGTGACTGGAACAAAGCGGGTGGTTAGGATTGGCAAAAGAGGGGAAGAAGTCAAACACCCTAAGTTGGGAACCTCAGTGACAAAGAGGATGATGCCATTAAGAGAGCTGCAAGGAGGATCAAAATTGGGAAAGAATAGGGATGGATTTGATTGTTGTGGAGCTGGAGCATGCCTATGAAACAATGTTGGGGCTGAATAGACAGTGATTTTAACTTTGTGGAGAGAATCCCCTTGAAATAGAAGTCAAAACTTAAAGTGAGAGAGATCTTATTAAAACACTTACGCTAATAAAAGCTGTAATATCCAAAGGGCTTCCGTTGTGGCTCAGCTGGTAAAGACCACCTGCTACTTCCTTACTTGATACTCTTGTTATCATCACTGGCTCTTCTCAGTCCCTGTCAAATCACAGGTTCTGGATATTGAGAAGTCACTTTAGCACAAGATAATGGCCAATGATCACCAATTTGGATAACTCCACAGATGTGGATAGATTGAACATCTTAACTTTTCATTAGCTTGTTGACAGGAAACTTCCTCCTTCATTCAGAGTGTCAATGAGGATAAGCTTCTTAGCACCGTCTTTATCTCCTCAGTCTTTGCTAGGGCTGGTTACATCCAAGACACATCTGTCTGTGCCATTAATAGTGAGGCAATTATTGCAGTTTGTTTTGTGCCAAACTAGTGTGAACCAGTACTTTTCATCTATAAAAGGGAGAAATGTATGCTCATGAACTAAAATTGCATTCATACCTCTGGTGAATTGGCATTCTTCTAGTCTGTATCACCACGGCTCCTCAGTTTCACCACAAAATATATTAACCCACCAACAGTTCCATACTGGTCTAGTTTAGCAGATCTCAAACATTTTTGTCCCAGGATCACTTGAGAATCTTAAAAATTAATGTTTGTGTGAGTTAAATAGGTTGACTTTATCGTATTATTATTAAACTCAGAAATTAAAAAAAATTTATCTATTAATTCATTTGCGAACAATAATAAATCAATCCATTACAAGTAAACATAACATAGTTTAAGGAAAAGTAACCATTTTTACCAAAACCAAAACAAATATATTGAGAAGAGTGGCATTGTTTTATATTATTTTGCAAATCTCTTTAAAATCTGGTTTAATAGAAGTCATGTAGTTTCTGGAAAACTCAACTACATAGTCATGAGAGAATGAGAGTGAAAAAAGGAAAATAACATCTAAATATGATTATGAAAATAGTTTTACCCTATGGATCCCCTGAAAAACACTCAGGAACCCCCAGGGATCTCTGAACCACTGAGAAGCGCTTGTCTAGCTGATAAGTTTTACTCCAGACCAAGTGAGAGGATTCCAAGTTCTTGTCTTCAGTCAGGCTCTTCTTTTTAAACGATCCTCTCAGTTTTTAAAATCAGAATTAAGAGTGTGTTTGAACTCTTTCAAGCAACAGAAATTAAAGGTAAACTAATTTAAGTGAAAAAGGAGGATTAATTGGCTCATGTAACTGGAAAGTCTAAAATACTAAGACTAGGCTTCAGCTGAAGCTGAAACTCCAATACTTTGGCCACCTGCTGCAAAGAACTGACTCATTTAAAAAGATCCTGATGCTGGGAAAGATTGAAGGCAGGAGGAGAAGGGAACAACAGAGGATGAGATGGTTGGATGGCATCACTGACTCAGCGGCCATGAGTTTGAGTCAACTCCGGGAGTTGGTGATGGACAGGGAGGCCTGACGTGCTGCAGTCCATGGGGTCACAAAGAACTGGGCACGACTGAGCGACTGAACTGAACTGAACTGAACTGGGGCTTCAGGAGAGCTACTGTCAAGTAGCTCAAGAATTCCCTAGAATGTGTTTAGAGGTCTTGTTTACTGTCACCCCCTCAAGGCCAGGAACAGTTCTAAACACATAATAAGTATATAATAAACACATAATAATGTATGCTTGCTGATTAATTAAACAATAGATTAAATATTGTTAGCAGAACTCTGTTTCCGCTCCTCAGTTCTACTTGCCTCTTATTTCTTTCCCTTATCTCTAAGACTCCCTAGAAGCTCTGGTCACACATGGTTCTCAGTGCTCAGAATCTTAGAGAAGTCATCCTTTCCTTCACACGGCATCCGTATTATTCCCAAGAAAGAAAGAGTATTGATCCTTCTTGGGCCATGAGCCCAAACTGAATCAGTTATTGTATGTGAGGGGAATGGGTATTATCAGCTTAGAAAGAGAGGGGCTGTATTATTAACAGCTCCACCAGAATCAAATCAAGTGAAGATGTGGCAATTCCCAAAAAGAAAGAGCACTGAGCAGAGGTCACACAAAATTACAGATGTCTGCTGAAGATACCGTAATAACTTATCAACAAATGGCTTATCTAATCACTTAACTCAAATTATCAGATGTACAATATGTGGTCTGGTCATTCAGTGATCCAGAAAACTGTATGCCAGCCAAGTTAACGACTGTGATTGATATATGATTATTCTGTTTAGTTTTAGTCCCTGAGCTTCAGAACAAACTATTTGACTTTTTTCTATCTCACGTCATTTAATCTAAAACTTGATGTGAAAGCACTGCTGTCAGGTGTCTCCCCCTTTATAAACCATCAGTGATTGCTTGTTACCTTTCAGAAAGAATCTCAAACTCTTAGGCTAAGTTCTTTCATCCAACACTGTGGTTCCATGGTTCTTGGCTGTTTCAAAATTGAGGAACCCTTTTAATGACTCCCATATTGTAGAAGTAATTGTTTTAGTCATAAACATTAACTGATTAAAACATAATGACAGCAAGTCTTATCAATTTAGTAATACTTTAAAATAAATTTTTACCACTAGAATATCAGCATATGTTTGAATATTATTATACATATTTGATGTGAATGTTTGTTATAGTCCCTTAAAGAGTGCTGGATTTCATTCTGGCATACAGTTAAGTAACTTGCAGATGAGTTTGATCCTTTCAGGGATTTCTTTTAAGTTTTGCTCTGTCAGATTCAGAGTAGTCTTTATTCTGAGGCTTATTGTTCAGTCGCTAAGTTGTGTCTGACTCCTTGCAACCCCATTAACTGCAGCACACTAGGCTTCCTTGTCCTTCACTGTCTCCCTGAGTTTGCTCAAACCCATGTCCATTGAGTCAGTGGTGCCATCCAACCATCTCATCCTTTGTCACCCCATTCTCCTCCTGCCATCAATCTTTCCCATTCTGAGGTTAATTTAACTCTGTTACTACTAAAGTGTGATTCTTCTGTGTACTTTACTGAATGGTATTACTAGATCTGACCACTCTGGCTGGTTGTAACACAGACTGTGTTCACAGTCTTGCCTCCAGGAGTTATTTAGCCTCTTGCTTCCTGGTTCTTTTCTTGTCCTGAAATGGTTTTCTTACATGCATGCATGAATTCAAACTCAACCAAAGGAATTTCCTCTGTTCGTGTTCTCTTGTTTCCTCTCTCTCTTTCTCTCGAGCTTCCTCTCTGATGTGTTGCCTGAAAACCACAGCTCCTTTGGCGCCCCCAAACCCCCATCCCGATCTCAAGTCAGCTCGCTCTGTTTGGGTTTACTTGCTCTGAATTGCAACCTAGAAGCGGCTTCCAGGCAATAACCTGGGGAAATTATAAGGCTCATCTCATTTCTTTTCCTTCTGTCCTGTACCACAGTCTTGTAATGTCTGCTGTTCAATACCTGAAACCCACTACTTTGTATGGATTTCTGTCTATTTGTTTATGACAGGAGACCAATCCCTGTAGCAGTTAATCCACATAGGCAGAAGTGGAAGTCTTGTGAGGAGCTTTGAATAAACCAAAGCAATAGCAGAGCTTTTAAAACATTTAAAACATTTTTTCAGCATTAAAAATCCCACAGCCTGCCATTGTGGATCTCTGAACAAAAGTCATTATTTTCCATGGTATTTCGAGTGAATCTTTGGAATGAATCTGCTTGCTGCAAAAGTCAATCCAAAACAAGAGAGTGCATAAGTACTAATTTCCTTGGATATTTCACCCTTATAAGAGAAGTGAGCGCTTAAATTATCCTGTAAAACTCCATCTAAAGTCTCAAAGAAGCATATACAATTATCACTCACTGCATGTTTTTGGTTTATTGTTGATAGCATGTTAGTTTTAGATTGTATTTATGGTGTAGATTTTTATGTTTATATTATATGACTACTTTGATTATACAGTAAGCCCAAATGTGCTATAATGTGTTCAATATATTTATTCCCATTTTATAGGAGTTGGAACATCATTTTATTATTTCAAATGATGTTACATTTTGCTCTTGAGCCTTGTTATTGGCTATATTTATAATTAATTGGATTCTACGTCTTTGGTTAGGAGCACAACCCTTTTTATGACATAATTCCTATGGGAAAAATAAGAATCATTTTATAATTATTCGCTTTATAACATTGTTTTCAGAGATACATTGTAGCAAAAGTAGCCTTTGCTTTAAACATCTGTAGTTTAACTCTTGCATTGCTCCTCAACATGGTATGTGTGTATGTCTTCTCTTCTCAACTAGGTAACAACGTGCTAAAAACAAAGACCAAGTAGTGTACTCTTTATAATATCTTATGTATCAGAGGAAAACTGCATGGCATAATGCTATTTTATTTTAAACTATATTTTTGATCAACAGAACACTTTCTTTAAATTATGTGAAAGTCTAATTTATAAAATGGGTTAGTAAAAATTATCCTAGTTGATGTGGGATAGGGAGCTCAGACCCCCACTTGCTGGCTTCCTTCCATTTCTCTTGCGTGGTAGTCACTGGAACACCTTCATTGTACAGTGAGGCTGCAGGGTAGACAGTTTAGGATTTGGAGTTAGTCCATCTGAGTTTCAAGTCCAGGACCCATTATTTATTTGTTGATAGATTTTAAACAAGTAACTTAACCTTCTCTTTGGCTATTTTATATAAAATAGGATTTTAAAAATTATGACATCTTTGGATCAGTTAGGGATGATTTTGGCTAAAGGTGACAGAGAAAATCTAATTTAGATTGCCCTGCCCCCCCCCCCCAGAAACCCAGAGGTTTCTTTTTTGTAATTGAAAACAAGTTCAGATGTATATACTTGCTGTGTTGTGTGTTTTTTTTTCTCACAATTTAAGTGATGTTGTTGGAGGTCTTTTTATCTTTCTACTACATCATAATTAGCATTTTGGCTTTCATCCTTGTGCCTGTTGCATTATAGTCATGAGATCGCTATTCATTTATGAGTTTCAGAAAAGAAGAAGGGCAGGCATTCACCTCAGGAAGTTGTTTTTTAGTTCAAAAAGGGAGATTCTCCCCAATATAGTTCTTTTTATAGCTCAGTAGCCAGAGCATGCCCATTCTTTGCCAATCAGTTTCCTAAAGTAATTTGTTTGGACCTGTCAAAAAGTTTTCCCAGGTAGGATAGAGGACCCATGTTTCCAGGTTTCATGAGATCTCCAGCCCAGCTGATGAATGCAGAGGATAAATTACTACAAAATCTTTGACAGAAATACTGAAAAGATCCATTTAACATAACAACATACTATGTCTGAAGCTAAGTATCTGGGTATGATTGAGCAAATCCTTTCCCGGTTGATTTTAAAATAAATGAATCAAGTCCAAATTAATCAAACTGGCAGAGGAGACGAAGAGAGCTCACTGGTGTCTGCCACATGTGCCCCCATACCTACATGATGATGGGGTTTAGATGGCTACTGTGAGCTTCAAATGGGGGTGTATGTGGAAATTATTTCCCAACAGTAAAAGCACCATCCAAACGAGATTCTCCATTATGTTAACTTTATTTTTTTTAATTTTCTTTACTTTATTGTGTTGGTTTTGCCATACATTGACATGAATCTACCATGGGTATACATATGCTCCCCCTCCAGAACCCCCCTCCCTCCTCCCTCCCGATTCCCTCCCCCTGGGACATCTCGGTGCACCAGCCCCGAGCATCAACCCTGGGCTGGCGATTGATTTCACATATGATAATTAACGTGTTTCAATGCCATTCTCCCATATCATCCCACCCTTGCCCTCTTCCACAGAGTCCATGAGTCTGTTCTATACATCTGCGTTTCTTTTGCTGTCTCGCATACAGGGTTATCGTTACCATCTTTCTAAATTCCATATATATGCGTTAGCATACTGTATTGTTGTTTTTCCTTCTGGCTTACTTCACTCTGGATAATAGGCTCCAGTTCTGTCCACCTGAGTAGAACTGATTCAAATGAATTTTTTTTAATGCCGAGTAATATTCCATTGTGTATATGTACCACAGCTTTCTTATCCATTCCTCAGTTGATGGGCATCTAGGTTGCTTCCATGTCCTGGCTATTGTAAACAAGGCAGTGATGAACATTGGGGTACACATGGCTCTTTCAATTCTGGTTTCCTTGGTGTATATGCCCAGCAGTGGGATTGCTGGGTCAAATGGCAGGTCTATTTGCAGTTTTTTAAGGAATCTCCACACTGTTTTCCATAGTGGCTGTGCTAGTTTGCATTCCCACCAAGAGTGTAAGAGGGTTCCCTTTTCTCCACATCCTCTCCAGCATTTATTGCTTGTAGATTTTTGGATGGCAGCCATTCTGACTGGTGTAAAGTGTACCTCATTGTGGTTTTGATTTGCATTTCTCTGATAATGAGTGATGTTGAGCATCTTTTCTTGTGTTTGTTAGCCATTTGTATGTCTTCTTTGGAGAAATGTCTGTTAAGTTCTTTGGCCCACTTTTTGATTGGGTCCTTTATTTTTCTAGAATGGAGCTGCAGGAGTTGCTTGTATATTTTTGAGATTAATTGTTTGTCTATTGCTTCATTGGCTATTATTTTCTCCCATTCTGAAGGCTGTCTTTTCACCTTGCTTATAGTTTCCTTTGTTGTGCAGAAGCTTTTTAATTTTAATTAGGTCCCATTTGTTTATTTGTGCTTTTATTTCCAATATTCTGGGAGGTGGGTCATAGAGGATCCTGCTTTGGTTTATGTCGGAGAGTGTTTTGCCTATGTTATCCTCTAGGAGTTTTATAGTTTCTGGTCTTATGATTAGATCTTTGATCCATTTTGAGTTTATTTTTGTGTATGGTGTTAGAAAGTGTTCTAGTTTCATTCTTTTACAAGTGGCTGTCCAGTTTTCCCAGAACCACTTGTTAAAGAGATTGTCTTTTCTCCATTGTATATTCTTGCCTCCTTTGTCAAAGATAAGGTGTCCATAGGTGTGTGGATTTATCTCTGGGCTTTCTATTTTGTTCCATTGATCTATATTTCTGTCTTTGTGCCAATACCATACTGTCTTGATGACTGTGGATTTGTAGTATAGCCTAAAGTCAGGTAGGTTGATTCCTCCAGTTCCATTCTTCTTTCTCAAGATTTCTTTGGCTACTTCTTGGTGAATGTTTGAGAAATGGGCAGAAATTTCAGTAAAGAATAAGAATGTCTTTGCTAGTCCTGAATCAGTTATTATCAAAGTATATTCCCCTGATGTCTATATTAGCAGGCATCAGAAAGATTAAGTAAAAATATATCTTAAGACCTACTCAAACTTTAGATGGGTGCCAGAAACTGTATTTTAATACATTTCTCAAGTAATCCTTATGCCCCTTAAAATGGAGGCTCATGGGCCCGCATGACTAGGTACAACAGTGAGGCAGAACCATGCTTTCTTGGGTAGATGTGCACAGGCGGTGGTTTTTTGAAGCCCAATAGAGGAATACCAAACAAAGGAGCAGACTGCTGAATAGCAACCATACCATCTCTTAAAATGTTGGCAACTTTTATTATTATTGACAATTTTCTCCAGCACCAGGAGACCTAGATCTTAATGAAAACCTCAGCCATGGTTCAGTTGCTTAGTCACTGTCTGTGAAATGAAGTCACTACTGTCCAGGCCTGCTAGCAGTAGACACCATTGAAGTCTCCTAATTCAATCCACAGGGAGCAATAGGAAGTTTTCAACGCCTTCCCTAAGTCAATAAGAAATCTTGAGGCTCAGGATTGCTTTGAAGGTATTGCAAGACTTATGTAGTATCTTTTGAGTCCCTCGAAAGAAAGACAGCCTAAAATAAATTCAAGCCATGATGATTAGTGCCATCTCCTTAGCCCAGAGTGTTGGGAAGGACAAGCGATAAATTATTACAAAATCTTTGACAGAAATGCTTAAAAGGTTTATATAGCATAACAATATATCATGTCTGAAGCTAAATATCTGGGTATGATTGAGCAAATCCTTTCTGTTGATTTTAAAACAGATTAATCAAGTTATAGGTGATTGTTTCAGGCTGAATGTCCCAAGTTGCATAACTGGACCTGAAAGATATTTGTTTATATATGTGTGTATATACACATGCATACACATATATATGCAGACATGTATATACATATATATTTAAATGTGTATCTATCTATATCTATATCTATATATAATATATGCACATTTATACACACATTGTAAAAATACTGTGGGGGTCACATGGTGACCATGGTTATTGGTAAAAAAAAGTTTCCAAATGTTCATTTGTTATTCTTTGAGCCTTTTGCTACCTCTAGAGCTTAGCATACCTCTAGAGCTTGCACAAAGGATATTTATAAACATGGCATCTGAGAACTCCCTAACTTTCTATTAATAACATGATAATGGTACCTTCAAGGTGCTGAAAAGTTAGGAAGGAGCAGGAGGAGAAGTGGATGGAAATAAGGAGGATCATTTCTTTACCTTGAACAAGTCACCTAACCTCTCTCAACTTCCATTTCTGCACTCATAGGATGAGAATAATAATACTGACAACACAGGCTCTTAAAGAGACTGAATTGAATAATGAATATAAAGCACCTAGGATAGTCATCAGTACATAGCGAGCCCTTGATAAACCACTTTTTAATTTTTACTTTAACTATCCTCTATAGGGTGATAGGTTTGAGGAAGTGATTTGAGCCTAAGCTCCCTGATTCATAGTGTTCAAAGGCACCACCTGTGAAAAAGAGGGACAGTCCCAGCCTGACCTGGCCTGATGGAAGAGTTCTCCGTGAAACCCACAGGCTGCAACCTGTTCTCCAACATGGAGGCCACATACTCACCAAAAGTTGAATCTGGAAGGATCCTTGGAAAAGTACCCTTTGGCATCGTCCTGTAGAGGTCCAGGTTGGGCCAGGTGCAGAACCGCTCACCACTTCTGCCTCCAGCAGGGACTGGCCTCCAGTGCACTTCTTCATCCTGTTTCTGAAGGTCACCTGAGCATAAATGGGCAGGTGTGGGGACTCCCCACCCAGAAACACCATTCAGCAGGGTGGGTGAGATTCTGGTTCCCACATCCGAATCCAGCTGGTGCTGTTTGCTGGCCTGCTGAACTAGGTAGGTAAAGATGCTTTCCTTCACTTTTGAGGCCCAGAAACGCATTTCTCCCTTCCTGTTTTAAACTCAAAAGAGATTTGCAATGGTCCCTCTGGTACATCTTTCTGCATTCGGTTTGCTGTAAGGAATAAATTATTCTTAAGGCATAAAATGGAAGGAAACAAGGTCTCCAGACTGACCTATAATTAATGTCTTCCTTCTTTGAGTGTGATCATCTTTGTGCAGAAATGTTATTCTATGCCATCCCCATTGTGCGGCCATTTTTCAGTTATAATATTCTAAGAATGCAAAGAGCAGCTCTTTGTAAATTAAGTATGCTGGTGGAGAAGGAAATCCCTGTGTATGGAACAACTACAATGTGACAGGCATTGTTCTAGATATTTTGCATATGATATCTATTTTAATATTTAAAATAACCCAGCAAGTTAGTGGTAATATTCACATTTTTTTCTATGGCAAACTATACATAAAATTAACCATTTTAAGTGTGAAGTTCAATGGCATTTACATTGCTGTACAACCATCACTACCATTCATCTCCAGAACTTTTTTCATCTTCCCAAACTGAAACACTGTACCCATTAAACACAAACTCCCCATCCCCTTTTCTTCCCAGCCCCTGGCAATTACCATTCTATTTTCTGTCTCTATAAATCTGACTATTCTAGGTACCCCATGTGAATGGGGGACAGCATTTGTTCTTTTGTGTCTGACTTACTTCACTTAGTATAATATCTTTAGTGTTCATGTATGTTGTGGTGTATGTCAGAATTTCCTTTCTTTTTAAGGTTAAAAATATTTCGGTGTATGTACATACCACATTTTATTCACCCATTCATCTGTTGAAAAGCACTTGAGTTGTTTCCACTTCTAGATTATTGTGAAAATGTCTCTATGAACATTGGTGTACGGGTATCTGTTTGAGTCCCCGCTTTCAAATATCTTGGGTTTTTATTTAGGAGTGGAGTTGCTGGGTAATATGGTAATCCCATATTTAACTTTTTGAGGAACTGCCAAACTGTTTCCACGGTGACTACATTATTTTATATTCCTACTAACGAGACATGAGGATTCCAGTTTCTCTGTATTCTCACCAACACATGTTATTTTCTGTTTGTTACTGTTGTGTGATCATAGCCATCCTAATGGACATGAAATGGCATTACCATTGTATAGGGAGGAAGCTGAAGGTCAAAAATATGGGGTGTCTTATTCAACATCAGGCTGTTAGTAAGCAAAAGGGGCTCAGTTCTAGTCTAGAGACCTTAGGCATCAAACTTTTTGCTGTATTCTTTGCACAAGCATCATGCTAAGAACTGAGGTCCCTTAGGAAAACCGTAGAGGACAGAGTCCCACTTAAAAGAAGAGCTTGGTTGAGTCTGTTTTTATTTCCAATAGCCATCCAAGAATGGACAGACTGTTTCCTGATGTAATTGCCAGGTCAAGAACACAACTTGGTATTTCAGTTTCCATAGTTATAAATAGAGGCTTTTGAATTTTCATTTCTCTTACTTCTCTTGGTCAGTCAAGTGATTTTTGACCTTGTTCCAAACAAGGTTCCTGCTGAGGACATCATGCATGTTCCTTTCTGCAGCCAGTTCAATCGTTCTGATTGTGGAGCTAACACACAGCTCTTATTTGAAAATTCAGAGTGAGAGAGACAAAGACTATGAAATAGAAGCAGTGGGGAAAGAAAAAGATAGCATATTCCGAGGTTGGTGTAATTAGCGTGGCACAGCATTTCAGCCACTTGAACAACTTCTGTGTCTGTCCCTGGCATACAGGATGACGGGAGTCTCCAATTGCAGACCAGACACAAGGCCCCGCCTTGCAGCTTTCCTGGGGTAGGAGAGGCTTCCATAGCTTTGTCATCTGACAGAAGGCACAGCCAAAGCTTGGACAGGGCAAATGCCTTTGTCTGAGATCCCACTGCTAACAATATGAGAGGCTAGAAAGGCCTCCAGTTTGCTGGCAGTTTCTCTGAGCTTCTGAACTGTGTTCCACTGGCCTCCTGCTTCAACATCTTGTGAAAGATGGTGACAAGGGGGACCCCTTTCTCTTAAAGTCTAGTCTGTCTCACGTGTTAATGCCTGTCATTAGCAGCGTGAAATATGGAGCAGAGCAGTGTGGAGTCAGAGGAGATGATGTCTAGGACCCATTTCAAGAGCTTTGGATGAGAGGGAGCTGGGCTTAAGTTTATGACTTCAGGATTTCAGTGCTGTGTAAATTAGGACTGATCAAGCCTCACTGATAGCTCAGCTGGTAAAAAATCTGCCTGCAATGAAGGAGACCCCGGTTCGATCCCTGGGTTAGGAAGATTCCCTGAAGAAGAGAAAGGCTACCCACTCCAGTATTCTAGCCTAAAGAATTCCATGAATTGTATAGTCTGTGGGGTCACAAAGAGTCGAACAAGACTGAGTGACTTTCACTTTCACATCTCACTCTCTGAGTTTGATTTTCCTTATCTGTGAAGCAGAGATATTAACTTAATTTAAAGAGTTTTTACTGTGAACTAAGGAAGTATATAACTAGATGCTAGGCACATTGATGGTCATTTATACAGAGAATTAAAATAATGGTCTTCAGTGAAATTTCATCCCTTCTACTGTAAAGACAACTGAGATTTTGAGCCCTTCTTAAATTCAGTTCTGTAGGGCCAGCCTAGGATAGGCTGTTTCACTGAATTAATTTTGCTCCAGTTTTCAATAATCTATAGAGACTCACTTACCCAAGCCCTCAGGACCCAAGCCCCAGACCATGCTAGTTCCATTTAGTAGCCCAAATTATTAACCTGCCCACCAAATGCTGGAGAATTCTCTTGGGAAAGCATCGTATGTGTTAATCCAACCATTGCATCTAATCCAAGTCATTAACTACTTTAATTAAATCAAATTTAATAAATGTGTATGAACACCTTGAATGTGGCATAGGCGCTAGGTTCCAGGAACACAAAGATGAATAGCCACAGTCCCTGCTTGGGGGATATCCCCAAGCCTGTGTACCTAGAGCATATATATGACAGATGCTGTGAGTGAGCCTCTTCCTTGAGGGGCTTAACAGAGCTGTTATGTTCACATCTTCTTCAAGAGACACCTTAAGTCTACCCAAAGCCATGTACTCCCTTATTCCCATACTTCCTCCAACTCTTCTCCCTCCCTCGCCTCCCTCTTTCCCTTCACCATTCCTTCCTTTCCTCAATTCTATCCCTCTTTCTTCCTTCTCACCTTCCTCCTATTCACAAATGATTAGCTAATACCTGCTACATAAAAGGTACTGTTCTAAAACAAGACAGATAAGTCCCTCCTCTCAAAAGCTTATATTTTTTTAAAGCTTTATTTTGAGTAATTCTAGACAACATAAAATTTGTAAAAATAGTACAGTGTTCCTATATACCCTTCACCTAGCTTCCCGTTCTGCCAACATCTTATATAAAGATAGTGTAAACCAGGAAATTAACATTGATACATGTCTATTAGCAATCCCACCAATATTATTGGGGTTTTTTTTCCAATTTTTTCTACTCCTTTTTCTGATCCAGAAAACAATATAGGTTCTTGTATCATGTTTAAACATCATTTCTTATTTTTCTTCAGTCTCACAATCCTTCAGTCATGACCTTGATGCTTTTGAATGGAACTGGTCAGATATTCTGTGTAGTGTCACTCAATCTGAGATTGTCTAATGTCTCATTTTTAAACTTGAGATTCTTCATTGTTGGGACAATACTACAGAAGTGATATACCCTCAGTGCACCACACCAAGGAGGTATATGATGTCAAATGTTTTGTCACTGCTGCTGTTAACCCTGGATTATACTTGTCAGGTTAACACTTGGTGAAGGTGGTGTCTGGTATGTTTCTTCTCTGTAATAAAAATAGCCTTTTCTCCTTCATAGTTAATTAGCATCTTGTTGGGAGACAGTTTGAAACTGTGCAAATATCCTCCTTCTCATCATGCTTTCACTCACTGATTTTATTACACATTGGTATTTGAGTGCTTCCTTACTCAAGAAGCTCATCTTTTATTTGGAAGAGTTAGACAGTAAAGAAGTAATAAAATAAATTCTAAATAGTGAAAGGGTTGTAAAGAAAATATAAGGAGGTGGGGTAACAGAAAGAGAGGTCTATTTTAGGTGGCACATCAGGGACATTCTCTCTAAGGAAGTGATATTTGAGCTGAGACCTGAATGACTACCCAGCTGATTGAGATCTGAAAGGAAAGCACTCCAAGCAGAGCACAGGGCAAAGCAAGAGCCTGGAAACCAGAGCGAGCAAGGCCTTCTTAAGAAAAGGCTAGTTTAGCCAGGCATGGCTAGATGGAGTAAGGGGGGAAGTGGTGGGAGCTCAGCTAAGGATGCAGAGGTAGGGAGAACCAGATCAGGTGAACTTTGAGGGTAGAGTAGCAAGTTTAAAAGTTTTCTAAGTGCAGTGCATCCATCCTTCCATGTTCTCTGTCTGTGCTGTTCCATAGTCTATTCATTAGCCACATCTGCTATTTAAATATAAGTTTTGATCAGTTGGAATAAAATAAAATTGACAATTTAGTTCCTTGGTCACCGTATCCACATTTTAAGTGGTCAAGAGCCACTATTGTGGCCAGTGACTACCCTATTGGATGACACAAATTTCCCTCATGGCAGAAAGTTCTATTGGGCAGCACTGTTACATATGCCTTCTGGAGGTTGTTTTACCATATTTGTTTCTATGCGTGATACAGAGTGGAGTGTGTTATGGGACTGAATGAGTGAATGAGTAAAGTCGCTCAGTTGTGTCCGACTCTTTGCAACCCCATGGACTGCAGCCTACCAGGCTCCTCCATCCATGGGATTTTCCAAGCAATAGTACTGGAGTGTGTTGCTATTTTCTTCTCCCGTTATGGGACTGCTCTCTAGTAACTTTAAGTCTAGTAGACAACTAAGCAATAAGTACAATACCGAGTATTGTGTATTAAGACCAGGGGCGTAGCACAGAAAAAAGTGCTGTAGAGTTTGGGTGAAGTGTGTGCAAGTAGATGACCAGCACTTAGATGTCTAGAGATCTAGAAGGATGATAAGATTCTGATGAGTTGAGATGAGGAAATTCGGTGTGAGCTAAAGTTTTGGAGACATAAAGTGACAGATTAGGATGGTGAGTAGTCCAGATTGACTGGCGTTTGGGTGTGTGTGTAGAAAACTGTGAGAGAAAGATTAGCTGGTAGGTGGGCCATATAGTGTGAAAGATCCGGAAGCCAGGCTAAGGAGTTTTATTCCATAGGCAGTGGGAAGCCATTCATGGGTTTTTTTTTTTTCACCAAACGAATAACCTTACCAAATCCGTGCTTCAGAAAGATTGGTCAGTCTGTGGTATATGAGGTGGACTGTGGTGGGGGAGAGACAGACTGCAGGGAGAATGTTGGAAATCCTTTTGCAGTAGAGCAAGCATGAGATTGTTCCTATTCCAGCATATATTTTTTTTCTAAAACCTAAAATCATTCTCAAGCAGATAAAGTCAGACTGCTTGAAATACAACATTCTGAAATAAACTTTGAGAGTTGAAAATACACTATTTTATTTTGCCATAAGGAGTATTTAAAACACTCCTTGTAGCAAGCAGATATGTTATATAACCATACTATGAATATTGAAACCATGAAATTAATATTAACTTATAAAGCCCACAGGATCTGATTTAGGTATTTGATAAACAGCTGTTCTTTGTGTATGTTTATTCACCCGAATCAGAGGTTAAATATGTTTAAATATTACACTTCATAAAGATCACCTGAGCAGCTTGTTATAGCACAGTGCCAGGCCACATCTCAGGTTCTGATGTTTTAGGTATGCAATGGGGTCTGGAAACCTGGATCTTAACAAAAGAAGCAGTAATCTGAGGGAAGTCACACAAGAAACACTGCCCTATTTCCTTAGACGTTTTCTGTCTTCCAGTTAACAGATTCCCTTTCTCATTATTTATAGGATATAGCCCTACAGATATTAAAAAAGAAATGTTCCCCTTTCATTATACCTTTTCCTCCCACCTCCATGAAGTAGTAGATTTAAGAGAACTGTCACATATTTTTCTCCTTACAATTTCTTTTTATTTTACCCACTTTAAATAGGCTTAAAGAAGTATCCTTTCAATTTTCTCTTTTTCTCCCAAGTGTTGATTTCCCAGCACTTGATCATCCACCCTTCTCCCATGCTTCCCTTCTAGTGACATTACTTTTGCATTGCCCTGACTCCCTGCACCACTAAACACTCTGTGAGGACTAGGACCTTATTCGAGTCACTTCCACGAACTTTGCAGGGCTCGGCTGGAATCACCACAGTTAATACTTGTAGGACCCTCAGAGCTCTGGCCCAGCTGGTACCACATGCTTCTAATAACCCTGCCAAGCTAGAGTCTCTACCAAAGCTGTTTCACAGATGAGATTACCCAATCTCACTGAGTTTAAGTGACATCCTTATGGGCACATAGCAATTAGCTGAGTGATTTTGAACATAGGTCTCTGAACCCAGCATCCCATACTGGTTTTGCCCTTCACCACATGGCCCCAGAGAAAATAGTTATTTGGTGATGATGTTTTTTCCCTGAGGTCCTAGGAGCCCTGTTGTCAAGGGAAGAGCAGGAGGGTAACAGCATCTTCTCCTTTGCCCTCAGGGCTTTGCTTGCTGTCATTCACTTCCAGTTCTAGTACTTCCTTTTCCTATTTCTCCAGTGCCGTGCACCCAGGCACGATCTGCCCTAACAGTCAGTTCTTCCATTAGCCCACTTCTAAGAGGAATGTTCCCAGTTCACAGGTCCCTGGGGAGTCCAGAGGGTGATAATTACAGACCTTTACTCCAAATCCACACAAGTAAGGCACTTTCACAGTTAACACAGCCCCTTTCTTCCAAATATGTCACAAGCAGACAAACTGCTTTCAAAAGATGCATTTAGATTTCCCTCGGTGATCCATGCCTCTGTGAAACAGATGGGGGTTTTGACACAGGAGCCTCATCTGCACAAACAGTTTCTGTAGAGAAGTGACTGTGGAGACCACTAACATTCAAGAGCCCTTGGGTCCTACAGCCAGATCCTCAGGAGCATCGTCCTCTCCCAAAGGCTTTCTTGCTCCAGATGCAGTGCCTCCAGGTTGCAAGCACAAGTGAAGCAACTTGGGTCTGGACTGTGGGCAGAAAAGTACCTAACAGTTGAGACTGTCTAGAGTCTACATTAATGGAGACTCCAACACAATGGCTGGGCAGACCCTGATGTGCAAATCCTCTCATGAGAAATTAGCAAGCAGCTTGAAGAGAAGGTAGGAAACATAGCCCTAGGAGTCTAAGACCAAAACCACCACCTTGGGAGACCTTCTTTGCTTCCACCCACCAACCTCCCACTAGGCAAATAGCTGTGCTTTCCCCTAGGCCCCCAGGAAATTGTTTAGACCCTCACTTAACTATAGAAAATTCAATTCAGTTGGTAAGGTACCCAGTGGTACCTTACAGTAATGGTACCTTATGGTAGTACCTTAAGGTACCCAGTGGTACCTTACAGTAGTGCCCTACTGTATTGTTGAAGAAGGAATTCATAGGGCCCGATCTCCATTTCAGGCCTGTTATGCTGATCATGCTCTGGCACCTCTCTGAACTCTGTGCTTAGTGCCTGTGGAAATTACAATGGGGGGATTAGACCCCCCTCTGGACAGGAGAATCTCGAAGGTTAGATCCAGGATACTCAACACCTAAGTGATAACATGCACTAATCACCCCTGGCTCCTGACAGGTCATAAACCCTGGCTCCTGACAGGTCATAAACTTTCTGATAGTAACCTTGGGCTTATCGACTATTAACCATTTGGAATGTAACCTGGGCTTATTGATTATCGACTGTTCTAACACATGATACTTGAATGATGGCATTATTGTGATTGTATTTACCTTTCCTTTGTTGATGTAAGTTCCAGGTGATTTGGGGTGGTGGGTTTAGACATGGGTATAAAAGATCCTCACAAATGCTGGCCAGGGTCCTTGGCTAAGAGGAGACTCTGCCTTGGGCCCGCCGGTGTAATAAACTGCCCTTCACTGTCTGCGTTGTCCTTCTGAGTGAGTTTGCTTCCCAGAGCACATGGCTACAACATTGTGAGGGCAGGTTCTATGTTCTCCACTTCATAGCCTTGGACCCTGCTTTCTGGCCCATAATAGATGGTTCAGCTAATGAATGAACAAATAAATAACATGGCTGTCACGGTTGGAAGATTGTCATGCCAAGAGGGATTATTTGTGCCCTTTGTGCAACTAGGATTGAAAGCTAGGACCAAGCAGAGATGTTATGATTTTAACAACATTAAGTAGAGGGGTTTGTTTCATTTTGTGTTTTAACCATCTGGACACTGGGAAGTTGAGATGGGTTAATCTCCGTGGATGAGGCAGTGAGATCCCCATCATGGAAGGGATTTGAACGAGAAACTGGAGGAGAATACACAGAGATGTTCAGAGGACGCAGGCATGGGTGTCTGGACAGGAGGCTGATCTAGACATCTTTCAAGTTTCTTCCAACCTTGAGACTCGGATTTCTGAACTTGTTTTTATTTACCTGCATGGCTGCTTTATTGGCTGAATATATATGGGAATATTTTTCATCTTCCAAAGTAATCTGAAGGCAGCCTCTCCACTTACCTAAGGAGCTTTTGGTGGGCAGCATGGTTTGACTTATGGTGGGGCTGAATCACATGTTGCATGATTCACTGTGCTCTATAGATGCCCCCTAAAACATATATCATTGTGTCTGCTGTTCCAAGTTGACACTGTTATTTCCCACCTGTGCAAATACAGCTGTAAAAAAATGATGCATGGCCAGCCATCCCTTCCCCAGGGTATAGACAGAGAGCACACACCCTCTGGCTTAACACGCCCAAGAGGCACACACACACCCTCTTCTGAATTTCAATACTCATTTTCAAGCCGGCTGAGAAGGGAAGAGAATTGCAAATGAACTCACATTACCAGCAAAACCAAGCCGGCCTTTCTCCTAAATTACTTTGTATACTAAGTCTGTGGACTGCAGAAGCCCCTGCATCCTCCGTGGCTTCTTGAAAAATCAAAAAGGTTTCCAGCAGTTTCAGCAAACAAGCAGGCTCTGAGCCTTCTGTCTTTGTTAGAGATTTGATTCAAACTGTGTCTGCAAGCAGTGAAACACAAAGGGAAAGAAAGTCAGTATGGTATAACTTTGAAATTTTTAGCAAGCGCCACGGGAAAGAATAATAAACCATAAATTGCTGCATCTGGCTTTAAATTTATAAAGAAAACAACAATACCAGAAACTAAAAACATTACTCTCCGTTGTCATTAAAAAAAAAAAAAATGGTTTCTGATTCTTCATCCCTTTTCGTTCACCCTTTCACTTCACCAATTGTTGAAATTGCATCAAAGACAACATCACTCTCTCCCCTCCCCTCCCTTAGGCAATACACTTGTGTGGAAAAATCCACCCAAATTCAAGCAGCTGAGAGATGGGGAGAAGTTGAGAGTGATAAGGCCCTGTACCCCAAAGACCAGAGGTGCGTGGGGGTTTCTAATTAGGAAGCAAAGGAAGGAACTTACCTGGAGGACCAGTGAAATGTACCATTGACCCTGTCTGATTGACCCTGAGATGTAAAGTGCCATCTGTGTTCAAGGGGAAATCCTGCCCTTCTCCCCCAGCCACCCTCTTTTTTACCAGAAATGCCACTGAATCATGTCATTTCCTAATAGAAACAGACTGTGGAGAGAAGGACAGGGCCTGCCTCCATTTTCTCTTCTGTTATGTGTGCTCAGCAAACCAGGACCAATTCTATTCTATTTCGTTCATTCAGGGCAGTCATCTTGGACTGCATTATAATAAACACATAGGATTTTTTCCCCGCTCCTGAAGCCATCGCTCACTGTGCTGCTCAAAATAATTTCCCGAGCTGACAAAAGCACCACATGTCAGCAGACCTGTTCTGTGTGCACTCTCCATCCTCATCCTGCCGAGATGTAATGGTGGCTTAATCTGAATGCCGCCTGCCTAGGTGCTAGTGTACCTGCTAGAGTGGTTTCTGCAAGAAATCATAACGGACTGCTCTAAAAAACCAACAGCAAATGACCAGTAAATATGGTTTGGCCCCAGACGGTCGGGGTTAAAGGAGGTCTGTGCCCTGCTTGCTCTATTAGCCCAGGATGGGTCAGAGCAGGAGGCTGGATGACACGTCAGTGCAGCTGGGCCATCACCACGGGGAATGAACAAAGTAGGTGGCAGAATCAGTGGGCCTAGAGCCAGTCTCTGGGCACAGAGAGGCAGCTGCCTCATGTCACCTCTCTGCAGCCTGGCTCATCCAGGTATAGGAAAAGTATTGACGCCTTGGCCATACTGCTGAGATTCCATTTAGTTGGTCAAAGCACTGATAGGTTTCAGATCTCTCCAGGTGATGTTAGTGTGCAGCCAGGGTTGAAAGCCTCTTGTTTAGACTTTGGAGGAGCAAGAAGAAGGTTGCTTAATGCCCTACTCTCATTACCATTATTGTTAATACAAAGGCTGGTTGCACATCCATGGAGCATCTGGATTGTAATGACCTAGAGGGGATGACCTTGTCCCTGAACTTGTGTCTCATTACTAGTTTCCACCCTGGGAAGTGTTCGGTTAACATAGCCTGATTTGTTAAGGTGACCCCTAGAAGGCAGGTCAACTTGATTCTTTTTTTGTTCTTATGGCTGTGAGCCATGACCAGGATGCAGTTGTTTCGGAGTCCTGGAGTTGGGTGAGCACACTTGGGTACTTCATTCCAGCTCTGTCACCTTGATTAAGTCCCTTCCATTTTCTTGGCCTTGGTTTACCCATTTGTAGAACAAGGGTGTTGGATTATTTAGCTGATCACTAAAGACTTACCTGCTATGTCTTTGGCTTTGGAAGCATAAGTTAGCAAAACACTCCTGTTTGTCTGTTAACAGGAGACCCAGACCAGAAGCAATAATACATAATAATAATGCCCTTTGGTATTTAGAAAATAAGCATTATCAGAGATACAGAGTAGGGGAGGAATACTAAATATTACATACTAAACACATGGGAAAGCAGAGGTCATGCAAAGAGGGGTCAGGGGAGAGATTCTGGTAGAAAGGTCAATTTGGTCTAGGTTGCAAAGAGTCTTGAGTGCCTTGCAGTCAGCTACTTGGACTTTATTCAGAATGCAGTCAGGTACTAACCACGAATATGTGTCAGGAAACCAATGCCCCAGCTATGTTTTAACAGCCAACTTTGGCATCCACATGGCCAGAGAGTCCTTGAGGAAGGATGCATACCTTACTCTGCTAATCATCAAATCCCTGGCACCATCATTGTTAAATGATTAATGAAAGAGAGACTGCTTAACTGATGTCAGATATCCTGATGCATACTGAAAAAGGGTCATAACCAGCTGGTAAGACGCATACTGAAACACTAGGTTGCTTAACAGCCATATTTTTTAAACACCTGGAAGAGTGACTGTTGTTTAAAATATTCTTCCTGATTCTTTTGAGTATATAAACAAACGGCCTTTGGCCATCAGATTTTTCTAAGCAAACACACGGACACTGTTTGCTCATTATTTGCATGAAATGTAGTCATTTACATATATTTGCATAGTGCTTTCAAAAACCCTTAATTCCAAGTATGTCAAATAAATAAAACAAATTAGTGTAATCTACTGCCATTGTATGGCAGCCCAGCTTTGGGATGCTGGTGGTGAAGGGGCCAGCTTTTAGGAAGCTATGACCACCCCAGGGGGCAACAGACACAAAGAAGTCTGAGAACAGGGGACTCTAGGGCAAGGTCAAGTTTCAAGCATCTGGACAGTGTTCTGTAGCTCACAAACCCAATTTATATCCCTTATTTCCTTTAAGCCTCACAAAAACCTGTGTGCTTGGTAGGGCTGGGGTTGAACTTTTCATTAGCAAGGGGATTACAGAAGTGAAGTGACTTGCTCGTATCACAGTTTTAAATGGTCATGCCTAGATTTATTCCGCATCTATGCCTCTTGGTCCTCAGAGGCTTAATGCTTTGAGGATTGATCCAGAGTTCCCTTGACAAGAGGCAAAATGTCCTCATTCCCTGATAATCCAATGTGTCCTCTCTAGCCTCCACACTGCCATTGGGAAACTGTACAAGAGAACCCCGGATGGCTCGGACACAGTGTTGCCTAGCCTATGATGTGTCTGGTCCTAAGTTATTGCCTTTTTATTGTTTGAGACAGTTATTTGAAAGTTATGGTAATGGGGTGAAAATATAAGCAGCTTACAGTTTACTGGAACATTAATCCTCTGGGGATGATGTCTTTTTCCTTCTGAGCATCTCTGTGGGACCTTTTCCATTGCATTATGTAGACTTTATTTTCAGACTTTTCTGCTATCACTTATCCACTCTTGCTTAATTACTAATTTCCATATTTGCTTAAGGTGTAGTTATTTAGAAACATCTATCTCTGTAGATAGATAGATGTTTCTGGTATAGGTCCCAGACAGGAAGATGTCTGGTCTGGGCAGTGGTGTTCAGTAACAGCTCAGATACACATTGTGGGAAGTAGGAGTCAAATCAAGGGCTTCGAGGAAAGACAGAGCTAAGTTCAAAATCTGGCCCCTTTATCTTTGATAACTTGACTGTGACATCTTTGAGCTTCAGTATCTTCACCTGTAAAGGCGATGGGGCATCTGCACCTCCTAGAAGCTCAAACTGATGCTTTGAGGCTGATTCCATGAATTTGAGTGAACCTGGATTGGATGGGCTTGGGCAGCCCTTAGGGGTCAACTACTGTAGCTGGTCATTCTAGGAGGCCAAGAATGCTCTCAGGCCAGCTCATTAATCCCTGAAGCACAGCAGATGCAGTGTCTGTGGCCCACAACACTCTTAGGGTCTCATGAAAACATTCTAATTTCTTTTTTCTTTTGACTGTGCTGGGTTTTTGTTGCTTTGTGAGGGCTTTCTAAGATCATGGCATCCGGTCCCATCACTTTATGGCAAATAGATGGGGAAATAGTGGAAACAGTGTCAAACTTTATTTTGGGGGCCTCCAAAATCACTGTAGATGGTGATTGCAGCCATGATATTAAAAGACGTTTACTCCTTGGAAGGCAAGTTATGACCAACCTAGACAGTATATTTAAAAGCAGAGACATTAGTTTGTCAACAAAGGTCTGTCCAGTCAAGGCTATGGTTTATTCCAGTAGTCATGTATGGATGTGAGAGTTGGACTATAAAGAAAGCTGAGCACTGAAGAATTGGTGCTTTTGAACTGTGGTGTTGGAGAAGGCTCTTGAGAGTCCCTTGGACTGCAAGGAGATCCAACCAGTCCATCCTAAAGGAAATCAGTCCTGAATATTCATTGGAAGGACTGATGTTGATGCTGAAACTCCAATATTTTGGCCACCTGATATGAAGAGCTGACTCATTGGAAAAGACCCTGATGTTGGGAAAGATTGAGGGCAGGAGGAGAAGGGGACAACAGAGGATGAGATGATTGGATGGCATCACTGATTCAATGGACATGAGTTTGGGTAAACTCCAGGAGTTGGTGATGGACAGGGAGGCCTGGCGTGCTGTGGTTCATGGGGTCACAAAGAGTCAGGCACAACTGAGCGACTGAACTGAACTGAACTGCCGGCTTTCTCTAGTTTCAGTGAGCAGGAACTACTCTTTGTTGCAGTGCATGGGCTTCTCACTGCGATGGCTTCTCTTGTTGGAGAGCGCAGGCTCCAGGTTCACGGGCTTCACTAGTTGCAGCACACAGGCTCAGTAGTTGTGGCTCCTGGGCTCTAGAGTACAAGCTCAGCAGCTGTGGCACACAAGCTTAATTGCTCGCAGGCATGTGGAATCTTCCTGGACCAAGGATTGAACCTGTTCTCTACATTGGTAGGTGGATTCCTATCCATTGTGCTGTTAGAGAAGGCCTACCTTTCTTTTAATATCAGAAGGAGGGGAAATGAGGCTTTAGTTTGAATAAAGTGTTTTAATATATAATATCAATATATTTGTACATCAATGCAGTAGAAAAATAGAATTTTTAATTCATTTTGTGGACGAATGGTCCTATGACATCAAAAGTACCCAGGCTTGGAAGTCATAATGCAGCCCTGGATGCTACAGCCTGACTCTCTTTGCCCCCTGGACATCCAGTCTTCATCTATTCAGTCTTCATCTTTTCATTTACAAAAGAGCATCCAAACTGGGGGAGAAGATGCCCAGTGAGAACTGACCTTACTGAGAAGGTCATTTATATCAAAATGACCACTGGTTTGTCCAGACTTGGCTACTTGCTTGCCCTGCACCAGGCAGTATTTTTTTCATGTTCCTCAGTTTCCCCCATGTTCCTGCCCACAGCCCCCTAGCTCCCTCAAGACAAGCAAGAGAAGGACAGAGAGAGAAGAGAGTGCAAAACCAGGAGTTCCTGACTCCCTATTCCATGGCACACCTCTATCTTCTCCCCTCTTCATTCAGGGACTATTCGAACAGCCTAAATAAATATTTCATTAGCAGTTACTTTGTTCTTTATTGTATTTTGATATAAACTGAGAACACAGGAGAACCAATGCCAGTCATGATATGACATTCTCTTTTCTGTGACTCAGTTTTCCCACATGCAAATTGGTGCTAATAAGAACAGCTTTGTAAGGAGCAATAGAAAAGAGAATGAAATTACTGCTAGATAGATGTAGAACCTTCAGAGGAAACATTCTACCTGAGCTAGGTGTTATTATTAGCCTGATTATCAGTGAGCTCAAGCCTCTCTGAGTGCCCAGGCATAAGGACTTCCTGTGTTCATAGGACTTAACAATCTCCTCCTTCCTGAATTGCCTTCCATTAATTTCATCACTAGTGAAAGGGTTCTGATTTTTATTACTCTCAGTCTACCCCCATGGCTTGTGAAAGGCTTGTGAACCAGTGGTTGATTCAGTTTGGAGAGTTGGCAGTGCCCTTTCCCAACCACTTCTGAAATCCTTGGCCAGCCTCCTGGCAGGGCTGAAGTCTAAGGGTGAGGAAACAAGAACGAGAAGGGGAGAGAGTGAAGAGAAAAGGAAAAGAAGGAAGTCACAGGAAAAGGACACCCTGACAGCCGGCATGTCACTCTAGGCCTGGGCCCTCATTCTCCATCCCATGGTTATCTTTGGAGCAGGACACTACCCAGGATGCCCCTGAAGTTCTCCTTGCCCCCTGCATCCTTGTCACATTGCAACTATCAGGTGACAACCTTGGCCAGTGGTAGAGCTGTGACTTTGCACCTTTCATGTCTGAGTTAGAATTAGAGGCCTTTGACCCAGCAAGGATGCTGGAAATCATTTGTCCAAAGTTGTCTTTTTTACAGATGAGGAAACTGAGGCCCAGACACCTAAGAAACTTGTCCAAGTTCATACAGCAAAGAAGCCAGGACTAACACCCAGGTGTTCTGATGCACCCCTGGTATCCATTTCACTGTAGTACATAGGGTTTTAGTTATGTGTGTGTATGTGTGTGAATACATGTGCACACACACACACACACACACATTTCCACATGCTTGGGAATCTAGGTGTGCTTTAATTATTTTATTCATAATTACGGCAACTAGGCCTGGAAAATGAGTAATATAGCCCCATTTTTACCAAAGAAGAATCTGAATCTCAAACAGGCTGAAATATTCAAGATCACCCAGGTTATAGAAATGCTGGTACAAAACCCAGTCTCCTGGCCCCCAGCCCCACACTTCCAAACACCCCTCACTGCCTCTGAGCCAACTGTCCAAAGCTCTTGGTTATAGCTATTATGAAGGAGCCATGATTTCCATCCATATTTATAGGGAAACTTTTGGCTCAATTGCATTCATGCTTAGAAGTCTCAACATTTTTTTTTAATTTATCAAAGGAAAGAGAGTAACAATGGAGTTGATGGGCAATTTGTGTAATTAACACCCCAAAGCTCCCTGTACTATAAGGTTTTTTGTTTCAGTGCATTTTTCTTGACAGATGCTCTTTTACTGGTCAAGTGGCACTATCAGAAGGATTATAAAGGAGGGGTAAGATGCCTGTCAGAGGAGAATGGAGGGGAAGGCATGATTTGGGCTCGTCATTAGTGATCCTAGGTACATTTTGATGTACCTATGAGCCTGCTTCCTGCAAAGATTCGAATGATGAAACCAGTGAGATGCAGATAAGGAGTTGGACATCTGCTCCTAAATTAGTGCTAATTTAGCTTGTTTGGAAATGATTTGTGCCTCTACAAGACAGCATAACTGAAAGTTGTTTTCTTTCCTATGACCATAACTTTTTACTCTTATCACAATGGGCCAGATGGACACACCAGAGGGGACTTGCTGGCCTTCAGAGAAACTATGGATGTTCCTGTTCATCCCAGTGTTTAAAAAGACATTGCTCCTCCTCAATCTCAGTATAATTGTAATACCCAAATCAAGGTCTTGAGAAATCATCCAGCCCCTTCCAAAGGACTTCCTGGAAGCATGTAACCAGCTTTCGTGATTCCGAAGCCAGGGTTGATGTTTAGGTGGTAGGTACACACCAATACGGGGCTTCCCTGGTGGCTCAGATGGTAAAGAATCTGCCTGCAATGTAGGAGACCCAGGTTTGACCCCTGGGTTGGGAGGATCCTCTGGAGGATGAAATGGCACCTCACTCCAGTATTCTTGCCTGGAGAAATTCCAGGGACAGAGGATCCTGGCAGACTATAGTCCATGGTGTCGCAAAGAGGTGAGCACCAGACACAAATGAGTGACTGAGTATACACGTCTCACATGTTGCAAATAATTTTTTTTTTTTTACTTTATTGTGTTGGTTTTGCTATATATTGACATGAATCTGCCATGGGTATACAAATAATTATTGAATTATGTTGTTTGGCTTTAGTTGTCATGTAAAAGCTATAAGCATAAGTAGTTTATACCCACTTTATGTTATACATTTAGCCAGGACATGGAAGCAACCTAGATGCCCATCAACTGACGAATGGATAAGAAAGCTGTGGTACATATACACAATGGAATATTACTCAGCATTAAAAAAAAATTCATTTGAAGCTGTTCTACTCAGGTGGACGGAACTGGAGCCTATTATCCAGAGTGAAGTAAGCCAGAAGGAAAAACAACAATATAGTATACTAACACATATATATGGAATTTAGAAAGATGGCAGCGAGAATCTTGCATGCGAGACAGCAAAAGGGACGCAGATGTATAGAACAGACTCGTGGACTCTGTGGATGAGGGCAAGGGTGGGATGATGTGGGAGAATGGCATTGAAACATGTTAATTATCATATGTGAAATCAATCGCCAGCCCAGGATTGATGCTCAGGGCTGGTACACCGAGATGTCCCAGGGGGAGGGAATCGGGAGGGAGGAGGGAGGGGGGTTCTGGAGGGGGAGCATATGTAAACCCATGGCGGTTTCATGTCATTGTATGGCAAAACCAACACAATAAAGTAAAGAAAATTTAAAAAAAAATAATAACATTATAATATAATTTGTCAGCTCAGATAGTCTTTAATGATTTCATTTGTTCTATTTTAAATAATTGCATGTTGTTTCAGTACTAGAGCCCCTGGGGTCTATGTGAATTCCAGATGTGAGAGGAGATGATAGCCTTCCAAACTTTGTATGTGTGAGTAAATGTGTTAAAAGCAGCTTGCCTGGGAACATGGTAAGATTTCAGATTCCCTGCAGATTTGTGTACCTCTTATGACCATGTGTAAAAATAAACGTTGGGTTTTGGCATGGCCTGGAGCCAAGGCCAGTTTCCTTAGGGTCCTCTCCCACCCCCACCCATGCCTCTCAGCAGTAATAGCAGGTCTAGAGAGGGGCCGGATTCTAGCTTGAGTCCCCCAGAGAGGTCAGGTTTGGAGATCACCAAGCTACAGAGAGCTGGATGACCCCTAGACCCTTAGAGAAGAACTGGCTCTCAGGGCAAGTCCACAGCTCACCTCCCCCAGAGTCAACAGGGGCCACGGGAACCTTAACCCTACTCCATTGAGCCTAATGGCCCTGAGGACAAGTTTGCCCTCAGCACTACAACAAGAGAGCTTGAATGTCCATTCAAGATGTTTGCTCCATGCTTTTTGATCCAAAGATGGATTGTAGGACTTTAGACAGAATTCTCAGCTCCACTTTAATATTCTTAAATGCAGACCCCTGGAGGCTAGGGACAAGGCCTTAAGTCACTTGCAGCAAATAAACACAATTTTTTTGCTCTCTTTTTATTTTTAACTTTTCCTTGAATTTTGTTTTAATTCTAAAATTTTTGAACTTCATTCTTTTTTAAAAAAATTTAACTTGTTTCCTCAAAAATCTTATATTAAAATCAATGATTCTGAAAGATATTTCATGTTTATCCCAGAATGTTCTGCCCACCACCAACCTCATTCCCTTCTCGCCTACAGTCTTCAGTTGGTGAAGCACTAAATTACAAATCATTGAGGGATTTATTTCTTCTAGGACCAGGCACAGGGAGAAAGCACAGAGTATGGAACAAACAGACTTGTCTCAACCCATGATTCCAATACTTAATAGATGTTTGAACTTACTTAACCCATTTAACTATATGGGGCCTCAATTTCTTAATCTGGAAAATACGGTATAATAATACCTTCCCATCTTCTTCATGGTCATGAAGATTGAATAAAATAATGCTTGTGAAAGCTTTTAAAATGTAAATTGTTACTTAAATGTGAATTATTTTTATCACTTGTCAATGTCCTTCAAGCAAAGGCCATCAGTAACACACCTGTAACTTAAACAAACTGGGTTTATTACTAGCTGCAATACAGAACAGACACCGTGGGAAACATTGTGGGTCTCAGTAAGAGAGCATTGAAGGAACCTACTGTAGGATTTGGGCTTTGGTTGGATGATTTGCAAGAAATTTAGAAAAGAAAGGGGTTGCTCTAAATTGGATGTTGTCCAAAAGTGGGGGCAATTGTATGCTTGTGTGTCTCAATAAATCTTCTCAGGGAGAAAAGACTAGAATGAGGATCAAGCTGTAATTGTAATTGGTAAAGAAACACTAGCAGCTCATCTTGGTTGAGAGAGGTACATGTTTGGTATTTTGTATGCAGCATAGTTATCTATTTTTTATCTGTGCTTGAAAGTGCCCATGCTTTGTCTCATTTTCATCGTGATCTCTGAGTAGCCTTGCCTGAGCTCCGTATTCTGTGTTCATGTCTGATAGAATAACATGACCAAGCTGTGGAGTGCCAGGCCAGCTTCTGCATGTCAGGGGCTGCTCTCCTTTCTCACACCACACATGTTCGAACCAACAGTTTTTCTGTAGGACCATGGGCCTACATGGTGTTTCAAAAATAGATGCACTTAGAGTAGGTAAGAAAGAGGAGGAAGAAGAGAGGGAGAAGAATAAGGAGCAGGGAATGAGGCACTAAGAGGGGAAAGAAGTTGTGAGGTTGTAGTGTGTCTGCTCATCCACCCCAGGACTCTCCAGGAACAGAAGAGGAACTCAAACTGAGTTGATTCCATTTCATAATTGGCCACCATTGGAGGCAGCACCCAAAGGTCAGCCTAGGATGCTCCAGTGCTACTCCATTCCCTGATGGGGCTCCAGTGCCATCAGGTCCTACGGCTCTGGTCCTGACTACCTCTCCCACTCCCCCTGAAGTCTGTGCCAGCTAGCTCTTGGGGTCTGTGCTTCCTAATGCTTTGAGGAGGATTCCAGAGCCATTTTCTCCTCTGGTCTACAATCAAAGTGCACAGATGTTTCATAAAACTTAAAATGACTAAACCATTTAACTCAGGTGGCTAATCAAGCAGGTTTAAAGAATTTCAAGGTGTCAAGGAACCACAAGTGCAGAGTGGAAATTGAATTGCGGTCACAGATACAGTTTGGCCATTAAAAGCTGAACTTGATGGGCTAATAGAGAGTTACCAGCTGATGAGTGAACATCAGTATGATAGCAACAAATTGGCCTCTGTTGAAAGGGGCTTTTCTCAAAGACCTCATGATACCCGGTAGAAGATGAACTCTTGATACCTGCTATGTCTCAGTTAATAGCATCCGTTGAATCAGATTAATTTAAAGGGGCTAATGAAAATAATGTAGGAGAAGAGTTTGGAGGTGATAATTTGATGCAGAGATATCAACTGAAAGATGATGACATTCTGAAACCCATTCCCTTGGGAACAGGCACGTGTGATGGAAGTTAAAAGGGAGCAAAGGGTTCCTGCCTCATTTCTGTCAGCCATGTCTCAGGAAAATGTGGCAAAATGGGTTGACATTTATCAGTAAAAATTTTTAAATGCCTATCTGATTTCTAAGGAGTTCAAGCCTTACTGATGGTTTTGTAACAAATGTATTTTACATTTCTCTTGCATTACTAAAATAGTTCTCTGGCTGTACTTGATAGGCCTTCTTGGCCTCTAGCTATCTTTTCTTTTAAGCAGAGTTATACTCAAAGCCAAATCTTAGCATTATTAAGGCCATGTCTTATACAGAAAAATAGAAATATCCAGACCAAAGGTGGAAAATTAAATGATGAACAAGGAAGAGGAAAGCGTCTTGATGACTAAATGGATCCTACCTTTGCCACTTGTGGTAGTACATGCTGGCTACTATGATAAAAGTACTGCAGACTACGGAACCTAAACAACAGACATTTTTCTCAAAGTTCTGGAGATTGAGAAGTCTGAGATCAAGGCACCGGAGATTCGGCATCTGGTGAAAACCTACTTTCTGATTTGAAGACAGCCACTTTCTTGCTGTATCTTCACATGGTGAAAAGAATGAGCTCTAGTCTCTTCATCCCCTTGTGTTAGTTATTCAGTCATGTCTGATTCTTTGGAACCCATGGACAATAGCCCACCAGGCTCCTCTGTCCATGAGATTTCCCAAGCAAGTATACTGGAGTGGGTTGCCATTCCCTTCTCCAGGGGATCTTCCTGACCCAAGGATTGAACCTGGGTCTCCTGCATTGCAGGCAGATTCTTTACTGTCTGAGCCACCATGGAATCACTCTTATAACACCACCAATTCCATCATGATGGCTCCACCTTCATGACATAATCACCTCCCGAAGGCCCTGCCTCCAAATACTATCACATTGGGAATTCAGTCTTCAAAATATTAAATTAAAGTGGGAGATAGAGACAAACATTCAGTCTGCAGCACTACTTCAAGGATTAATGTTGGCAAAGTCTGTCCGGACATCTGCTCTTGACACAGTTCCTCAATAAAATTGGCAAAAGGGTGAAACCTGTATTGCTTTTGGAGTCAACTTTGTGGTTGTTGTTCAGTAGCTAAGTCATATCCGACTCTTTGCAACCGCATGGACTGTAGCACGCCAGGCTCTTCTGTCCTCCACTATATCCTAGAGTTTGCTCAAATTCATGTCCATTGAGTCAGTGATGCTGTCTAATCATCTCAGTCTCTGCCACCCCCTTCTCCTTTTGCCTTCAATCTCTCTGAGCATCAGAGTCTTTTCCAATGAGTTGGCTCTTTGCATCAGATGGCCAAAGTATTGGCCTCAGCTTCAGCAATAGTCCTTCCAATGAATATTCATAGTTGCTTTCCTTTAGGATTGACTGATTTGATCTCCTTGCAGTCCAAGGGACTCTCAAGGCTCTTCTGTAGCATCACAATTCAAAAGCATCATTTCTTCAGTGCTCAACCTTCTATATGGGCCAATCTGCACATCTATACATGACTACTGAAAAAAACCATAACTTTAGCTGTATGGACCTTTGCTGGCAAAGTGATGTCTCTGCTTTTTAGTTCACTATCTAGGTTTGTCATAGCTTTCCTTCCAAGGAGCAAGCGTCTTTTAATTTCATAGCTGCAACTTTACCTGTATTCAAATCTTAGTTCCAGGTTTTATTACCTCTGTGACCCTGGATTGGGTTCATAAAACTTGTACAAACTTTTGTGCTCTTACCTTTAAATATATGTGTATATATATGGGAGAGGGCAGTATTTCACTGTGTAATGCCAGAACTAGATGAGACCATGGATATGAAGCACCTGACATTGCACTTGGAGGTTCAGAAACTTTGAGATGTTACATTGTTCTCAGTTATGTTCTTGTTTCTAGCACCTGTCAGGGCCATGTCTGACAGATGCATAAGGGGATTACTCTTGAAGTAGATTAAGCAGGCTGGTTTTGGTGGTGCTAAATGCTCTTACAAGTCTTTATGTTGAGAAATGAACTTTGGCATTCCAGATGAGAGAGTTTGATGACTATCCAGGATTGCAACATTTGAGTGCCAGGCACATAGTAGGTTCAGTATATTTTTTTATGTAATGAATGAATGGCAAGTGGTAGAGACACTTAGTTGTTTCCTTTAACTATTTAGTTCATTTCCACTGTGTTTTGGGTCAAAGCCACAGTAATCTATTGGTAGAAATAAAAATGGCCCACTAAACTGGGAATGTCCAAGGGCATTGCTTAAAACAAAGCAGGTGCTTTCTTGAACCATATTGGATGCTTGAAATAGCTGTGCAACCTTGGGCAAATCAGATCAGTTTTCTAGCCTTAGTTTTCTTATCTACTAAATGACAGGTTCGGGCTGGAAGCTTTCTATTATTCCTTTGAGTTCTTATGATCCATGATCCAAAATTGACTGTTCCCTTGCAAATGGATTTCTTATTGACCTAGTGGGAAAAATACAATTGCCTCATCTCTCAATCATGAGTCCAGCAATGTCCATTAGAATTGGAAGGCAAGTCTCCATTGTAAATGGATATTATATGCATTGGGGACTGATCAATGCCTTTTCTTTGTGGGTGAAGTGTTATTTTGATAAATGCCTATTTTATGAATTTTAATCATGTGGATTGTCAGCACTCCTCAAACTCTAAAGACCAAACTATTGTTATTACTCATTGACTGATTTAGAACCAGGTCAAAGAAACAAGTCCCAAACATTGACAGCTGAAATATTTATGATGCAACTAGTGTTGCTTCCAAGTAACACACACTGTATTCAGGAAAAAACACACTATGGCAATCCAGGCCTTAAACTGATGAACATGTTTCCGTTTTAGTCTATGCAAATCATTCATCAGAGAGCAATCAATATGAATTTGATATTCCTCAGAGATAAAGTCAGGATGAGAGTGAGCCTTGCTACTGATCCTGCTTTGTCAACTTTCAGAAAAGGAATAAGCATCCATCCTACTATGCCTACCATCCTCTTTTGTAAAGAACAAGAAAAACATCTATTTCTGCTTTATTGACTATGCCAAAGCCTTTGACTATGTGGATCACAATAAACTGTGGAAAATTCTGAAGGAGATGAGGACACTAGACCACCTGACCTGCCTCTTGAGAAACCTGTATGCAGGTCAAGAAGCTATAGTTAGAACTGGACATGGAACAACAGACTGGTTCCAAATAGGAAAAGGAGTATGTCAAGTCTGTATGTTGTCACCCTGCTTATTTAACTTCTATGCAGAGTACATCATGAGAAACGCTGGGCTGGAGGAAGCACAAGCTGAAACAAGACTGCCGGGAGAAATATCAATCACCTCATATATGCAGATGACACCATCCTTATGACAGAAAGTGAAGAAGAACGAAAGAGCCTCTTGATGAAAGTGAAAGAGGAGAGTGAAGAAGTTGGCTTAAAGCTCAACATTCAGAAAACTAAGATCATGGCATCTGGTCCCATCACATCATGGCAAATAGATGGGGAAACAGTGGCTGACTTTATTTTTCTGGGCTCCAAAATCACTGCAGATGGTGATTTCAGCTATGAAATTAAAAGACACTTACTCCTTGGAAGGAAAGTTATGACCAACCTAGACAGCATATTAAAAAGCAGAGACATTACTCTGTCAACAAAGGTCTGTCTAGTCAAGGCTATGGTTTTACCAGGAGTCATGTATGGATGTGAGAGTTGGACTATAAAGAAAGCTGAGTGCCATAGAATTGCTGCTTTTGAACTATCGTGTTGGAGAAGTTTCTTGAGAGTCCCTTGGACTGCAAGGAGATCAGTACTGGTCTCACGTCCTCTCATCAAAACCCTCTTAAATCTTGCCACTCAAAGTGGTGTATCACTCAAAATGTGGTCCATATCAGCATTGCCTGGGACCTTGTTAGAAATACAGAATCTTCAGCCCCACCCTACATCTACTGAATCAGAATCTACATTTAAACAAAATCCTCCTGTGACTTACATGCACATTAAACTTTAAGAAGAACTGCTGTAGACTAGTGAGTCTGAGAAATCATCACTTCGTCAATCAAAGAGTATTTACAGGAGGTGTCCTGAAGTACCTACTGTGCATCTGGTATTGTCAGAACAGACTTTATAGTTGTTTAACATTGCCTAGTGACTTGGGAGACAGATTTTTCTCTACAAGTCTGACAATGAGGACATTTTTGATCATATGAAATCATAGATGATACAGCTGAGTAGGATCTTACTGACTACAGACTCCCTCTTGATAGAGACAAGGAAACCCAGAGTAGGGAAACAATCAGTGACTCATGGCTAGTATGTGGGAGAGCTGGGTTTGGATCTGAGGTTTCTGAACTCACTGTCTGGTGCTTACTCACCTTCACTTCACTGAGAAATGACACAGAGTCCCAAGGGCATGTCTGGATGACTCACTTACAAATCAGTTGCTGTTCAATGGATCATATCAGTAAAAAAAAAAAAAAAAAAAGACAAAATATAATTTACCATTGGATGATCCATTGCTCAGAGCCAAATTCTCAAGGGGACAAAGTGAAATCATAGTAACATAGTCATTGGTACCATAATTAATGCCCTGGAATGATTAGGAAGAAAAGTGAGACTGACCATGTTTAATCATCAAATAAATGATCTAGTTATCATTACAACCTGGAGTTATTTGTCCTCTAACAAGCCCAGGAAATAAGTGTGTCAGAGAGAGGCCTACCCATCTGTAACCTAGGCTATAGGGATTGAGGGGGTCTCCCTAGAGTTCTTTTTCTGCTAGAAGGTCCACCCTCAAGTTCCATCCTTTAAGGGCCACCTAAAATCCCACCTCCTCCACTCAGTGAATGGGAATGAGAACAGAATGAAACATAGTGGAGCAGTACACTCACTCTCATATCGACCTGGGAGCTCCTAAAGACAGAACACACGTCTAGCTTATATCTGCTTCCCCAAAACATCCAGTCCCTAGTAGGCCCTCAATCCCTATTTTCTTGGTGGAAACTTCAGGGGGTGCTCATTTATAAATCACAGGTCACTTCAGCTTCTATAGCAGGAATGACTGGAGCAGCCTCAGGGGGCCCCAAATCTGCCAGCAGCCATCACCAGGGACATAGACCTACCCCTGGAGACCCCCAAAGTCCCTATTGCTGTTCTCATTTGCAGTTGGTATGGTACACACACCTGTCAGTCAGCTGAGTCAAGGGGCCAGTAGAGAGTTGGCATGGAATCCTTAGAAAGAAGAAAGGTTGGGCCAGATTGGTTTGTCACTTCCCGTGAGCCTGGAATAGATCATTGTGAATGAACAAATCACTTTGGTAATTTTATGTGTGATTTAGTTTCTGTTAAAATTCAGAGTCAGCTGCTTACAAGAGTCAAAAGATTTGATTCCCATCTCCTGGTTAATCCATTAGCCCAAGTGTCCTGCTTTCCACATTGTTTTCTGTCTTGTATACATAGCCTTAAATACACAGTAATGACTCTTGGGGGGTTGCATGTTATCATCTCATATTTATCATTTGGTTTGATTTTCCAAACTCCTAGGTCCCTTTGTGCCTTACCTGAGAAATCATTTGACCACATCACCTAAATCCATTTTCCTTCACTTTCAGCTAACTTAGTGTTATCCTTTCTGGCTTATTCTTTACAATAATTCCCTAGTCTCTGGTATCTCCAGATTTGTCCTTTGTGGAAGTGTTATGTTTCTAAGAACTCTTAGTCTTATCTGCCCCCTAGTTACAGAAGAAAGCCATCTCTTTGCAGCATAGCTCCTTGTCCCCACCTTACATTGCAGCCCGACCACACTTCATCTGGAATGCTGACACAGTGTACCAGCACTGCCCCTCTGAGAGGTTCCAGAACCCAGGATCAGGAGCTGGGGCAGAGGAAGCCCTGTGTTCCTGGCTGAACATGCCTGAAGTAGAATATCCATCGTGCTGAGCTGGGAGAGGAATGGAGGGGTCAAATGTCACAGATTCTCACTGTTCTTACCAAGTTTTAGTTGATTTTCTTGAATAAAGGTTTGGTGTCATGTGCTAAATGCCCTTAAGATAATTTTCAGAGGCTTTACATGATTAGGGTTTTAAAAACAATTTTCACAAGTTATGCTTCTTTCACTGAGGAACAGGTTTTCAGAACTCCTCATATCACCATTCTGAAAGTGGAAACCCCTCTGTAATTCTTATCTTTCTCTCTCTCATACCCGACGGGTGAGCTCCTTTGGAACAGGGGCTGTATCCAAATAATAATGCTGCCTGCGTTTACTCTGGGTCAGGAACTATGCTTGGTGCTCTGTGAATATTATCTCTAATTCCCTCAACAGTGAGTTGGTGATTATCATCCTTCCACAGGTGAGGAAACTGAAGCTAAAGACTATAAATGACTTGCCTGAAATCTCACCGTTAGTAAGTGTCAGAGCCAAGAACCCAAACCCTGTCTCTCTCTCTCTCTCAAGTCTGTCTCCCCACTTTCCCATGCTGCCACTGTGCTCTAGTGTCTGCACAGTGCTTGCAATACAAGTGCTGGCTGAATGAATAAAAGAAAATGACAAGCGAATGGATAAATAAGTGAATGCTTAGGCCTGAAAAGCCCAAGAGTATCTATCAGCACATAGCTATCCTCACTCCCTTCACATTTTGCTTTCAGGCTAATTAGAGCATCTTCACAGCAACCTTTCTGACTTTGCTAATTAGTTTCTTTGCTTAATGGCAATCATAATATGTAAAAACAGCTTTAATCCTAAATTTATTAAATCAGTGGGTATTACATAGTCATGTTCAGGAAGTATAGTACTAAGCTGTGTGGAATTTGCAAAAGGTCTCCCTTTGAGTTTATTTCTGTGACAGAACATAGTAGTACTATTTTTTGTGTGTTATTTGATTTTTGTATTATTAGTCAGCTTGAAACCTTTTAGATGGGTGATCTTTAATCCTGTATTGTTCAGAAACTCAGATCAGGTATGTCATTCACAGTATGATTGTTTGAGTCTATTTCTGGCAAATGCAATGATCTATTGAATACCTTAGAAGCTGAATCAGTATCTTCATTCCTAAAGTAAGCTTTATTTTTCCAAAGTTTCATTTTTTACTTCTCTGCTCCTCTTTCTTTTTTCGAATTAAATTTTCATTACCCAGGTAACATATGAATTTATTCTTCTGGTGGAAATTTCTATAGATACTTATTTGTGTGTATGAAAAAAGACCTGAAGAGATATATCTGAGCTTAATGTAGCGATGACCTCTAGGGATGAGAATGTGAGGGCGAAGAAGGGAGTCTGCTGATCAAGGAGGACACTAGGCTCATCTGTAATGTTTTAATATTTTACAGAGAGAATGTTTCCTCTTTCTTTTTGTTCCCTTCATTCTCTGTCATTCTTAGTACAACATGTGAGAATGAATAAATCCCTATGGGAGATAAATTCAGCCAAAATCTCCTACTGAGCCTCCCAATGTCCAGAGGAACCACTCACCCCTCCTTAATTGTTCTCTACTGAGTTGGAGAAATGGGGTATCATTATTCTTGCCTATGACTTTTTCATCTTCAATGTACATTTTCTATTAGCTTGGTCTGCTGCAGTTTATGGCAGTTTTATTGCTTAGAGTATTTGCCTGTAAACACTAGCTTGATCGTGAAGAAGAAGCAGAGAGAATTGAAGAAGTACTTCTAAAAGCATATTCTGTTACCAATAGCAGGATGCTGACTTGCTTGCAGATTCAAGCTGAGGGAGCCTGAGGAAGACAGACAGAGATACAGCGTAATCCAGGCATTCACTTTGACCATCTACCCAACTGATGATAATTGATTCCATGTAGTTAGTCACAAAAGGATGCAGGTTGTTGCTTAGGTCAATGCAAGGTGGTGGAGCAAGGACTTCAGGGTTCCACTCCTGATACAAATCCTAGTTTCATCTCTAGCTGAAGGGTTCATGGGTAAATCACAGTTCTTAATCAGTTTTAGTTTCTTTCTTCCTTCCCCCTCCTCCCCCAACTCCTCCCTCGCTTGCTCTGCTTTCTCCTTCATTTCCTCCTTCTCCTCCTCTTTCTAGAATTAAGTGAAATAACATGTGAAAGAACATAGTTTCATGAATGCTGGGGAACAGGAAGATAGTCTATGATTGACTGCCAGATTTCTTTCCCTGTGCTAAGACGAAAGCAAAACAGAAACAAAACTACAAAAAGAAAAAACAACACAGTACCAACAAACGAAAACTCTGCTTTCCACACTAATGTACTTTCCGTTTCTCTTTCTAAAAATGTGCAGAGCAGTCCTCACCCATGCCCATCTCCCCTGGCATTGTTGGTGACACTTACAGATAAGATCCCCTAGACAAAACAGAAATTTGATGAAGGAAGAAAAATAATAAAGCACCAAATACTGTTCTGATTGAGGCTTGGGGTTGTCACAGACCCAGGCAACACTTCTGAAGCAGTTTCTAAAAAAGCTTTTGAGATGAAAGACTTGCAGTGTCTATAGGAGTAATGAGACTCCGGACCCTTGAGGAGATATAACCACCCATGCTGAATGCTTCCATCCTTAGATGGGGACTCTCATGGAGAAAAGCAACTGGCAGGAGATGTCACTGGCATTTCTTATTTCCATTTGATAAGCTTGGTGTAAAGGATATCCAACAAGTCTCAGAAAGAAGAAAAAACCAACTAAAAATGTCTTGATCAATTTGTTACCTTCATCAGACATTTCTTTGGTTAGGGCAGCTGGAAGACGGAGAGGTGAGCATCACATTTGACAGGCACCTTGAGAGACACTCAGCTCTACTCAGGCTGAGGTGCTGCTCCAGGCTGTAAGAGGCCTAGGACCAGAGAAGCCTCCCATAGGAAAAGGGATGAGGATTTTCTGAGTGAGTAGATCCCACCAATTTGGGGCCTGCAGTCATTCCTAAGTCTGTCCCTGAGTAAAGGGGAACTGTGTCTTTTTAGTGATCTGATCTTACCCAGTTTTGCTGGCTACCATTAGCTTCTTCTGAAAAAAACTTGACTGTCATTAAAGTCAGCCTGTTGCCTCTGATCCTGCTCCAGAGGGACTGAGTCATACCTGCCTTACCTCCAGGCTCTTAAGAGACCACCCAGTTTCAGTCCCAGACTCTCATTCCTTGGCCTCTCCTTGTAGACAAAGTCCAAGGAGTCTCAGTGTAGAATGAAGTTATCTAGGAAAATTCCAGAATGGAGAGTTCATGTAACAGTTAATCCTAATTATTCTTAGATGCTAAGAAAAAAAAAAAAAGTTGACTATAAAATGAGTTGCTTTTCTAGAATCTCTAGCAAACAAAGGCTCTTCCTGAAGACTTGGCAGTGGGGTATTCCACAGAGTTTATGATTTACAGAATGGGGCTTTGCAGGGAAGTTCAAATATAAAGGCTCTTCTTTATCCCCACTGTGACTGTGATCTGGGCAGAGGTTGCTCTCAAGATACCTGACCAAGGTGCAGCACTTAGGGTTCTCCTGCTTGACTCAAATATTCTGGCTTTCAGAGACATAGGCAGCAGCCAAGCTGAGCATGAAACTGTAAACTTGGAATCAGGGCCCACATCTCTAACCCGCTGCTTGTCTGTGGTAGGGTCAGAAAGCCCAGTCTCCCACAAATAGACTCTTAGAGGAGAGAGAGGCCTTAGAAATAATGTCCAACACCTTTGCTTTTAAAGGAAACAAGCCCAGAGACATCAGTTGGCCTTCCCAATGCCTCCTCTCCCAGATTGCACCTTAGGGTATCTTAATATTCTCAGCTACAAGCCGCTTCCACACATATGACAGGTGCTCAACAAACAATGAATGAACGAATATACATTGTGGTGGGAACTCAGTGGCAGAGCTAAAGTGAGCACGCAAGGCTGTCTTTTCTACCCCATCACTCATCAAGTCAACACTTAGCACAAGTTAATCAGCACATTCGAGCAGTCATTTGGAGCCAAAGGCAGATTCACAAAACACGGCCCCCTGCTTGCACTCCATCTGGACCGCTTTTCCTCTCATTGCTCGGCTGACCTCTGGATTGAGGGCTGCAGCTTGCAGGACCAGCAGAGAATACCCGTTGACTTGGGGAATGGTGTGGAGCCAGTTTCCCCTCTGGATACCAGGAGGAAAGGAAGCAACAGCGCTGTCCTGCCAGAGCCATCCTGGGCTGAACATGGAGTAACAGTGTGGAGGCAAGAGGGGTCCTGAGCCATCAGCAGTGCCCTTGGCTATGGTTTTCCCTGGCACTTCCATGAAGGAGGAGGGCACGCAGCCTCCAGATTGCTCTGCTGCCGTTCTGGGCATGCAATTGCAAAGCTAGGGAGGCAAGTGTGTCAGTATAAAGTTTAAGTCTGGCCAGCATTCCATTTCTGCAGACTTTTTTAAAATAACAGGCTGCAGGGCTAGCATTTCTCTTCTCTGTGGTTATTATCTGTTTCTTTTTACAAAGCAAGACAGTCCCGTGAAGGGCGCTCAGACCGTAAGGCAGGTCATAAAGGGTGACAAAGCAGAAAGAGAGCTGCCTGCAGCCTCCTCTGATGGCGACTCACTCTGCCTGGTTATTCATCCGCACAGGGAAGTCGCGGGCCTCACTCTTAAATGGCTTCATTCATGATGATTGACTTCAGAGATTCGCCTGTGCCTTTTGCAGAATGTTAAGCAGGAAAGGATTTTTCCCTCCTTTGAACCAGCTATGTTAGGAAGCTCTGGTTTCACAGGCTTGGAGTGGGTGGCTTGAAGGAAAAAAAATCAGTCCTTGGTAGGAATGTGTTCCTTAAATGAGAATAACCAGTGAATAAATACGGTAATGAACCTGGGAGCAGCTCCATCAGGGGAAATTCTTGCTTCAGGGCATTCAACTATTTTTCTGATCAATTCTAAGCAACATTTAAACCCTTAAAATACAGGTAAAAATGTGTTTTATTAATATATCTTCACTTCTGTCTACTGACTATCTTTGGTCCCTGTATTACAGAAGCTGGGGAAGGTCTGAATTTAAACATTGTTCCTAAATGATGTGATGCCTTGGATACTTTTCCAGTGCAGCCCCATGCTTCTAGGCAAACCATCACCACCTTAGTTCAAGCCTTCTCTCCCCAGTGCTACCCTTGCATTAGTTTCCCAAAATGAATCTGTCTCCACTCTTCCCTATTCCTTTATCCCAAAATATCTTCACTGCTGCTAATCCCAAGACTTTTTTCCTATGGACCACTTTGCTTGATAAGACGTTATGATCTCAGCGCCCTTCACGGGACTGTCTTGCTTTGTAAAAAGAAACAGATAATAACCACAGAGAGGAGAAATGTTAGCCCTGCAGCCTGTTATTTAAAAAAAAAGTCTGCAGAAATGGAATGCTCGCCAGACCTTAACTTTATACTTACACACTCGCCCCCCTTCAGAAGCTCCCCAACTGCCTCTCAAACAAAACCCAAACTCCTTTGCAGTGTAGGTAAAGTGTTTTGCTTTTTATCTTACTAGTACTTTACACTTTCCACTCCAGCCAAGCAAGTTCACTCCTCATTTTTAACCAACCTTCACACTTTTTCACCCTTCAACCTTTACTTATTACGATTGTGGCTTGTGAGTATAAGGTAAGAGAAGAAAACCAGGAAGCACGTAACCCCAATTGTGAAGCTTTTAAGTCTCTTATGTTGATTTTCACAAGTAGAATTACAGCTGTATTTGTGGCAAATAAATACATAAAATAAACATGTCCTTAAGCATACAGATTAAAAGCCCAGCTACTAGGGTAAGGCACTCTCAATATTAAGCATGGTATTTGGCAAGATTCCAATAAATGGCACCCTCATACTTAGCAGCTGCAAGAATAGAACATAGCAGTTCCATTGCTTATGCATGTAAAGCACAAGGGATGGGACAGCATTGGGGAAGAATTTCTTCCTGGTGTCCTATCTGGGCTTTATGATGTTTGAGTTCGAAACTGTCTGGTTGGTGATCACAGGATGTAGGCTAGTGGCTGTTTAATCAGAAAATAAAGATCCTTTCCTTAGAATGAAAATGTCACCAGCTATGTGGTCTTGGGCAAATCAGGTCTTTTCCTATCAGTCTCTTTATCTGGTGAACTAAGGGATTAGAACAGTGTCTCTCTTTTCAACTCTCATTCTTGTGGATGAAATTCTATGAGCCTGTGAACGTATGTTCTTCATAGCATCTATAGGACTTGTAAGTATAAGTTTGCCTCTTGAACCAATTCAGGAATTTTGAGGAAAAGAAGGAAAAATGTTTCAGAAGTTGATTCACAAAGCAAAGGAAGAATGCTAACGTTGATTGACCTGACTGAATATTTTAAATACACCAAACTTCTATAAGACAAGAGTAATTCTTGCCTATGAACAAATATTTGTTGATGCATACTACTATGTGGGGCCTTCCTTGATGGCTCCAATGTAAACAATCTTGCCTGCACTGTGGGAGACCCGGGTTCGATCCCTGAGTCAGGAAGAACCCCTGGAGAAGGGAATGGCAACCCACTCCAGGATTCTTGCCTAGAGAATCCCATGGATAAAGGAGCCTGCGAGTTATAGTCCAAGGGGTCACAAAGAGTCAGATATGACTGAGCAACTAACACTTTCACTATGCAAATTTATTATGCAAACTACAAGACAGGTGTTCAGTCAGATATTGGAGGTACAACATGAAGTTTACAGTCTAATGCCATTTTACATATGGATAAACTGACTTTTAGATAGGTAAAGTAATTGGCCCAGGTCAGGTGGGTGTTGGTGAGTGAAATCAGAGTTTGAACCTTCATTCCTCTGACTGCTGCAGTCAGAGGAATTCCTGGGAATTGAGACAGAAGGACCAAAAGGAGCAGTGTCTGGAGCCTGAGCCTGGATCTGAAATCTTGATATTCTTCCTCTTGGCTCCACTAAAGTGAATTCTTTGTGCTTCCTGACACTATCCCTAGCATTTGATAGCCTCTGAAAAATCTCTTTTTTCCCTTAATAATTATTGAACCATCTTCTGTTAACACACACAAATCTCTTAGAAAACTTTTTCTGGAAAAGTCAAAACCAAACCTCTGAAGCCTGGACCTTGGGTGCCATAATTCTAGAAGCTAAAAGAGGACTTAGTCTTATTCACATCACAGATCAAGTACTTGAAGAAATAGCTAAAAGATGGCTCACCTGTGAACTGGAGTTCCATTCCCTAATCCCATTCCCCAATGCCCCCAGCTTCTTATTGGATTGGCCTATGGGCATTCAGGCACCTGGCAGAGATTGTGAAGAGTGGGTTCTGTACTCCTCCCACCCTGCCTCTCCTGATCTGAAGTCTTTGAGTCTCAACACAGTGATTCTGACTGGGGATTCTGCTCATTCCAAACCCAATGGACTGAAGCAGTAACGCACCTCACTCCTTGCCTACTGTCTCTTGTAGAGATGGAGAGGGTGGTGATCTGAAGGATCCAAGGGATCAGGGTGGGGCCTGGGGGAGGTCAAGTGTATGACTTTAGATTCCATCTTATGCTAAAAGGATGAAAAGAGCTTTTGAGAAAAGCTCAAAAGCCAGGTTAGGTGACCAAACAGAGCTTCAGCACAAGGAACTAGTCTAGGGATAAAGAACGTGCTTGGGGGCAGAGTGGGAAGGTAATGGTTAGAAAGCCAGCTCAGCGTACTAACCATGTGCTCTAGTCCACTGGGCATCAGTGTCTATGTCAGTTGAATGGAGATAACAACGCTTCCTTTGGAAGATAGTCACTAACAGAAGTCAAATTTGCAGTAAAAGTTTCCTGCTATTATTTTGCTATATTTGTATTGTATTATCCCTCATGAATCAGGCAAGATTTCAGATCCAGATTGTCAGCACCACAGCATTCCGGATAGTCACTTGTTAGTGAGGGAAGAGGAAGCTTAACTGTGAATAGAAACTTGTGATTTTGTTTTATGTGTTATGTACATGTGTGTGAGGTACACATGTGTGCATGTGTGAGTGTGCACATATTCTGTGTGGACATACAGGTGTGGGCATGTCCCTGGGCCTGGAGACACACCTCTATGTGGCATTCCTTGACGTGACTGAGGGATTTGATAACTTCCCTTCTCATGCAGCCTGCCTTGGATGTGGCAGTTTGAGAATCCCAATTATAGACTCTGGTCTCAAAACAGCCAGGAAAACAGAAAGACAAGCCACACAAACACTGTCTCATTAGTTCAGTAAAACCTTACTAATTTACCCTAATTGTGGGGAAGGATCATTTGCATGCGGGAAATGTCCAGAAGGGGGTTGCTTTAATAAATAGACAGGACTTATTTGTAATTAGTGGTGCCACTCACACACAGACAATCAATGTGCTTGGTCCTTAAAAATACTTTGTTCTCGTAAGTGGGTTGCACATTCCCACTGCCTTCCTGAAGCTGCTAATGCAAGGGGTGACCTGGGAGCAAGGGTCTTTTATTTTCCTTCTTATTTCCAAGTAAACAACAATCTAACAGATGGCCGAGGGGATTGTACTAGGGCCACTTGGTAGGAAGAAGCTAAAGACAAAGGAGAAAGGGAAAGATATACCCATCTGAATGCAGAGTTCCAAAGAATAGCAAGGAGAGATAAGAAAGCCTTCCTCAGTGATCAATGCAAAGAAATAGAGGAAAACAATAGAATGGGAAAGACTAGAGATCTCTTCAAGAAAATTAGAGATACTAAGGGAACATTTGATTTCTGGTTCCGCTGCAGTCCATGGGGTCACAAAGAGTCGGACATGACTGAGCAACAACTGAACTGAAGGGAATGTTTCATGCAAAGATGGGCACAATGAAGGTATGGACCTAACAGAATGGTATGGACCTAACAGAAACAAGATATTAAGAAGAGGTGGCAAGAATACACAGGAGACCTATACAAAAAAAGATCTTAATGACCCAAATATCAACAATGGTGTGATCACTCAACTTGAGCCAGACATCCTGGAATGTGAAGTCAAATGGGTCTTAGGAAGCATCACTATGAACAAAGCTAGTGGAGGTGATGGAATTCCAGTTAAGCTGTTTCAAATCCTAAAAGATGATGCTGTGAAAGTGCTGCACTCAATATCCCAACAAATTTGGAAAACTCAGCAGTGGACACAGGACTGGAAAAGGTCAATTTTCATTCCAATCCCAAAGAAAGACAATGCCAAAGAATGTTCAAACTACTGCACAATTGAACTCATTTCACACATTAGCAAACTAATGCTCAAAATGCTCCAAGCCAGGCTTCAACAGTATGTGAACCATGAACTTCCAGATGTTCAAGCTAGATTTAGAAAAGGCAGAGGAATCAGAAGTCAAACTGCCAACATCCATTGGATCATAGAAAACGCAAGAGAGTTCCAGAAAAACATCTACTTCTGCTTTATTGACTACACCAAAGCCTTTGACCATGTGGATCACAAGAAATTGTGGAAAATTCTGAAAGAGATGGGAATACCAGACCACCTTAGCTGCCTCCTGAGAAATCTGTATGCAGGTCAAGAAGCAATAGTTAGAACCAGACATGGAGCAACGGACTGGTTCCAAATTGGGAAAGGAGTATGTCAAGGCTATAATTGTCAACCAGCTTAGTTAGCTTATATGCAGAGTACATCATGTGAAATGCCAGGCTGGATGAAGCACAAGCTAGAATCAAGATTGCTGGGAGAAATATCAATAACCTCAGATACACAGATGACACCACCCTTAGGGTAGAAAGTGAAGAGGAACTAAAGAACCTCTTTATGAAAATGAAAGATGAGAGTGAAAAAGCTGGCTTAAAACTCTGCATTCAAAAAATGAACATTATGTTATCCAGTCCCATCACTTCATGGGAAATAGATGAGGAAACAGTGGAAACAGCGGCTGACTTTATTTTTCTGGGCTCCAAAATCACTGCAGATGGTGACTGCAGTCATGAAAAGAAACAAGGAAAAGACATTTGTTCCTTGGAAGAAAAGCTGTGACAAATCTAGACAACATTTTAAAAAGCAGAGACATTACTTTGCCAACAAAGGTTTGTCTAGTCTTTATGCTAGAAAAATAAGCTTTGGTTTTTCCAAGTCATGTATGAATGTGAGACTTGAACCATAAAGAAAGCTGAGCACCAAAGAATTGATGCTTTTGAACTGTGGTGTTGGAGAAGACTCTTGAGAGTCCCTTGGACTGCAAGGATCAAACCAGTCCATCCTAAAGGAAATCAGTTCTGAATATTCATTGGAAGGACTGGTGCTGGAGCTGAAGCTCTAATACTTTAGCCTCCTGATGTGAAGAACTGACTCACTGGAAAAGACCCTGATGCTGGGCAAGACTGAAGGCAGGAAGAGAAGGGGACGACAGAGGATGAGATGGTTGGATGTCATCATCAACTCAATGGACATGAGTTTGAGCAAGCTCTGGGAGTTGGTGGTAGTCAGGGAGGCCTGGCATGCTGCAGTCCACAGTGTTGCAAAGAGTCAGACACAACTGAGAAACTGAACTGAACTGAAATGACTTGCAGAGAGAAAGAGAGACAACAGAGGCAGAGCTTGGGAGTTTTGGCAAGAGTTCGGACTCAAAAGACCTGAATTCTAATCTCAGCTCAATCCCCAGGTGGTCAAGTGACTTTATCTCTCTGCTCAGTTTCCATCTCCCAAATGAATGAGTTTACCTCTCCATGCTGTTAAATCATGGCATTTCAGGGCTTGAAGAGGTCGTAGAGATCATCTGATTCAACCCCTGGGGTTCCTTGTGACAGTAGTAAGGAGTTCTTCCCATACTGTGATTTTCTGAAGGTTTCTGAACTACAACTGTGAAGACTGAATATACATTTAATGATATATGTGTCTGAAATAAAGGCTCAGGAAAGAGGATGGGACTGAAAGAACTTGACTGGAGTCAGTGTTCAAGCTGAGAACAGATGAGCAGCCAACAGGGCAAACAGAGAATGAGCAACTAGAGAATCCAGAAATGGGCAATGAGGTTGAGAAGTGGGCATGAGACTCTAGAGCTCAGCAAGCAAAGAAGTCACCAGCAGAGCAGGCAGGTAGGGATTCTGCTAGGAATGAAGGACCCAGAGAAGAATCTTAGCAAAGAAAAGTGAAACAGCAAAAATATTAGGCCACAGCCCCAGAGTACCAAAGAGAATGAGACTTGATGGAGAGCCATTGGCCCTACCAGTGGTGATAATTACAAGGCTGGAGGTCCAAAGGTATCTTCTCTGATTAAAGGAGATCAAGGAAGCCCTGGGCTTGTTTCCTACCCTCTGGAGACCTGTAGAATAATGAATGGAAGGACTGGCTGATTGAAAGGAATGCCATGTGGTGGAGGACAGCCAGGTAGAAATGGTTCAAAGCAGCAGGAAATGCAGAGCTGGTGGCCCACACGAGCCATCAAATCAGAGCTGGAGCTGAAGATCTGAAAGTCATCCCCGCTGAAAGCAGCAATGACCTGGTGAGAATGGGCAAGCTCTCTGCAGAGAGCAGAGAGAGAAAGAAAAAATCAGAGATAATCTGAGAGAACACCCTTATTCTGGCCAGATAAGCAAATTGAAAAGTGACCTATCCTCTTACCTTACTTGAGGCTAATAGTGAAGTATGTATTGAAAACAGGTGGGAGAAAGGACAAGTGGCATTTTAGAAGACACAAGAATAAATGGACTTTCCTCCTTGAGTTGCATATTATCAGGTCCACCTGTCTGTGCCTCTTCTTCACCTACGTCACTGTTCACTCATGAGATGGCATCTCCGTTGTTTCTAGAATGCAAACAATGACTGAATGAGTCCATGGCTTTCTTTTCCTTTAGAGAATATGGGTTGAGATGTAGAAGCCACAGGAATAAATCAGCCTCTTGATAAAGATGTTTGTATATTTCCTTTTCCTGGGGCAATTCCATTCCAGAGAAGATATCAGCAAGTCCTGCTTTTTTCTTGATTCAGTTTTCAAAATGAGTGTTCTCATGCTCAAAACTGGTGACCCTGAAGCAGTCAACTGGGGCAGCAATCTCAGAAAGGTCTGCCTGTCTCCTAAATGCTTGTCTTCTCAGCCTGAAATTCCTAGAACTAAAAATTATCTCATCTACTCATCCTATTTTTTTTTAACGTGAAGAACTAGTCCAGGAGCAATAAAATGACCTTACTCAAGGACATTAGTACATATAAAGATTAGATTTGTTGTTGTTTGGTTGCTAAGTCATGTTCAACTCTTTTGCAACCCCATGGACTGTAGCCCTCCAGGCTTCTCTATCCACGTGCTTTCCGAGACAAGAATACTGGAGTGGGTTGCCATTTCCTTCTCCAGAGAATCTTCCTGACCCAGAGATTGAACCTGGGTCTTCTGCACTGAAGGCAGATTCTTTACCATCTGAGCCATCAGGGAAAGACATTAATGGTTGAGCCTGGGTGAAAAATATGGTCTGCTAAGAGGATAAAGAACTGCCTCAGATCAGGAAGTTGAGTTCCAGGCAGTTAGAAGTGTTGGCTGGAGACTTGAGGGGCAGTTCTTCCTGCCCAGGATTGAACACAGAGCATAGGTACACATGGAGTCCATGCACAGGATCAGATGTGCTGCTGATGGGGACAGCGGACACACAGACAAGATCAAAGCGTGCCTTGAATGGGAGAGCAGGAAGTCCTGCCTCCCCATCAATATTCAGGCTGATTCTTTCCTGAAAATTCTGTTTTAATTTCATAATATAGAAGGTCTGTAAATCGGGTAGCCATCTCAGCTCCACGCAGACTCTGCAAATGAATAGAGAAACCATCAATGATGGTTGGACTCAGCTTCAGAGTTGTTAGTCATCTGTCAGCCTGAGGCCCCTGAGCCTAGCAGAGACCTCATGCTTACTGAAGGCAGTCTTGAGAATGGGCTGGGAAAAGTTCAGCTCAAAGCCTTAGATTCTCATTCCACCTCGGATCCTAAGGAGTCTCAGTGCAAAGGGGCTCGGGACAGAGGAATGGAGAGTGAAGAGGTATGGGAGAGGGGCGGCAGGAGGTCAGGGTTCCCAGAGAAACCTGGGAGGACACACGCCAACTTGGTGGAATGATGTGTTTGTTCCCTTGACCTTTTCTGTAGAAGGTGCCTTGGCTTTCCCTGAATTGCATCCCTCAGGAGAGTAGGGGATAACTTGTCCCAAGGTCATGCTCATCAGTGATAGGGATAGAAAAATGTCACTCTGTGCCTTGTTGGCTCTGCAATTATTCAAATGCTTTGCTTATAATACAATCACAGCTCTCAGCTCTGATTATTGGCATCATCAACATCATCTATTAATGGATTCCGAGCTCCTCTGGGTACGGGGCATTGAACAAGATGCTAAACGGTGCCAAATTCAGAAATGAAAGCCACAAAAGAGCAGAAAGTGGACCAAACCAGGCATCATTCTGAGTAGCAAGATTTAAATCAGCCTGAATCTATTCATGTGTGCTAATCTTAAAGGGCCAGAGCCTTATAAATTTCAGAAAGGTGTTAATTATTCCTCACTCCTTTTTATCATTTTTGTCTCCATTATTTTCAGCTGTCTACTTTTAACTAGAAGTATTTAAGCTTCTATTAGTATTCTTTTATCCCTTTTGTTAAATAAACTTTCATTTGTCACCTCTCAGTCTCTCCCCATGTGGCTGTCTGGAGGAGAAACTCTAACAGTTAGAACAAAATAAATAGGTAAAGGAGGACTTGACTCCAAATTGGCCAGAGCTTGCTGTGTTTGCACAGTGGCGCCTTGCTACCCGGCATTTCTACCTGACCGTACCTTAGGAACCAAGCACAGAGTGAGGAGACACACCGTGCTGAAAACACCCGTCACCCGGCATGAAAAATGCTCAACCCACTGCAGAGCTCCAAACATCTGTTCTGCCTTCTTTCATGCATGTGCTTTTAAGCTGATGGTGGGAGACAGCCTGCCAGAAACGTCTGAGTTTCCACCAAAGTCATATTGTAGGTTAGAAGGCAGACAGCATTGTTGTATTAAAAACCTGTTCATCAGAACCTCCAATATGAACAGATATGAAAGGTTCAAATGAACCCTTCAGGGTTTCTCCATCTAACCAGGCCTGAAGTTCTGCCTCTCATTAATCTTTAATGAACAACAAAGAAAATGCATCGCTGGCTAATTATTGTGTAGGGTGGCAGATGCTGAGCGAGGAAAGATCCCCAGAGACCCATCATTAAAGGGACGCTGTCAAAAAGAAAGTCTTATTTTGAAACTGATTCCCCTGACCTATAACATTATCTATTTCTTGTTCAACTTGAATTACGCTTTTCTCTCGACACTTTACCATTGTCTTGGTCTCAGGGATTTGCACTTTGAACGGGAGCAGTCAGGTGATGGAAACTGAAGGACCTCCATGCTGCCTTTCCTTGTATCGTGATGCCCACTTGGAGTGCCCTTCCCCTGCCTCTATTTCCTTCAAACCTCTTAATCTTTTCCCATGCTGAGGTAGGCTCTCCCTGACTTTTAATTTTCTTAAGCAGTCTTGATGTGTGAGTTCTGGAATATAAGTGCCTTTAGGGCAGAAGCTACGTCTCATCTCTATCCAGTACCTACCACATGCCTGGTACGTAATATGCTAAATAAGTGTTTCCTCAATTCGGTGAAATTGGTTGTACGTGCCTTGGGCTTATCTGTTTCTTGTTCCACGCTACTTCTTTAGCCTTCAACTGAAATTTCCTTGAGGGTAAGATTCCTGTGGTACTCTCCCTTTGTCCTCCTGCTAAAACACTTGCTACAGATTTATGTATGTAACAGGATTGCCACATGTTGGGTGGCCAGGTTAGTTGTTTTTTGTCAAAGTCAGATTTTTTTATCCACTCAGTAAAAACTGGGCTTCCCTGGGTTCAGATGGTAAAGAATCCATCTGCAATGAGGGAGACCTGGGTTTGATCCCTGGGTTGGGAAGATCCCCTGCAGGAGGGCATGGCAACCCACTGCAGTATTCTTGCCTGGAGAATACCCAGGAACAGAGGAGCCTGGCAGGCTACAGTCCATGAGGGTCACAAAGAGTCAGACAAGACTGAGTGACTAAGTACAGTATTGTATAAACTATAAAGTGTCCCATTGGAGTAAATAGTTATATGCTCTCTAAGATGAAACTAGGCTAATCTGACTAGATTTCCCTTTATAGATAATTTTATTTTTAGGTTTAAATGCAAGGGACTCAATACTATGTTTTTAGGTTCTGTTTACATAGAGTCAATCAGAAAATTTTTTGAATTTGAAAATATTAATGTCAGTTAAATTCTAAATAAATTACTGAAGTGGTCTGGAACTTTTAGAAAAGAAGGTTACAGCCTCATGTAAAGCAAGTCTTGGAAAACACCTTCTTCAGAAGGGTGTGAGATTAGGAGGATAATGGGATGTGACAGAGTATCTTGATTTAAGCACCCCACTTGACAGGTTTCCCTTAATATTCTGGTAGATGAATGTATAAAAAATTGAACACTTATATCCAAAGAGGCATAGTGAGTGAGCCCTGTCCATCTGAAAGGTGTCTCTAAGAGAACTGAGGAAGGGCTTTGCCTTGACCTCTGACTCTTCCATGGTTTTAACGCATGACTGAAATGGTGACAGAGAGGGAATCAACATTTTTTCAGACCTATGGCATTCTAGAAGCTACACGATCTTTACCTCATTTCATGGATGGGGTGGGCGTGGGCGTGGGGGCTGGTCTGCTGCTGACACCAAGCTTGGTTGGAGGACTGGTACTACAGATTTTAAATTCTGGAAACCAAATCAGTTGCTGCAGGAACTATGATGGTCCTACAACGCAGATTCAAAACAGTCTGCTGCTTTGAGTCACAATCTATAAGATATGGAAAATCTGGCTTGGAAACAGTTTTCGGGAAGGGGATTAGAGAGGAGTGGGAGTGGAGAGAGATTCCGATTGATTAAAGTTGACACACAGCTATGGTCTCCTGCAGCTGCCTGAGAAGACAACACCCTAAGGGGCCGCAGTGAGTGTAAAACCAAAGCCCAGGGAGGTTGACCAGCATTGTCTGCATCAGTCAGACCAGTGCATCCTAATATCCAGGGAATGATCACGTCGAGGCGAGTAGCAAATATCAAAACAATAGAAATCAACTATAACATATATTTTCAAAGCTCTCTCCTATTCATTCCACCATATAGTCCTTACAGCTATTCTGTGAGGAAATCAGTGAAATAAAGGAAACTTGAGCAGAAAGGTGGGGTGACTTGGCCGACCACCCAGCCAGTGCAAAAGCTAGATCTCAAGCCGGGATCCCTAGACTCAAGCTAGTGCTCTTCCTCGGAGCCAGGCTGCTTGTCCAGGTCAGCTCCTGGCCCCAGCCCTTCATTCAGCAGCTGCTCCCGGCTGGCGCGCAGCGCAGCTGCCTAACAGACAAGGGCCCTAGCTGTCAGCAGAGCTGGAGCCTCAGTACGCTGGGGAATGGCTTTGCCGGGCTGTCACTCAGCGCCCCTCTGCCAAGCCTGCCCTCCTTCCCGCACTGCTCCCTTGTGAAGTGAGGGGTATAAAACACAACCAAAAGCAAACCCGTGGTTCTCTGCCAGCATTGCCCTCAGAGCTGCCCCTATTCCCGGAAACAACACCTGATTATCATTCATTATTTCTACTTCTTAGAATTAAAGCCCTTTTAATATGGCACTGGAGACCATTGGGGAGTTTTAAATTTCATGTCAAATCAGGATTTATGGGCCAGTTCTGAAATGTTACCTCTGGGCTCGATAATTGCAATTCCCTTTTAATTGCTCTCTTAGACACCTCTGTTAAAAGACTTCAATTATATCCACACAGTGGCCCCCAGGATTGGGCCTATCTGAATACCCAGCCTGTGTCACCTCCTTTTGGAATCCTGCATGTGAGGGGTTAGCCCTGGGTCTAGTTTGAAGATACTGTGTCTAACAAGCAGTCCCACCAGCAACCTGGGAGGGTTCTTAGGAATCTTCCCTCACAGGTAGTCATAAATTTAGTGACTGTGCTCCCAGATACCCCACCCCCACCATTCTCCAATGTGTGTGTGTTCGTCGCTCAGTCGTGTCCAACTCTTTGCGACCCTATGGACTGTAGCCCACCAGTCTCCTCTGTCCATGAAATTCTCCAGACAAGAATACTTGAGTGGGTGGCCATTCCCTTCTCCAGGGGATCTTCCTGATTCAAGGAAAGAACCTGGGTCTCCCGGATTGCAGGTGGATTCTTTACCATCTGAGCCACCAAGGAAGCAAGAATAGGAGGCAAGAAATGAATGCATTAGGATGTACATGTTCCATGATGCTTGTTATAAAGGCTGTACAATTCTGGAAACAGGCAAATGATATTGGGAATTTTTCCACGGGAAATCGCTTAAGGGAATATGATTGGAAGGAGGGTCAGAGAGGGGAGCAATCCTTCAACTGAGCCCTAGGGAGCCCAGTGATGTCTGGGGAAAAGTACAAGTAAATGCTATCTGAGGGGGTGGGCAGGATTGGAAAGGAACCCCCACCACCAAGGACAGAATGAGGGTACAGGAGGAGCAACCACCTGTGAAGAGCCACAGAGAGGAGCGATGAGCTGCAGTGACAGCAGGATCTTACCCTCTTCCCAAACACCCAACTGGACCAGGGCGTAATGAAGGGGCTAAGACAGAATGCCTGGGGCGAGGGCAGCTAAGGGAGCCACCTCTGAGCTGTCACTAGTGCTCTATATCTGGTGACAGCAATATTTGTATGGGAGAAATGCCCAGCTCGGTGTCCAGAGTCACCAGCTGCTGAAAGGAGGTTTAATTGTGGGCCAAAAGCATCTGCTTCCTAGAGGCTTGGGAAGCAAAAAGAAAGCCCAGGACTCAGGGCCTCGAACACTGATGCTCCATGTCCTAACCTTGCATAGAGACTGCCAAGAGGGAATGAGACTCCCAGACCCCGGTGAAGAGGTACCCCAAGCCCTCCATTAGCAGCCCTTCACAGGCTACACAGGGACTGCCTACACTGGCAGGTACAACCTGTGAAAAGGCAATTAGTGGACTGGACCAAAGCACCAACAGCCTTCATCTCTTGAGTGTGACCTAACAAGGCAGTGGGGTAAGGTGCACCTCCAAACAGAGTGCAGTCACCTCATGGCAACATGATTCACTGAGGGTACTATCAACATAGCAGCTTACATATGTTACTCATTTAAAAATAAGATATTAAATTTTACTAACATTTGGTATTAGATTGAGAGGAGTATCTGTAAATTCTCAAAAGACTTTTATAAAAGAGGTAATAAGATCTTTTTAAACTAGATGATGTACTTGACACTAAAGGATACAGTGACATATGATTTAATTCAATATGGGACTTTAGCCCCTGGTCCACCCCAGGCAGCTTCCCACAGACCACAAGCATACATAGAGCCAAGTCATAGGTGAGGACAAAAGGGTCCCAATTACCTTCACTCAGTTCAGTAAGAGGCTACAAGGATTAGATGTCAGATACTGGCCCTAGGATTCTAGCATTTGTGATCCTTTTCTGTCTAAAAGGCTAGATTCCATTTTCTTCTGCTTTTCATGCCTCAGTTTTCTCACCTGAAAAATGGGAAGAGTTGTGTATTATTCCTGTCCTAAAAGAACTGATGTTCATTTTCTCCCAAGTGAAAATGCCAGGGACAAAGGAGGCTCCAAACTCAGATTTTTCCTGCCTCCCCACACCCATGCCTCTCTTGCCCCTGCCAAGGGACGGCTCTAGAAACAGGAGACCTTAATCAGTGAGGCTCCACGTGTACCAATGCCAGGCAGACATCGTGGCAGCCAGTCCCCACATGCTGAGGCCCTTTCTATTTCTGGAATCTTCAAGGGGTGGAGAAGAGAGCACCAGCCTGTGGATCACGAGACCAAGCTCTGGTATTTCCTCCAAGCAAGCCCTGTAACCCTGTATTCTAGTCTACCTGTCTGTGGGACAGAGGATAAGAGCAGCTGGGTGATGCTCCCCAGGTCAGGCGAGGCGGGGTCGGGGTGGGGTTCTGACAGCTGTGTGGACACACGGAGCCCCTCAGGTGGGAGCCAGCATGCCGAGGCAGCGGTCCCATGGCTGTCCCGAGAGGCACTCACTCTGTGAACCTGAGGATTCCGGACTGGGGGGTCCGTCTTCACCCTGAGACCATCTCACCTTTAAATCTCCTGATACACACAGTGATTTCTGTGCTCTGCACACAAGAGACCCCCAGGAAACTCTCTCAACCATCTCAGCTCTGAAGTGGGATCCCTCAGTGTCTGAGGCCAGCCTCCCCTATTTCCTGCAGCAGCCCTGGCTGCACCCTGCTTCTGTGGGAAGCCAAGGCATAGAGAGACAGCCGTGGACTTGAAGTTTGACAGACCCGAGTTTGAATCTCAACTGGTTAAACATCGCTTACTAAATCAAGAAGAGGATAATTCACCTGCTGGAATCTCAGTTTCCTCATCTGTACAATGGGCTACCAACTCCTACCTCTCACAACCCCTAAGGGATTAAATGAGATGGCTGTGAAGGGTTCCTTCAAGTCCAGGGAGTGGTGTGCGTTATAACAATTATAATAATCTAATAGCAATGTAACAATTATTGCCATCATTGCCGGATGACACCACTGGCAGGTGTCCAAAGCCAGAGAGGCTGGCAGACCACAGATCCCTCCCACATCCTTCAGGATCCCCCAAGAGCAGTACCTGCCATCCAGGCCCTGCTCTGTGAGCATGAAGATCCAGAGGTGAGTGGCCGCCACCTGCTCAGTGCAGAGGCCAGCAGCCCCTTGAACCAGGGGCTCAAGGCTGTTTCGAATGATGTCTCTGAACCTCCTGCAAGGTGTTGGCAGAGCTTTGGAATCATCCATAGCGTTCACACAAGCCAGGAGATCCTGTGCTGAACTTTGTCTTCCCAGCCTTTGTCACTGTCTGCTCCTGCAGTCCTCCGTCCTTTGAGGATGCCTTAAACTGGGAGGAGAAAAGGGCTCAGCTCTCCCTCTGAGTTCCACGAGAAGCATGCCAAACACTTGAATAGGCTCCAGCTTCAATGATCTGTTGGTACAAGGCTTAGCAAATAGACGGGTCTTACAGCCTCATCCCCAGAAGCCAGGTTTTATTGACTCTTTGGAGGTCTCTGCTTGCTTTGGTTTTAACAAAACCGCACTGCAGGCTTACTAGTGACTATGGTGACGTTTATAATACACTGGGTATCCAGGCAGCCTTTTCTAAGATACTTTATATACATCTCTTGAGAGGCAGGTAAGGAAGATGAGCTATTCCTGTCTAAGAGGTGACTGTTCCCCAAGCCCTTATTGATTAAACAGATCATTGAAGGGGAAAAGGGGAACCCGCGCTTTCCAGAAAATTGCAGCTTCTAGGGCTGAGGCCAGTGTCAAAAGATTCTGAGTGTTCAGGACTTTCTTATTGTAAATATTCAAAGTCTGAGATGAACTGAGAGAGAGGAGGAAAGCCTGGCCCCATGCCTGGGGATTCCTGCCCACCCCAGCCCGAGCCCAGATCTTTCTGGCTCTGCTTCACACATACTCTACTTCTAGTGCAGGCTCAGCATCCCTTCAGAGTTCCAGGTCATTCTTTCGAGCTGACCCTTTAATGTCATGTGAAAATTGGTGGTGGAAATTTCAGCCCAGAAATTGGCTCCCAGGTGAACATACCATTGGCACAATCTCAGCCTCTCAAGCGGTTCTGTCTGCTACGTTCTGGAAAGCTCCCACATGGCTGACACAGTAGAATCCTGAAGTTCAAATTCCATTAGTTTCCTCAAGCATGGCTTCAAAGTATGAGATTACCCAGGCGAATCTAATAGGCCCATGGTTCCTGGGTTATTAGCAAGCACTTCCTAGTATCATTGTGAAGTGGAGCCTCCCCGAAGGTGAAGGTGATATTGTTCATCTGGGAGGCAGAGGTAAATGTGTAGGAAAATGTCCGGTATTCTTTCTGGCCCCACAGAAAACTGGACTCCTTTGGGAGAAATTAGTTGTTTTCCTTAGTAGTCTGTGGGCTCCTGTCCGTGGCGGGGGTTGTCACATGGAAAGGTGATGCCATCCATCATCCACAGTTGGTAAAAATATTTTAAAGTTTGTTCCACCACTCAGTGGAGATGGTATTCTTTTCTTTTCCATTATGATTTATCATAGTGTACTGCATGTAGTTCCCCATTCTATACAGCAGGACTTTGTTGTTTATGCATTCCATATGTCATAGCTTACATCTGCTAACCCCGGCCTCTCACTCCATCCCTCCGCCTCCCCCTTGGCAATCACAAGTCTGTTCTCTATGTCTGTGAGTCTGTTTCTGTTTTGTAGATAGGTTCATTTGTACCATATTTTAGATTTTGTATTTAAGTGATGGTGTATGGTGTTTCCCTTTCTCTTTCTGCCTTACTTCACCTAGTATGATGATCTCTAGCTGCCTCCTTGTTGCTACAAATGGCATTGTTTCATTCTTTTTTTCTGGCTGAGTAGTATTCATATGTGTGTGTGTGTACATATATATATATATAAACACCTTTTGTTTATCCATTCCTCTGTTGACGGACATTTAGATTGCTTTCATGTTTTGGCTATGGTGAATAGTGCGGCTGTAAATGTAGGGATCCAGGTATCTTTTTGGATTAGAGTCTTGTCTGGATATGTACACAGGAGTGGGATTCCTGGATCATATAGTAATTCTATTTTTAGTTATCTGAGGAACATCCATATCATTTTCCATAGGGGCTGCACCAACTTGCATTCTAGTGGAGATCAGTTTGAACTATCCACCTATATTAGTTTGCTAGGCTGCCACAAGAAAGTACAAACTATAATACATGAGAAGGCTTAAACAACAAACCTTTATTGTCTCACAGTTCTGGGAGTCTAAGCGCAGGGAGTCATTATCAGGGTTGGCACCTTCTGAGGGCTGTGAAGGAGAATCTGCCCCACACCTCTTTCCTAATTCCTGGTGATTTGCTGACTGTCTTTAGAACCCCTTGACTTGTGGACTCATTGTCCCAAACCTCTGTCTTCACCTTCACGTGGCAGCCTGCCCGTGTGTCTCGGCATCCAAATTTTCCTTAATTATAACAACATTGTCACGTTGGGTTAGGCCCCACCGTCAGGATCTCATTTTAACTTGATGGCCTTTCTAAAGACTCTACTTCCAAGTAAGGTCACATTCTGAGGCACCGAGGGCTAGGACTTCAACACAGTCTTTTGGAGGTATGCAATTCAACATAAAACACCCCCTTCTGACCATTTCTTCTAGGACAAGAATAGATCATCCAAAAATAACAGATGTCACTTCCTCCAAGAAACTTTTCTTAAAATGCCCCAGGCAGAGTTTGGCACATCCTTACCCTTGCTCCCCTATACCAGTCACCTGGTACAACCTGGGAGTTGGATTCCTTGGTCAATGAAAAACAGCCCAATAGAGAAAATATATAGAAGGAATTCTGGGTACAGGGAACCCCCGAGCACATGCACAGGGACAGGAAAGAGCCCTGGCATTTTCAGGGAACCAGAGGTGGGTCTTGAGGCCAATGGAGAGTATGGTCATGTTTGAGTTTAAAGAAACTGTTTCAGACACAAGGTATAGAATAGAACCCTCCTCTGTCTGCAGAGTAGAGGTGAATAGTTCAGGCCACAGTCCCTCTCTGCCCTGTGAGAGGATTAGACATGGGGAGTTCCAAGATTCATGCCGTAGTTACATCTTCCAACCCCATAACAGCAGCATCATCTGCTATACTTGCCACAGTACAGTACAGGGACTGTAGCAGGGCCACTTGGCCTCTCTGTGCCAAGGAGCCCGGGACACAATCGATCAACGCCTCTGGCAATTGCCTCCACGCCCCTGGATGGCCACTTTGAAGAGGGCAGCACGGAGCAGAGTGTGAAATGGGGCATCATCTTTAATAGGGCCAAACCTGTGGGCTGTCCTGACCTCACCTGGCCAGGCCCCTCCATCCCTTTCCAGCTGACCACGGTCCCAGCTTGAGAATTTGCTTACACGGCTACAGTTTCATGGCCAGGTCTACCCTACCGTATAAGGTTTCAGCACAGAGGCCTGGCTTGGCCAGAGATTTATGACTGAAATGAAGCCTCTAGGCTTGGGCATCAGCATTTTCCTTGGCACAGAGGCTTGAGTTCATATTGAACCAATCAATATGATAACACATTAAATGGTATTTAAGCTGGCTCTCTAGGGAGCAGGATGGGAGACTGGCTGTCATTTGAACCCAGGCGACGAGGACAGCTTCCAGGCCTGGAAAACCTTGGACCTCGAAGTGGAACACAGGATGAAAGCCAGCCCCCCGTCCCACTTAAGACTCAGGGCTCAAGCTGGGGCAGACTGGGCTGGAGGAGGAATCCTCCAGAAAATGGCCACATTTCAGGTTTCCATGTTGTCTTTATATTTCTTCATCTGGCTCGGGGAGCATGTATTTAAAAAAAAAAAAACAACCAAAGAACTGCATTGAGTTGGCTTGAGAAAAAGGACTGTGTTTACCGAGAACAGATGGTGCTAAAAAGTTATTGGACAGAGAGGAAGTTAGGAAAACAGATTCGAGATTCCCACTGGCTGCTGGTGGGTGATGTGCCCAAATCTCCTAACAGAAAACGATCCAAAGACAGAATGATCACCTAGGCCTCTACTCAGAGAAAATCCACCACCCAGCCTACCAGAGAGACTGTCTGGTAAATCTGTAGAATGGGGAACCCCACTGGGATCCCCTCTTGTACTTCCTTCTGTAATTCTAAGTTATTTCCGGAGATTTGACACCAACAAAACTCTCTTTCCACTCCCCCTGCTCAGCATCCAGCCAGGTCCCTCCACACAGTCCCCTGATAAGGGAAGTTCATCGGATGCTAAAGGAGGTAGTGACTTACGTTAAGACCTAATCCACCATTCATAGAAACAGAAAGGGGAGTATCAGGATCCTAAAGCTCACTACTTCTGATTTGAAGTTTTCTCTCATTTGATTTTTTGCCTAAATAATCAGTGTTCCCTCCTTTAAAAGAAGAAAAGCTCTGGTGAATCCTCTATGTATTTTTAAATACATGCTTGAGTGCTAAGTCGCTGCAGTCGTGTTCGACTCTGTGCAACCCCCATGGACTGTCAGGCCCCTCTGTCCATGGCTCCTCTGTCATGGGATTCTCCTGGCAAGAATACTGGAGTAGGTTGTTTTATCTTCCCAACTCAGGAATCAAGCTTGCATCCCTTAAGTCTCCTGCCTTGGCAGGTGAGTTCTTTACCACTAGCACCACCTGGGAAGCCCATTTTTCAATACATACTAGAGCTAAAAGAAGTGTTCTTAGACAATAAGCTTGAGACCAATAGTTGCTTGAGAATCAACTTACATCCTTATACATTTTAACCAGCAGTTTCTAAACATATGCTAATCCACCAGGCTCTTGCTGTAGGGCCCAGGCTTTTGCTTCCAGTGTTGGCCTGTTGCTTGGGCACTCTACAGTGTCTTTCTGTATAAATCGCATTCCTAACACCACATCCACGATTTTCAGTTTCAGTTTTTCTAAAATGGAAATAATTTTCAAGTCCTTGTGAACCACTCTAAAGATTTTCAGGATTTTTTTACGGTCTTCTTCGTAATCTTTTCTGTTGCCCTATTCACACCTAATTAAACAAGAATTATTTTTAATGACTTACCTCAAAAAGTAATTCCAATTTTTCTTGCTCATGTTGCATCAACTTAGTGAGTACAGTTGGCATAAACAGAGTTGGGAATAAGCTAAACTAACTCAAGTGATAGAAGTGGAAGGTATAGGAGCATGAGACAGTAACCTTGAACATTCAGTGACCTTGAACACTCAGAGCACAGGGTGTGCCTTTGGAAAGAAAATGTAGAGATTATGCTAATCCAGCAAGCAGATTAGTCACAAGGAGGTCATTTAAGAACATTTCTTCTACTAACATTTTTTCTTACAAATGTGGCTATCATCAGTCTCCGCCTCACATCCAGTGATCTAGGGGCAATGTCTGCAGAGGTCCATTCTCAGTCTCCTCTTTGTGCGTGGCCTGGTGTATAGAATGAAGAAAAGCTCTCCGTCAGGGAACTGGGTGGATGTTTGCCTGCCACAGTCCCATGTATTCCCACATGGTTGTGACGATGTGGAGCTTGAGGGGAAAAGGAATAAGATAGCCTGGGACAGCACTGGAGGAAGCCAAATATTTCTTGGATACAGCCTTTTCTGAGCACTGCTGTTCTTCAAATACTAGCCACCTCTGACCCACTGAAAAATTCTTTTAATAAACAAGTTATTTATGTTTAACATAAACTTACACCCATGTGTGATATAGTAGGAAGTGCAACAGTTTTGAAGATAAATTGTCTTGGGTTCATATAACCTTTGACCATTTACTACATGGGCAAGTTTATAAGCTCTCTGAGCCTTGATTTTCTCTCTTATAAAATGGAGATGATCATATCTGTCTCATGCATTTATTGTGAAAATTAAATGAAATAAAGTAAAATAGCTGCCTTAAATCCTTTCTGGAATTAAGCAGAATGTAAATGAACACACACACACATACAAATAGATATATATTGAGTGCACAATGTTCCTTGAGGTATTTGTGTTTGTGCATTTGTCTCTGCATGGGAGACTAGAAAGAATCCCCAAAGTTTTGGTATTCTGGGGTGGGAGGCTCCCCCTAATCCCTGAAATCCCATCATACTCAGTCCTGTTTCACCCTCTTATAAAGTCCTTCCTCGTAAGGTCATCTGCCGTAGCAGGTGTAAGAGAGAGAAGAAACACTAATCTAATAGTAACAGTATTAGCTAATGCTTCCCGAGTGTCAGCTAAGTAATGTGCATGTCTTAATCCACATGTTCTTCACCACACCTCTTATAGGGTCTTTTACTGTCCCTCCTTCTTAATGATGGAACTTGGGCAGAGAGATTAGGTAGGTAAGGTAGCTGGCCAGAAGTCACAGTCAGTAAGAGGTAGAATTGAGATTATAAAATGGGAAGTCTGCCGCCAGGGTTTGTGCTCTTAATCAACATACTTCTTCTGAAGGAAGGAAAGAAAAAAGGAAGGGAGGGAGTAAATGAGAAAGAAATGAAGGAAGGAAAGGAGGGAGGGAGAGAGGGAAGGAGATAAAATTAGAAGCTAAAGAGAGGCCAGGAAGAAGAGCCAAAAACCATTCAACTTTTTTCTTTGCTCAAGAGCATGACAGAAGAATTAGGGGAAAGGCAACTTGGGAACATTTTCTTAGCCCCCACCAAGGGAAAGCTGGGCTACCTTCCAGATCCCTGTCACCCACATAGCATCTTTGATAGAAACCAAAACTGCTTTCCGACCATTAGTGCTAAGGTCTCTACCAAGTCCACTGTGGCCCCAGTGAGCCCATCCCTGTCTCAGCACCTCACTGCTCCCACAGTTTCCTCCAGAAGAGCCAGAAGCCACCCTCAGCCTCAGGGCATCTCTTTCCACCATGGGCTGGTGGGAACCATATGCTGAGTCAACTGGAAGCCTACTTTCCACCCAGATCCAATCCTCTCCAGGGCACACACATCTAACTTCTGGGAAATCTTGAAGGGCAAGGAATAACAAAGCCAGGGCTACTTGGGTAAAAGACCCTACGCCACATACCAACTGTAATTATTATTACAGAAAATTAACTAGCAACAAAGGACTTTACAGTAAAATTTACACTGATCTGGCATTTTCTCCCCTGCTATCTTCCATAAAAATGCTTTAAATGCAGGCTGATTTAATGGAAACAATAAAAAATAGTGCTGAATGGTTTATATTTGCTGTAGAATTACTACAAGGTCTATTTTTAAAAAACCTTGAAAGTTATGTGTGCTTCTTTCCTTTAGGATAAGATTAGGGAGAAACGTGCAATTGACTTTTTTTTTTTAATCGATCTAGATGCCAATCCTTTATTTCTAATGAACCTTTACATCTTCACACCCACATCCCTACACTTGTCAAAAGAGAGTCTTAGCAAGGGGATATGTGAAGGAATGTCAGCTGTGTGGCCTGAGTCTTGACAGTCTTGGGCTCAGTAATAATAGTAATCATGTGACTAAGCTCTGTGTGAAAAGGACGTGGCTGGTTGTCTAATTTGTGTGGTTTCCATCATTCTCAATTAATCAATGAGCTTATCTATCCTGGCAAGGGGGTAGTCACCACCTGAATGGCTTGGCACTTGTAGCCACTACAGAATGCGGGATAACCATATCCTTTAGCTTTGAATCCCCAGCTGTATTTATCAGGGCCAGAAATTGAAACAAAGGCCCAGGAAGACATGGTTTCTAACCTCAGGAAGCTTAAAAGGACAATTTAGGGAGGTGTTCATAAAGACTATGGAGTTACATGACACTAGGTTTAAAACTCAACTGGAAGCAGAGCACGGAGTAAGCCCTCAATAAATGTTACCTGTTGTTGCTGATCACATTATTAGTGCAGTTATTAATATCATTAGAATTGCTGCCTTTGTTAATATTCATTAATAAGGTTCAAGGCTCACCTGGGTTCTAGAGGGTGTTCATGCATGAGGTGGGACCTCTCCTAGTTGAGTACTCAGGTCCATTCCATGTCTCAGTTACTGTAACTCTGATTCCTTCTTTGGGTTCTAGGTCCTTGAACAAAAGCTAGTTTGATGGCCTTCCATGGCTCTTCCCCTTTAAAGATGGGGCCTATGTGTGGGCAAAGGGGGAACCAAGAACTATACAGTGAAAAAATCCCAAACTTCCTTCAACCCCCCAAATTTCCCAGTCTTTAGGTCCTTCCTAAGGGAAGGTATCATTACCACTTGAATGGATTAGTGAAGTCGCTCAGTCCTCTCTGACTGTTTGCTACCCCGTGGAGTGTAGCCCAGTAGGCTCATCTGGCCATGGGATTTCCCCAGGCAAGAATACTGGAGTGGGTTGCCATTTCCTTCTCCAGGGGGTCTTCCCAACCCAGGGATCGAACCCAGGTCTCCCACATTGCAGGCAGATGCCTTAACCTCTGAGCCACCAGGGAAGCCCCAGTGGTGGCTTGAACAAATGAGAGCTACCAATAATGAATTGTCTTGAACTTTCAGATTAATTCAACTTCACTACTGTAGGGAAAGAGCAAATTAGCCAAGATGGCATGGTCAGGCTTTCTTGCCCCACGGCCTCTCGCTCTTGCCCCAGGTTTTGTAAATAATGATTATGTAACAGCTGAGATCACTTGTTGCTCTGTGCGTGTGTGTCACAAGAGACTCGCCTGGTCACAGGCTACCTCCTGCAGGACACCTGTATAAGCTTCACCAAGGAGGCCCTGGCTGCTGCTGCGTCAGGGCTACACTGGAGCAGTATCATCGATTCGTTGTATGAGTTATGCCATGGCTGTGTTATGGTTATGTTCTGGCTGCTGCTATGGCTGCTGTGTCAACCAGGAGAGAGCCTGTGTTATGGCTGCCATGCCAGTCAGGAGAAAATAAATGTTTTTGCAGTTCCTGTGGCTCCTTGAGTTTCCTTCCCGCCTCTTAGCTCATGTCTTGCCTACCCTGGGTTCAGCGAACAGTGCAAACTGCAATATAAATTTTGACCAAGAACGTCAGAATCTTATCTCATTTAACAGAAATCTGTTGGTACATTTGTTCTTTTATTCAACGAATACTCGTTAAGTGTCTATAATGTATCAGGCCAGGAAGACGCAATGATGAATGATTCATCACCCTGGCTATAAGGAGGTTGAGGTTGGGGAGAGCTGGGGAGTGTGGCAAGACACAGAGGACCTCCTTCCTATAGAAATTAGTGAAAAACATTGACTCCCACCAGATAGAGCCACCTGGTTTCTGTATACACAGTCTGTATGGGCTCTGCTCATGTGCTCATGCTGGCCTCTCTTTCTACATCACCCTCTTCCCAATTCCTGCCCCTCTTCACAACCCATCCTCAGGTTATACCTCCCCTGATCACTGGATTTAAGACATCTCTTTGCTCTCTGTGATTCAGCAGCTCATAGTGCCTGTGCTGCTCATTCAGCTCCTCTATACTGCTGTTCACTGTAAAGTTCAGTCCATACTTTTACTCTTCCTCACCAGTATGTAAGCTCCTTTAGTACAAAGCTACATTCTCAACTCTAAGGATCCTTAGAGCATTTAATATGTTACCTAGTGTACAGTAATGCACCAATAAATACCCGAGAAGTGAAATTCAATTCAACAAATCCTAACCAACATCTAGACATAAGACATCTTTTCACATGCTACAGAAAGATGTGAAGCTAAATGGAGGATTTTACTTCAAAGTGAGATGGGGCCTTTAGAGAGTTCTGGGCAGAATATTGATCTGCTATCATAGTCCAATCCTCAACATAGTTTCTTTTTTTTTCAACATAATTTCTTTTAACTAAAAATTTTTCCTCATTTCAACAAAAGGTGGCTGCTATTCATAAATTGCTAATGCCTTTCTTACCTTCTTTTACCTACTTTACTCTCCCTCTTGAATCTTATAAATGAATTGAGATGCAGATAGTTTCATGGACCAGTGCCATTCTATGAAAAAAGTTCTGGTCTTCTGTAAGAATAGCTCCCATTTATTGAGCCCCTGATAAGGACATTTCTTATGTACATCTTTCTCAGAAATCCTCGCAGCAATCTAGAAAGCTAGGCATTATGACTTCCACCTTAAAAATAAGGAAATAGGTGAGAGAAGTTATATCATTTGCCTACCATTGCTTAGTAGATCATGGAGCTGAGAAGTGAATGTAGGCCTCCTGATATTGAAGCAGCTAAAACCATCTCAGAAAGGTATTCCATTGACCAACATGTAGGTTTGATGGCTCACTTTTGTGAGCCAGCCCTACATCAACATCGTGCCTATTGGAATATCACACAGCAGGAAGTAATACACATTCCTCCATCTTGTCAGGTGCCACCTGTGGTCTTCAAGTGCTGTCAAAAAGTGCCCCTTCATTCTGGACTTAAAATAACTTTCTGCCTTCATCCTTTGACACATGCTGCCAACCCTTCAATCTCATCAGCAGCGTGTCTCACATCAGAAGTACCAGTCTCCTTTAAACTTGGAGAGACTGACCTGGCATGGGGCAGTAGGAACCTTAGAGTTTCTTTTTATTTCCACGTCATATCTTCTTCTGACTTTTTTGGTTTTTTGTGTGCATTTTCTGACAAGATATTTCACTGTCTGACTGGCCTGTCTATCCTCAAAACCCAGACTGGTGATTCCCTGTAGCAATGCTAAGTCAACACATCCTTCTTTATCTCCATGATTCTAGCAATATGAAATGTAACTGAATATACAGACTGATTCATGGGTCACATTGTCTCCTGTTCTTGCAGCTGTGGAGCAATAATATATCTGATTTTAATCTTTGGTCTTCAGGTAACCAAATGGGTGACCTTGAACCGGTCTCTTCATTTCTCTGAGCAGGTGGAACTGAGTCTCTTTGGAGAAATAAGTCTGGGTTATTTGACAAATCATTCTCCCACCTTCTGTAGAATATTATTGGCCCACTGAAACTTTCAGGGTTTTGGTGAAGCGTTTTGTCACTAGAACTTGAGTGATGTGCCAGAGAAGTATTGGTATCAGATCAGTATGAGACCTTGGGGAGCTCTTAACATTTTGCTAGTGAAGAAACTAAAACCCAAGTGGGTTCTGGGACTTAACATACCCCCACACAAGTCTAGGACCATAATCTGGGACTCAGTTCCCAACCTGATGGCCTTTGAATATACAACTTCCAGCCTCCAGGTCAGAAATGGACCTTGATGTTCACAAACCAACCCTCCTGCCTTCTTCAGTGGACTCTGATTTATTCATTATGATGCAGCCACTCAGCAAAAAAATGTGTAGTCAGTTGTTTTCTCAGCAAATTTACACAGAGTTGGAGATACTTTCTGTGGTTGAGAATACAACTGATTAGAAAACATTTAAAATTTCAGGCATTTTGGAGTAAAGTGCCTTATTCAAAGTCGTCAGGCAAATGGTAGGCAGAGCCAGAACTGGAAGTGAAGAGCTCCAGAGAGACAACTGGAAGATAATGGATGGTGACAGGCCATCCAGACCATGTTTCTGGCCTCCTGAAGTCCAGATGGACTCCCCACAAGTGTCATGTTGATTGATCGAAGCACCAGTGCTGAGATGACTGCAAATCCCCAGCACGTGGATATAGCTGCACGTTTGTCTCTAGGAGGCTCTAGGTTAGAACATCACCTTCCCCCTTGCAAGCACAAGCAGAGTGGCCACCAGCTAAAGAGGAAAATAGGACCCTAAGGAGCAAGTTTCATGACCATTGGGATGTCAGCCAAGAAAATGGAGGCAGAGAGAAAAGAGAGTGTGTGGTATTTTTTTGTTTTTTGGTTTTTTCCCCATAGGATTTTTGCTGTCTCTTAAACAAATCTGACCCTAGGTATAAGCTTGCCCTTTTTCAGTCCCCACTTCCCTGGTTATAAAATCATGTTTGGCAACTGCTCTGAAAGTTATTAAAGTTGCAGCAGTAAACTATGGGAGGCCAGAGAATTTCAGACAAAAGTTATTGCATCAGTAACTCAGAAACTAATTCCTAAAACCCTTGACACATTTATCCAGAGGGCTAGTGCCAATACAGAAATGGAAATCATCATCAAGGGCCACTGTGTACCTGGAATTAAAATCCATCATTCCTCAGAGCAGAGAGCTATGATTGTGGAAGAGCATGAATAGTCATGTCTTTTTACCACCATCTTCCCTCAAAACTAGAGTCATTTATTTTTCAGAAGAACAAGAAACATTCTGCTCTCTTTGTCTGTTTTTTCCTTAAGAACCCCTCATTTACACTTTCTTTTCATTTTTTTTTCTTTGACAGTTCCATATTTAAACAGAAAGGCCTCCTTTTCCTTATTCAGTTGAACTGGGTTTATTTTGGATAGAAATCCTGTTGGGTACAGTAATAGAGAACAAACTTCACAACAGTAGTAGTCCCTTCTACAGCATCTATTGTGGGGAAACTTAATACACTTTTATCAAATGGTGGAGGCACTGGCTCCAGTGCTCAGAATTAACTACAGAAGAGCATAGAAAGGGAACAGCACTGCCTTCTTCATCCAGCAAACCTCATTGCATGTCCAACAACATGGCAAGAACCAGAGACACACAATTCCCATGCAGGAACACCCCCCTGAAAGACTGTAGATTGCTTTGGGTGACGCCTTCCTCACCAAAAGTTAAGGGGTGGAAAAGATTTGATGGGATCCCATGTTAACAAACAAATGGAGAAATGAGCCCTCTAATTCAGTGTTAGAGGACTGACAATATTCTCAGAGTTTTAAATGCGTATATGCTTTGACCCAGGTTCTAAGAATTTGTCCTAAGATAAACTCGCAGGGCTAGCCTCAGCATGATCATAAAGAGGAAAAACCAGGAGCAATGCACAAATCGTTAAAATGCAGTCTTTGACCTGATCACGTAATTTATATTGATTGTCTTGTGACAAACCACTGAGGGAGCACGTGTGTGTATGATCTTGTTTGTGTAAAACTGTAGCTACAACGCTGCTTGCAAAGGTGTTTACCATAGTAGTCTCTAGATGAGTTTCCGGGTGACTTTTACTTTCCTTTACCAACTTTTCTGAATTTTTAATATTTTTATACTTGAAATTTGGGAGGGTGCTTTAAAATTTTTACAAACAAAAAGCTAGTCTTTCCGTAAGTCCCTCAGCACTAGTACTACCATACCTAAGCCCAGCCTAGTGGTAAGACAGTATAAAGCATTGTGATGAGTTAAGGTGAATCCACATGTCAAAATTCATCAAATTGTACTATTGGATGTGCAATTTATTGTACATTATGCCTCAATAAAATTGTTTTTCTTTAAAAGGAAAGAAAATATGAAATAATCCAGGTAATTTCCATTCTCCACACAAAGTTATCAAAATAATTATATATTTAAAAAAACCTGAATCAATGTTGGAAAGTAAATTTGATGTCCAATCATTGACAGGAGGCTATTCCAAGAGGTTAATAGCCTGAGTGAGGTGTAAGAATGTTCATTTAGCTTATTCTCTATTCTCTGGCTGTGTCAATGTCCTTGATTATACACAGATGCAGAGCTCACATTTGACCTGCTACTGTCTTCTTCTGTTTGCCCCTTTTTTCAGAGTCCATGTCAATATTAGGTAGCTTTTACTCCAAAGTACATGCTTCAATGCACTTTAATTTTCCCACAGTCAATAAATAGCACTTGCTAGCTTCCCATATGTAACTATATAGCAAACCTGAGGATTCTGAGATTTAAGGATCAGATAAAATTCCAAAAACCAAGCATTCTTTCCAGAGATAATTATGAGTACACTGATAAATGCTTCGAAGACTATTCCTTCACTCTGCTGGCAGATTTTCTCAGGTGTACATATTTTTTCCTGTATGAAATAGTCCAAAGGTCTGGAGTTGCCTCAAAAGTAAGACAAAAGAAACACCAGTGGCCACAGTAGGTTTAAGATTTGGGTCTCTGAGTTAGTTGGACAAGAAGGAACTAAATGTGTGTTTGTGTGTGTGTTGCTGTCAGAGTGACTATCCTTAGAACCACTTAGGGTTTCACCTCTTCATACAGAATGGAGAACATGGGCCCTGAGGTCAGGGCAGGCACGGGACCTCTCTGCAGGTTGGGTCTGCTTCTCATCACTGTTTTTCTGTATTTTCCCCCTCTGCTTTCCAATGCAACCAGTTGGACTGTGCTGCAGGGAAGAATTGGGCGCCCAGAGAACCCGTTCCGAGTGGCCCTGGAATATATCTCAAATGGAAACCGAAGCTTATCTGCAGTGGACTTCTTTGCCCTGAAGAACTGCAGTGAAGGTATCTGAATCTGTCTTTCCCCCTCCACTCCTTGGTAGCTTGTCTTAAGTAGGTCAGTAATCTGCCACCATAATTAGCTGGAAATGTGTGCACATATTAACTGGAAATGTGCACAGAAGTGTCTCCAGTGCTTTGGGTCTGATTCTGAATATTGCCAAGTGGTTCACAGCCCAGCTGATCAATTTTCAAATATTGAGTTATAATATTATATCTACTTAATGTAAAGCTATATCAAATAGAATATATTCTTTGTTGGATAACACATTAGCTTAACTTCCATGGAGTCCAAATGCTTTCAGCTATGGTTTTGTTTTGTGGAAATTTTCAAATGTTTACAAACGAATAGAATAGTGCAATGGTCTCCCATATACCCTCAACCCAGTTTCAACAATTATCAACATTCTGCCATTTTTTTTCACATGTATCTCTATCCCATTAACTTGATAATTTAATGATTAGTACTTTACTTCCTCCCCCACCCCGAGGTAAAATTTACAATTAAGTATTTTTAATTATTTGATTTAAGCTGTTATTAAGGGACAATGTGGGAAATGGTTATATGTAAAAATTCTTGCTTATTTTGTAAAAATCATTAAGGCATGTGTCATTGAATTCCTTTTGCATAATTCACATTGTGAATTTATTTCAAGATTTATTACCAGGAGAAGACATCTCTCTTCTGAAGAGTAATTTGTCAGTTTTTTTTCTTTTTGTCTTTGTTGCCAGGAAACTCTGAGCTAAATGCAATACTCAATCATAGTAAATTATATCTGTGTAGTTATTTGATAAACTTATTTTCCCTTCCCTCTACAGAGTTTTTGATCTTCTATTCCTGTTTTCAAGATCATATTTTATATATATTTTTCATTAGACATTGCTCCAAGTGTGATTGGTATACAGGAGAAGACTGATCATTGATATAGATATGAGGTTGATCTCTCCTTGATTCTTTGGAAGACCTAGGGTCATCATTATAAATATCCTTTATTATTTTTCCACATGTAAAGGTATATAAGATGGACTTGAATTATACAAATCTTTAGGAAACAAGTTGCTTTCATAGCCACTATTCCCCTGCTGTGCCTACTTCTTCCTAGAGGTTAACTAACCTGTGCTCCGGAACCTGTGGTCTGGAGGCCCAGGAATGAAGTATAGACAGTAAAGGAGTCTATGGTACTCCCAGGCCTAACCTCCCCATTTAGAATGTTCATTAGCAACCATGAAGGCTCATAACACATAGCCATCAGTTGTATGTTGAGGCCCCATTTTGAATATGAAGTTGTATACAAAAGGGACTCCTTTGGGTAGGGACCCTACTGACCACCCAGTTCCTTACCTTGCTGTTGCTCTTCCTTCATTGCTGGCCTTGCAAGAACTTTCACAAAGTGGTTTTCTTTTCTTTCTTTTTTTTTTTTTTTATCAAAACTGGTTTATGTGTCAGAAAAAGAAAAATCTATCATAACATGATAGATTGAACTTCAGTTCAAGTTGAAAAGGTACCTCGCCTGTAATGTGAGACGATGTACAAGAAACATGTGGTTTGGGAGAAGGCAAGGAGCTTGTACAAATGTTTCCACACTCACGAACTTAGGGATTTGTGAACATCTCTGGACATCATCAGTCCTCACAGATGTGAAGGGTCCACATACCGTCCAAAAGAGGTCATGTGTTGAAATGGAGCCAGTTATCAGGCATGTGTCAGGGAGAAGGTATGAGTTCGCAGAATTGGCCTAATCTCATTTCAAAAGCATCAGAAGGGAATAAGAGGCTATAAAACTCCAAGTATTAGGCCCAGCACAAATATTCCTGCAAAAATTCTTCGCACCTTTGAAATATCTCAACCAGTTGTGCACATTTTTCCTTCCTTACTCCTACAACTTCCTTTCGTCTACAGTATTCTCTCTCTGTAGTTTACGTTGCATTTGCAGCAATCCACTGCACAGTTTACAAGATGTGCTTCTTTTCTGCTTCTCTACCATTACAAAACCAAGAGAGTTGACCTCTCTAACTTTCTCTAATGGCCCAGAAAGTGTTTCTTTTGGCAGGACACTCTCTTTTGTGTGTGTGTGTGTGTATGTGTGTGTGTGTGTGTTTTAATTTTTCTATACATTATTGTGTTGGTTTTGCCATACATTGACATGAATCTACCATGGGTGTACATGTGTTCCCCTTCCAGAAGCCCCCTCCCATCTCCCTCCCGATTTCATCTCTCTGGGCCATCCCGGTGCACCAGCCCTGAGCACCCTGTATCAAGCATCAAACCTGGGCTGGCGATTGATTTCACATATGAAAATTTACATGTTTCCATGCTCTTCTCCCATATCATCCCACCCTTGCCCTCTCCCACAGAGTCCAAAAGACTATTCTATACATCTGTGTCTCTTTTGCTGTCTCGCATACAGGGTTATCGTTACCATCTTTCTAAATTCCATATATATGCGTTAGTATACTGTATTTTTGTTTTTCCTTCTGGCTTACTTCACTCTGTATAATAGGCTCCAGTTTCATCCACCTCAGTAGAACTGATTCAAATGTATTTTTAGTGGCTGAATAATATTCCATTGTGTATATGTACCAATGCTTTCTTATCCATTCATCTGTTGATGGACATCTAGGTTGCTTCCATATCCTGGCTATTGTAAACAATGCCACGATGAACATTGAGGTACACGTGTCTCTTTCAATTCTGGTTTCCTCGGTGTGTATGCCCAGCAGTAGGATTGCTGGGTCATATGGCAGTTCTATTTCCAGTTTTTTAAGGAATCTCCACACTGTTCTCCATAGTGGCTGTACTAGTTTGCATTCCCACCAACAGTGTAAGAGGGTTCCCTTTTCTCCACATCCTCTCCAGCATTTATTGCTTGTAGACTTTTGGATGGCAGCCATTCTGACTGGTGTAAAGTGGTACCTCATTGTGGTTTTGATTTGCATTTCTCTGATAATGAGTGATGTTGAGCATCTTTTCATGCATTTGTTAGCCATTTGTATGTCTTCTTTGGAGAAATGTCTGTTTAGTTCTTTGGCGCACTTTTTAATTGGGTCGTTTATTTTTCTGGAATGGAGCTGCAGGAGTTACTTGTATATTTTTGAGATTAATTGTTTGTCTGTTGCTTCATTGGCTATTATTTTCTCCCATTCTGAAGGCTGTCTTTTCACCTTGCTTATAGTTTCCTTTGTTGTGCAGAAGCTTTTAATTTTAATTAGGTCCCATTTGTTTATTTGTGCTTTTATTTCCAATATTCTGGGAGGTGGGTCATAGAGGATCCTGCTTTGGTTTATGTCGGAGAGTGTTTTGCCTATGTTTTCCTCTAGAAGTTTTATTTTATTTTATTTTTTAATTTTATTTATTTATTTATTTTTTATTTACATTATCATGTTGGTTTTGCCATACATTGACATGAATCTGCCATGGGTATACATGTGTTCCCCTTCCAGAACCCCCCTCCCACCTCCCTCCCGATTCCATCTCTCTGGGTTTTATAGTTTCTGGTCTTTTGTTTAGATCTTTGATCCATTTTGAGTTTATTTTTGTGTATGGTGTTAGAAAGTGTTCTAGTTTCATTCGTTGACAAGTGGCTGTCCAGTTTTCCCAGCATCACTTGTTAAAGAGATTGTCTTTTCTCCATTGTATATTCTTGCCTCCTTTGGCAAAGATAAGGTGTCCATAGGTGCGTGGATTTATCTCTGGGCTTTCTATTTTGTTCCATTGATCTATATTTCTGTCTAGGTGCCAGTACCATACGGCTTGATGACTGTGGCTTTGTAGTATAGCCTAAAGTCAGGCAGGTTGATTCCTCCAGTTCCATTCTTCTTTCTCAAGATTGCTTTGGCTATTCAAGGTTTTTTGTATTTCCATACAAATTGTGAAATTATTTGTTCTAATTCTCTGAAAAATACCTCTGATAGCTTGATAGGAATTGCATTGAATCTATAGATTGCTCTGGGTAGTATACTCATTTTCACTATATTGATTCTTCTGATCCATGAACATGGTATATTTCTCCATCTATTTGTGTCCTCTTTGATTTCCTCATCAGTGTTTCATAGCTTTCTATATATAGGTCTTTTGTTTCTTTAGGTAGATATACTCCTAAGTATTTTATTCTTTTTGTTTCGATGGGGAATGGAATTGTTTCCTTAATTTCTCTTTCTGTTTTCTCATTGTTAGTGTATAGGAATGCAAAGGATTTCTGTGTGTTGATTTTGTATTCTGCAACTTTACTATATTCACTGATTAGCTCTAGTAATTTTCTGGTAGAGTCTTTAGGGTTTTCTATGTAGAGGATCATGTCGTCTGCAAACAGTGAGTTTTACTTCTTATTTTCCCATCTGGATTCCTTTTATTTCTTTTTCTGCTCTGATTGCTGTGGCCAAGACTTCCAAAACTATGTTGAAAAGTAGTGGTGAGAGTGGGCACCCTTGTCTTGTTCCTGACTTTAGGGGAAATGCTTTCAGTTTTTCACCATTGAGGATAATGTTTGCTGTGGGTTTGTCATATATCTTAAGGAGGGAGAAAAGAAATCTGTCTCTGATTCCTTAGGGAAAGTGGACCTACCAAGAGACCGGGGAAGGTTCTCATGGCCCAGCTACCTTCCTTCAGAGGCTCTAAGTCCAAGAACAGATGGTTTTCATGGGGAAGCAGGTGTCCTCTGTGCTCCTTCTCAGGTTTGGAATCCTGTGGCCACCAAGAGGTATGAAAGGACCACTGTGGATGTGTGAGGCAGAGAACAGAGTGATCCCAGTGTTTCTTGAGAACCTCTACCTCTTCCTCCTATAATGAAACAAACTCAGAGGCACATCAGGTGGTGTGGACAAGTTGAAAACATAAGAAGTATCCTAAAGCTACCCTCATATATTTAAAGAAAAGGAGTTGTTTTGGAGGCATACCCAAGGCCTGTTTGATGTAGACAAACATCTGTGTTTTCTGAGATCATTGCTTTAGTTAGGTCATGAAGGGGAGGAGCTAAGAGAAGCAGTACATTTGAGGGGGCTGATCAGGCTGATGGCATGCTAGCCAGGGTTGTTAATAGGTTTGTGGGATATCTTGTTTGCTTTCTACCTGGGTTCGATCCCTGGGTTGGGAAGATCTCCTGGAGAAAGGAAAGGCTACCCACTCCAGTATTATTGTCTAGAGAATCCCAAGGACAGGGGAGCCTGGTGTGCTATAGTCCATGGAATCACAAAGAGTCGGACATGACTTTCACTTGCAGCTTTTCAGCTTGTAGGGTATCTGGTCTGCTTTCCATAGACTTCTACAACCCTTCCTTGTCCCACAAGAAAAGAAGTGCCATCTTAACTAAACTGGAGATGGGGTCGTTGGGACAATTCTTCTCACAAAAGAGATGATATCTATCTGTGGGTGCCATCAAGGCAGAGGTTGTGACCCCCTCTGAATCGTGACACCTGTTGTCATAGAATGTAACAGCTATTAGATGATCAGTTAGTAAGCAATGAAACCTCACATCTGTGGAGCATTTAGCTTGTGCACAGGTAGAGTGCTGATCTCTTTACATGTGTTAGTTATCTCCTGCGAGCTTTATAATAACACTAAAAAATAGGTACTGTTATCCTCCTTTGCCATATGGGGAAACTGAACCTCACAGATGCTTCTAAAGTTGCCATCATCGTACAGTTAGGGTTACACCAATCCAGTATTTCTATCCATGACATTCTGCTGCCTTAATGGAATGTGTAGAGGCTGGAGTTTTATCTACCTTAGAATTATCTTTGACTCTTCCTCTTATCCCTACATGCAGATGATCAAGTCTTGGGCTCTAGGCTTGTGACTGCCTCACATTCTATCTGTTGCTGTCTAGATGCCACTGTTACTGCTCCTCGAGTTCATCCTTCTGACCTCATTTCCTCAGTCACCTGCTTTATTCAGGCCTTCATATATGTGTTCTGGGACTTTAGCAATAGCCATCTAGTCTCCCTGATACCATTATCCATCCTTCACACACTGCCAGAAAAACCTCCTCCAAATTCCCTTTGCTTGTGGCATTTTCATGAGGTTCCAGTACCTTCTTATTGTCTACCACATCAGAAATATGAAGGTTGGGCTGGACCACTTCACTCATTTCTTGGGGCCAGAAAAGTGATGGCTGCAGATCACCCAGCTGGCTGATGGTAGCGCTGGGATTAACATCAGGAGCACCCTGACGCTTTCACCACTTCTCAGTCCTGCCTGGGAAGCCACAGTGCCTCTGCCTGATTTCCAGTTGTTTACAATCTGGCCCCTCTGTACCTGCCCAACATTTTGCCCTGTTCCCCAACACCTCTCCTCTAGCAGATTGGTGTTCTCTACACTGTGCTAACAATGTCTCCTTGATCCCAAGCTTTATGTTTTGAACGCTGATTCGTCATTTAAGATCCAGTTTGGGGCCCAAACCCTCCAGAACATCACTCACAGCTAAATAAATTATTCTTGGAAGACTTTGCTCTCTGCATCTAAATTTAGTAGCTATTTTATAATTATTTCTCAGTTCGTCATTTTGGGGCCCTAAGGAGGTTCAGAACCTTGTCTTTTATTGCTTTTATTTCTCCAGGGTACAGTTAACATCATGCTAAACATGTAAGAAACACAATGTAAATATTTGCTGACTGATCAGCTAATCAATCAATTGATAAATGCTGTTCCTGCTCTTATAGCTTTGGGCTATTACCCTATTACTCCCAAAAGAAAGTAGTAGTGAGTGGAAATTACTTGGAAGAGGTTTTTTCCTCTTCTTGAAAGAGCAGTGTGTGTATTCAGTACTGAGGGCAGGGATATCAACCCCTACACCCCCAGGCTCCCAGGGAACCCTTAACTCTTTCATAATGACCTTTCTTCAGCAGACAACTAAAGCACAGGAGTATGCAGTACACTCACTGGGACCCCTCAGGTTCAGAGGAACCTACTGAAAAATATATCAGAGTAGAAGGACTAGCATCTTGAAAAGGACTTGAAAACGGTCAGTGTGCTCATAAAATTGCTATTGCAAACACCCACCTAGTACCTTCTATGTCCCTGGTCCTGTTCTATGCACATTAATATATTAACTCATTAATTGTTCCAGCAACACTGTGAGGTATGCATTGTTATTATCATCACTAGGCACAGAAGTCATGTACCCAGAGTCTCACAGCTGATATTGGAATAGAGGCCATCTGGCTCCAGCATCCATGCTGTTAGCTCCCACACACTGGTGCTACCTGTGGAATGTCACTGCTGGTAAGGACCCCAGAAGACATCTAATCTGCCTCCCTCACCGTGTGGAACCTGAATGCACAAACACTCAAAAATTTACCGTGAACTTTAACACACTAAATTACAGATTAGCCCAATGTTCTTCCTACCTCCATCTCATAGTCATCAAGTTCTCAGGTTTTCTAAGAAACCAATTCAGAATTTCCCTTTCCCTGCCCAGACAGGTCAAAGGCAGTTAAAGAGGACCACCACACCCTTATCAATAGTGGGTCCCCCATCCATGAAAATAAAGGATGTTAAGCCTAAACACATTTTATTGCAGGTGACTATAGTTCTTTCATGAACCTACAAAAATCAGAACCAAGATTTCCCAGATCACAGCCACATTCAGCTCACTAACAGACCTCTTACCAAGAAGTACTCGTGGTCCCTTATTCTATCAAGACATTGTCATACACATTACCTCTTCCTCTTCTTTTTTTGTAAATGCTCTTTATTTTTTTTAAATTTTATTTATTTATTTATTTACATTATCGTGTTGGTTTTGCCATGCATTGACATGAATCCGCCATGGGTATACATGTGTTCCCAATCCAGAACCCCTCTCCCTCCTCCCACCTCTTCTAATCCATTCAGAGAGGATGTCAGAATCCTCACTATTCATGGTGCTGAGGGTGATTTCACTGACTTCTGTACTTCAAGAAGAGGGAGGAATCCAAGGAATCAAATGCAATCAGACAACTGCAGACACCTTAAAACACATGTCCTGTAAGAGAGGGAGATGACAGCTATCTTAACCTGTCTGTGCCTAAAATGAGGACATGTAAACTAGATCCAGTCTTCAAACATTTTTTAGAGGCTTAACTCTTAATTCAAACAGTCTTATATAAAAATCCAGTATATAAAACTACACAAGTACAGCTGCCCTAGAGGAAGTGAAGGTGAGCCCACCAGTTCCACAGTCTTTGACAAACCTTCCAAATGGGTTTTCATGAAGTACAGCTTGAGAGTTGCTGGGCAGTCTGATTTTTAACTCTCCTATAAACCCCAGCTTTTTGATTCTATTATGCTGTACTTATTAAAATGTAATAGCAAAATGGAATTACATTAACCAGACCTTCTTTAAATGATTAAGACTAAGCCCAAGGCTATTGTACTTTGAATATGGGCCATTTCCCCAGACAGATTTTTGTCACTGTGGGTCCTGGCTTTGAGATGCTAAGTATGGAGCTGGTATGATTGTTTCCAGTAAAAACGCATGGCATCACCTGGCCCTCTCTCCCTTCTCTTTCTTCTTACTTTATCAAAGACAGTGAGGGGCACTGGAGGATATCCTCCTTAGACCAAAAGGGAACAAGACGAAATGAGAGAAGCTACACAAACAGATTCCAATATTTGGCCAGCCATGTGGAACCAATTAGCCTTTAGAGTAAGATCCAAAATCCAGCTGGGTAAAATGAAGGATAACCTCATGGGCTCCTGGCAGCCTGGCCCAAACTGGGCATTTTCTGTTCCAAAAGAAAGCAGCACCCCAGCAGCCTCCTTAGTCTGTGCTTGTATTGATAAAAGGAAATTACTGTGGAATGCTGTCTTCAGACTGCCAGCAGAAAGCTCTCTGTGTAGCAGACTCATTCATCCAACCGTCTGTGCATTCACCCATTCATATGACAGGTATTTACCAAGCAGTGCTAAACTAAATGCATAGTGACCCTAATATAAACTTGTTTCTGTCTTAAGATTGAGTTTTTATGTGACGGCTTTAAGATCTCCATTCTACTTGGGACAAACACTACTCTCCAAAAGGCATCCCTGACTTACATTTAGTTTGCCCAAGGTATTGAATAGTTGCTCCATTTGTAGAGATATCTGCCTCCAAACTAGTTATAGTGCACCTTTCTCAGAAAGAACACAAAGTGAACACTGAACCAGCAGTCAGGGAATTTAAGTCACATTTCCAGCTGTTCCTTGGTGGCTCAGACAGTAAAGAATCTGCCTGCAGTGCTGGAGAACTGGGTTCAGTTTCATGGTTGGCAAGGTCCCTTAGAGAAGGGAATGGCAACCCACTCTACTATTCTTGCCTGGAGAATTCCATGAACCAAGGAGCCTGGCAGGCTACAGTCCATGGGGTTGCAAAGAGTCAGACACGATTGAGCAATGAAGTTTCATTTCTTTCACTTCTACCTCTTTAGGCTTCCCAGGTAGCGCTACCTGCCAAGCTTGAGAAACAGTTTTGACCCCTGGGCTTCTCTGGTGGCTCAGACAGTAAAGAATCTGCCTGCAATGCAGGAGACCCAGGTTCGATCCCTCAGTTGAGAAAATCCCTTGGAGAAGGGAATGGCAACCCACTCCAGTATTGTTGCTTGGAGAATTCCATGGACAGAGGAGCCCGGCAGGCTACAGTCCATGGGGTTGCAAAGAGTAGGACACAGCTGAGCAACTGACACTTTAACCTTCAATCCCTGAATCAGGAAGATCCCCTGAAGGAGGAAAGGGCAACCCACTCCAGTATGCTTGTTTGGAGCAGTCCACGGACAGAGGAGCCTGGCTACAGTCCATAGAGTTGCAAAGAATCAGACATGACAGCAACTAAACAGCAACAAACAATGCAACACCATGAATCAAAAGAGATATCAGGTCTCCCCCAGAACTGGCACACTGTTTTTTAATTTAAAACAGGAATAACAATATGTCAACGACTGTCCCCAGATTGACCTTAATTGTGAGGGTCAAAGGAGAGGATGGCTTGGAGGTATGTTTGTGGATGTTGCCTTGAGCTCCCTGACTTCTCTGGCCTCAAGCCTTTGAAAATGAAGTGACTCCGTCTCTGCTGCTCAGTTTCTCATGGTGAAACTACCATTCACAGAAATAAATGGACTCTTCTGGTGCCTCTTGCAAACATTTCATGTTAATGACAATAACGTGCCAAGTGGGTGATGGGAGCTGCAGCATCGCCAACCTGATGCCAGCATCCAGGTGGCTACCACCTGGCTTGGTCTCTTCAAGGGACTGAATCAATCATGCGGTGGTGGATCTATTCCTTGGAAGTAAAAACCAGACAGGAACCCGAGCCACAGCCTGGCGTCCTCACTTAGTTCTCCCTGCGACTTCCAGGTGGAGGGTGAACCTCGTTTACCAAACATTCCCCTTCTTAACTCCCAATCTCTAAAACTTCTTGCCTGTAATTTACCTGTGGACTGTGCTCTTTAAAAGATAGGCATTAGAATAACTAAAATTTCGTTTAGCCACTGAGATCTACTCACATTTCCCTGAGTGCCTTCCCACAGTTAAGCCTTTTTTTTAGCTATGCCCCCTCCATTCCCAATATCTGCTTCTCCCAGTCCTCCATGTCTTTCAGATCTCTGCTCAGATACTATCTTCTCCCAGAAGTCTCAGCCCAGAATTGTGTTTCTATATATTTCTGTTTTAAAAGAGCCTACTTCTTTCCTGGGTTATTTATGTGCCTTGCCCAATAGATGCTAGGTTCTATTTTTAAAAAGACTGTATCTTTTTTTAAAAAATCTCCATATCCCAATTAGCAACTAACTGTGTTTTTCCCATGGTATGTAGTGAATAAAGGTGTTTTTTGTTACAATGTAGGAGAGAGATTACAGGCTTTGGAATCAGAATGAGTGGAATTCTAGCTCTATCATTTACCACCCTTTTGATCTCAGAAGAGGTTTTTTTTTTTTTCCCCAATCTTTGAGGTTTTTTTTCCTCATAAGTAAGTGGGACGAATAATATATAATTATGGGTTTTGGGAAATTAAAACTGATATTGTGTGTAGAACCCCTAGCACAGTGCTTGGCACAATAAGTGCTATCTCCCTCTGTCTCCCATGTCCCCTGTCTGAGCTGAATGTCCCCATTCAGGAGCCAGGGCTGAATAATTCTGTAGGACTAGCCCATGGTATGTTATATATTGGCAGAGTCCTACCCACCTTTCATTTATGTTGTTGATATTTGTTTTCATTTAATATATTATCTTTTTAATCATATATTTTATTTAATTGTGAGTTTATAAAATTTAATTTTCAGTAGTAATTGTTTACCAGCAAGCTCACAAGATTTCTGAAAATATAACAATCAGCTCTTGCCAGTGACTATGAGCTGGATGTAACCCACCACTGCACTCTTCCTTTCCCAGATTGTTTTTCCACACCCCAGACACTATATTATCTTATTCATAGACATTTCAGCATATACCTCTAAAAGATAAATACTCTTTAAAAAATTATAATATCCTTATCACATATAATATTAATAATAATCCCTTAATATTCCTAATAGTTTTCTAATTGGCATGTAAATTGAATCTACATTTCACTTTCACTTTGGACCTTGTCTGAACAGTTGGGCCAAGGGAGAGGTTACCCCATTTCCAACAGAGACCCTGACAACCCAGATCTACATTTTGATTTCCAAGGCAGCTACTTCTGTATGCTTTTATCTCTAATAAAGTCAGTTTTATTCTTTTGTGACTCGGTGCACAGAATCCACGGTTTCCCCAAAGGAAAAGGACTGTTTAATCCCATGGGGATGGCTGAAGTCCAGGGAAGAGACCCTAAAAGTATGTTGACCTGCCTATCACACTGCCTCCTCAAGCCAATTAAGTGTGGAGTCTAAAACAGCCAGGCCCCAGCTGGTGGAATCAGGAAAGAACTTTGTCCTCCCCTCCTTTCCCTTCTGATGCATAGCTGCTGTTGGCAGAGACTTTTATACTCTGGAATGGCTTACTTATAATCACTAATAAAGCGAATTAGAAATGCCCCCACAAAGTGCTTAGGAACAAGAATGATTGCTTGGGTGACTGTTTTAAATATTTGACCATTAAAAAATCACCTGCAAATGGGGGCAGACACAAAAGGTTTTAAAATATAAGTAAATAAGGAACCAGTATGCTGAGGTCATTGTACTCCCAAAAGAAAATTACTTTCAAATTACAACTACATAAAAGAAATAATTGAAAAGATTAATCACACTAAAATAATTGGTCTACTTTACAAGTAATTTGGAGCAATATTCAGTCATTGACATCAATGTCTAGTAGTAAAATAGCCATGAATTCCATTCTCTGACTAATGTATTTATTTTATTAATGGTACTAAATGGTGTTGTTACTGCTTATAAATATTTCATAATTTTTAATTCATTAAAATGTTCAAGGAACTTCCAAAAGTCTTTATTAGTTTAAATCATTCTTAGTATTCAATATGCGATTGCCACTCTGCTTGGGTAATTTAAAAAAATTATTGTTTTGGGTAATGGGAGTCTCTTTGAATGTGGAGGATTAAGCCCCTGTTATTAATGAGACTACTGCTCCAGATGGTGATAAATGAGGGGCTTGGTGAAACTGTGCTCCCTCTTTGGATCTCTAAGGTCCCTCTGTAGCCATTCCATAAAACATGGCCCTGGAGCTGTGAGGCAAACAGGGCAGACCCAGATAAATTAATTCCGGAGATAGTAAGAGAAGTGTCAGTTTGGACATTGGTTTCAATCCACCACCTCTCCCACCCCCGTTTCATCTTCCTGAAATAGCTGACAGCAAAATTTATATATTCTAACCTCGCCTCCTGTTTCTTTCATTCTTTGATAGAGGCCATAACAGGTGAAATGAACAAAAAGATGCAACAGAAAGAATGGACACCACATAATGAATAGTGGAAGGAGGATAGGACTTGGATGAGGAAAACATGGATTTGGGTCCTGAGATGTTTGGATGCCACGTGTCCATTATATCCTGCCATCCTAGATCATTCATGTGTAAAACGAAGACGATGGATGGTACCTGCCCCAGGGTCCCTGTGGGGTTTGAATATGTTCATCTGTATGCCTATGTAAAACAGTGCCGGGAACCTAGTGGGGAACCAAACAGGGTTAGTTCTACTCTTCTCTAAGTCCAGAGTGTGTCATGGCGGTGGTGCGCCAATGGCCTCGGCAACTCTTAATTAACTGTGCTACTACACAAACAGTCAGTATACGTCATTGAGGAAAATCAGCCACAGGGCACTGTACAACTCACGGGCTCAGTGAAGGTAGGTCCCAGTGAAGGACATCCGCTAGAGGAGAGGCAGGATAACTCTGCCCAGTAGGTCTGAGATTAGGCTCACTGCACTGCCTCCAGAGCATCATCCGCACAGGAAACGGCTAAGGTCATTTGGCTAGAGGCAAACTGGGAGGGGCCAGGATCCAATAAGTGGCTTGAGGGGAAGGGGGGGGGGGGTGCCAAAGCTTCTTGCACTTGGATGCTTGTGTAGTGATGTTCTGAGGGTGTTCAAACGCACAGGATCAACGTGGTACGTCTTTCCAGATTGGAGCCGGGGGACATTTTCTATTGAAATTAGCAGGCCATATGTTGGGCTCCAGTGCAAACTGTGCACAATTAATAAAAGACCTTTTCTGTTGATAGCGATCCCCCAGATTCTGGAAGGTGACTTCATCCTTCTCTGCCATTGGGAGAACATCAGAGGACATGTTGGTAAAGCACCACTTCAGGGGGACAGAGGGACATGGGTCAGAGGAAGTACAGCCAGGCCTGGGGTCAAGCAGGTACCAAAGGGACGGTATCCTCTCAGTGCAAGCCATGGAGGACGGGCAGGATTGCAGGCAGAACTCCGGTGACACCAGAAACCAGCAGCGGGGCCATGAGCTACCAAATGAGGCCGAGAAAGGCTCAGTTCCTAAAATTTAGGTACCAGGTCAGGGACAGACTAACCAAATATTAGACAGCAAAGTCCCCTGTGCACTGACCTAAAGCTTCTTAAGTTTCCCCAAGGACAGAATTAATCTCAGAATTGGGTTTTTTTGTTTGTTTTATTTGAAGGAGGATCCAGGGAGGGGATTCTAAACCTTTATCTGAAGACCTGGGAGACATTTTACTTCTTCTCTTCTGGGACCCCTGCAAAGGGCTTCTCACTGCAGGGGCTGGGCAACTTCCAGGGTGGTGTGGGCTGAAGGAGCCATTTGCTCTGCTTGCTGAGGGGCATCGACTCAGAGCGCTGGAACCTAAGTGGCTGGGATGTGCAGCTTTTTCTCTCTTCCCTCGTGGTTATTTTGCCTTTTTTGGCATTCTGTGTCTTCAAGTCATGCTGTGAGCATGGTTTTTGTGGAACTTTATTTTGCCTTTCTTGTTGTAATTTGTTTGGGGAAGAAACACTGAGAATCTAGTTGCTCTGCAGCTGCCTGGAAAGCCCTGTAGTGTAGAGTTTGCAAACCACAGGACAGACGATCTCTGGGATCCCTCGTTCTCTCAGCTCCATCATTCTGGGATTCTCTCAGCAGCATGTGGGTGAATGCAAAGTCTTTTGGCTTTTGCTTCTTCATTTAGCTGTTAGCCAGAATTTTGTGCCTAGAAAACGCTTAATGAACATTCACTAATTACCCCTCATTAATCATTCATGCAGCTGGTACAGCAGGGTCTTACCTCTTCCTTCAAGAATACGGGTGTAATGTCCTTTCTGGATCCCAGCTCCCACTCAGGGGGGCGATGGGGTCATCATGGTGGCACTGGGATCCTCCCGAGCTCACTAGGGGAGTAGGCCAGAAGGTGAGCATGGGCTCTGTGAGGCTACAACCACACTGGGATGCCCTTCTATTCTAATGAACAGAAAGGACAAGCCACAATGCTAGCCAATGGCAGCTGAGAGGCAATAAGCTTTAATTAGAGGCTTCTTCCAGGAAATTCACATGAACATAATAAGTCTGTTGTCTTAAAAGGCCCAGAGAGGTTAAATGCCTCGCCTTTGTTTTGTTTTTATAAGCTGATCCTTTCAGTCTTTTGTGAAATGTAAATATAGTGAGAACATTGACTCTGATGAGCTCCACATTGCTCCAGGGACAGGTAGCCCAAGTCTGGGGTCAGAAGGCAGCCTGTCTGTAGGTTTATGGCTCAGGGGCACAGAGCAGGGCAGGCCAATGAGCTGTCACAGCTGGGCGCAGCAGTAGAAGGGAGAAGGTCACTTGGGTTTCTGGGAGGGCTGGGAATGAAGCAAGCTCCCTGCTCTGCAGGCCCCAGAGGTCAAGGAGAGCCTGTGAGTAGCTCAAAGTCTCTGTCCTATGAACTTGGGCCCATGAGTACATAAAGCTAGGGTGAGAAATGCCCAGAATTACATTATATGGACAAGAATGGAAAGTATTCCTTGTAATGGAAATTACAAGGAGAGGTGTTTTTCTGCTTATCTTACCATCTCAGGAATAATGTTTTTCTTTCCTGTTAGTATGCAAACACAGACTTTTGCTCACTGGCTGTCGTGTGCTCTCATGTAATGCACACGGCACGTATGTACACTAATGTTAGAGGCCTGTTGTCGGGCTGTTCTCTGCTGTCCTTCTCCTGATGTGACCCTTTTCCCATTCTTTTCTCTCATCCCTTACCTGTGGCATGTGCAATGCCAAAGCTTCTACTCCATTCAGAGTCCTACCTTTTGTTTACTCTGTGACAAGAAATGAGTAAAGTCAGACAGATCATTTCCCTTCTCCGTTGTTTGTTTGGGCATCCTGTGGACAGCTGTCCCTACTGCTCCTCACCCTCAGCCTCTCTTTTGTCTCCCCCAGGCTGTGGTTGTCTTCATCTTTTTGTTTGACTGTTAAGCCAGTCTTTTCTCAACTTTCTTCCTTTCCATGTGAGAAGAAGAAAATCAGGCCATGGAATCACTGTGGCCACTTCAGTTATCAGTGAGCCTGCTCCGCTTTCACTCCAGGCACAGACCTCTGGCTCTGCACCATGGACAGAAGCTGAGACAGGCAGGTTGGATACACTGGGATGGATCTGGGGCGTGCATATGTAGAGTCTTCCTGTCTTTTCCTCCTTATTCTAAGCAGAGATTTTCTCCTCTTCTCCTTTTTCCCTTCCCCTGTGTTTCCTCCTTTCCCTTCATGAACCTGTCACCCTCTCATTCAGGACCTTACCCACCCACAATGCATATGCTCTCTCTCTCTCTCTCTCTCTCTCTTTCACACACACACACACACACACACACAGAGAGAGAGAGAGAGAGAGAGAGAGAGAGAGAGAGAGAGGCATGAGCATGCTCAGGAACAGGGAGAGGTTTTGAGGGACATTTGGATGTGGGATTCCTAAAGAGTGCCTAAGGGACAAGATCACCATCTTTAGTTGAGTGAGGTCTTACCTAAGACAGAAGTCTTTCCTGGTGTTGATCACATGGCAAAGGCAAGGACCTAGGTGGATAAAAGGATCTGGTACTTTTCTCTGAGGGTCAAGAAATGAAATGGGAGTGAGTTCTTGGGTGCTGGAGCAGAGGTTGCACTCACTGCATGGGAAGACACTAGAAGCCAGGAAGGAAAAGTCGCTGGGCTTTGGAGAGCTCTCTTCTGGGGTCAGCAAAACACAGAATCTAAGCTCATGGGGCACACCTGAAGTTTTGTCCCTTGTCTTTCCCAGTCTTCAGTAGAGTCACACTGAACATTCCAGCTTACCTTGGCTGTAGTCCAAGACTTTTGTATGGGCACTGTCTAAGGTCTTAAAGGGTTTAAATATCACTCCTGAGACCAGACTGAAGATGGTAGTAGTGATCTATAGGAATCTCCAGGGAAATGACTAATCTTCAAAAAAGAGAGAGGATAGGAGGGCAGAAAAGATGAAGGGAAGGAGCCAAGTCTTGAGATCTAGCCACTCCCCCCACTGTGGAGTTCTCTTTCTGGACCAAAGTTGAAGATTCTGATCTTCATTGATTAAGGAAGGTGGGATCTCCCTACTTGGGATATGTGCCAATGCATCAGTTGGGCTGCCCATCTTCCCACCGTCTTGTAACTGGACTCCACAGTAGAAACCCAGCCTTCCCGAACCAAGGCTGGAGACCTTATTAAAGAACCCAAACTCTTTAGTCTTTTCTAGATTTAAAAAAATCTTTATTTGCTCTTCCATGTTTCTATATTATCTGGTACAACTTCATCAGAGGCTCCGATGACATATGAGGTTTCCCAGTCTCTAATTGTTGGTTGTTGCTTTTCAGAGACAAAAAATAGAAAAGGAGTTACACAGTCACAGTCACTATTAAGGGCTCTTTTGTCAGGTGTAGAACTCCTCCCACCACACCCCACCCCAGCCTTTGGTTCCAATGCAGACAACTCCATTCATGTGGTATGAGCTCTGTCCACAGAGCTCAGCAAAGCTTTGTAGGACTCATGTGGATCATCCACAGTCTTTTTGACTTCCACTTCTGTTATTTTCCCCTCCTGCTTTGTTGCAAGCATTCCACCTCATCTCTGTATCCCTGGCACTTGGTTCAAAGCCTGCAACACAATAGGGGCTCTTTGAGTGTTCGCAGAGTGTTAAATGAGTGAATGAACAAATGAGTCAAGAGGGAGCAGTATGGAAAGTGTCTGTGAATGCAAAGCAGAGTGGAAAATTGAGATCAGCAGCTGGAAAGTGTAAACAAGGCAAATGTATCAATGTTACAGGTGATTTCAGATGTCCCCTTAGTCATTTAGGTGGACCTTCTACTTTGTAAGTATAGGCAGACAAACACATCCATAGCATAAGCTTAAATTCCAGATTCTCCCCTGCCAACATAATAATAATAATCATTAATATTATTATTGTTATCATTATTGCAAGAGTGGGCCCTCCAGTATACACCATCTAGAAACCCTTTCTGGAGTCCTGAATGCCACCAGGACTAGACAGGTTGCTGATCCATGATGTACTCACCTCCATGTTATCTACTCAAGGTAGGACTTTGAGGTGGCTCTGAGGATGTTATAGGGGAATCAAAGAGCAGAGATGCTTGTTGTGGCTGTATTTTATCAACTCTCTAGCCTTCTGGGGCTTCAGTGAACTCTACAGTTCTTCACTTTTGAAAATCACGAGTTTGATATCATTTAGCATCTGGAAAGGACCTAAATTAATTCCCTCCCCACTACCCCCAGTTTTACAGGGTAGCATACTGGGACTCAAAGAAGTTAGGGCTCTAAAATTACCAAGTGGCCAAGTCATGGCTTTTTAGGTCCTATCCTTTTTTTTTTTTTTTTCAATTTTCCTTCAGTCTCTTCCTACTACTTCTCAGCATTGGAAAGATTAGAAATTGGCTTTAACATCTATATATTTCTGTTCCCTACTGCCCACAGAGCCTCATGCCAGATCCTCACCATCCAGCACAAGAGCCTGGCATAGACCAGGTGTTCAATAAGAGGTTTTAATTGAAATAAATGGAATGCACGGCATCCTGATAAAGTATTAATGGGTGATAAGCACACCCATACACCTTCTGTCTCAGCGTGTATCTTCAGAGAGAAGACCAGCTCACGCTCAGCCCAGGGAAAGGGCACACCTAAGAGGAGAGTTATGGCAGGGAAGAAAATCCAAACCAGGTTATGAGAAGCAGCCCATTGGAAAGGATTTTAAATATCTCATAGAGGATGTAAATTTTACAGTCTATATGCAAAACTTACAAATTAAACTTTACTTGGCTCCCATCTCTGTGGATGGCAAACAGCTTAATCTAAAGTCAACTCTAAGAATCCATGCTGAACCGGAATTTTCTTTGTCCCTTTTGGCTAGTTCAGACTCCTCCCCTCTGCCCTTCCCATTCCTCTGGGGAGCAAGTAACAGTGGGAAGCCCTGTGTCAGTTGGTATGAAAGAACCATGTCCTCTGGCCTTCCCTAAGAGACTCATTCACTCCTGTCGGTCACTGAGCCAGGATCCTGAATGTGACTGAGGGAGGGAGTCCTGGCTTGCAGGTCCATGTGGATCACTCCAGCTCCATCCACAAGCCTCTCCAGCTCTGTCCACACCCACTTAGCCACCTCTGGGCTCCTTGCAGGAGACACTGAGGCTCCTGATGCCCTCCTGTGCTGCTCTGGGTTCAGGGGCCCTTTCTGCCCTCAGCCTCCCAGCTGCCCCATCCCTCTTGCTTGACCCTACTGAAGCAGCCCAGGGCACACAGGTCTTCCTGTTTGCAAACCCCCTCAAACTTCCTGGTCTCTGTCCCTTTCTCCTGCTCTCACCAAGCCAAGCCTTTCCCCAGGTAGGAAATGCATGGCCCTTGTTGCCCAGCAGAGCCACATCATTTGTTCTTCTTTTCCTATTGCCTATGGGGTCTATTCCACACCATTGTATGTTCTACCTCACTCTGTGATTTTTATTTATGGGGTTTAAGGCCTGTGTTTTGGGAGTCTTATCAATTCTTGGTTGCAGATATTCCAGACTCAATTTTTTGACTCAAAGATCTAGTTTGCTCTTGAAAAAGTCCTGATCTTCTGTTGAAAATCTGTATTTTCAAGTGTATGCGGCCTCCCCCATCCAAGGCAATGCCTGGAGAAAGCAATAGCAACTCTCTAAATGGAAGTGAGGGAATGTGTCTGCAGAGCTCAGGAGAAAGAAACCTTAGAGGATGTTCCAAAATATCATCATAATTTGAATCATAATTATCCTAATCATGATAATGCATGCTAAGTTGCTGTCTGTCCAACTCCTTGCAACGCTATGGATTATCCTGCCAGGCTCCTCTGCCCATGAGATTCTCCAGGCAAGAATACTGGAGTGGGTTTCCATGCTCTTTTCAGGGGATCTCCCAGACCCAGTGATTGAACCCATGTCTCTTACGTCTCCTCCATTGGCAGGCAGGTTCTTTACCATTAGCACCACCTGGGAAGCCCAATCATGATAATATCATATTATCACAGATCCTGACTCCAGTTGTCCAGCTGTGCCTCCAGCTAAATAATCCCCAGAGAGAGCTTTCAGTTCCCCCTTTTCAATGATCTTCCTGGAAAGAGTTCTCACAACTATTTTGATGGGAGACAAAGACTTCTAAATATTTCAGAGTTCTAAGATGGTGCAGCCATCATCTATTCCTTCTGGATGTGGACTGTCACCCTGAGTCAGGGTCAGAGCCCCACAGTACTCTGTGGTCCACCCCAGAACCTCCCCTGACAAAAGATCTCAACCTAAAGCAAACCCAGTCTGGGTTCTGTGATGGTCAGATTCATTTTTTGAAAGCTCCTCTTCATCTGTTTCCTCCTCAAGATTGCTACAACCTGTAGAGTCAAGTGCAGAGACCTTGAATTCTCTCTTCTCTGCCCCAAGCTGCATGCCCAGACTTCTCCTCTGACTGACCTCTGACTAAATCCCACTCCAGCCCACCAGATCAACAACCTGTCCTCTGAACAAGCCAGGGATGGTCATTCCGCTTGTCCCAGCCCAATCTATTCAACAGGAACCATCAGAACTCTCATACTATCTCATCTCATCATCCCCCAGTGGCATCCTTGAGAATTTCCTGCAGTATCATCGTTTAAACTGCTCATTTGGCACTAGCTAGCCTTAGGCATCCACTGCTCACGGCTTCTCATAGAAAGTGATTTCACTTTTATAACTAGTCTGTTTGAGGTAGAGTGTATACAAGCTCTTGATTCTTCTCTGAGAATGCGTCCCTGCCCACCTAGATGGCACACTCTCTGAGGACCATGACCCACAGTGAAGAAGATTTTGGAGCCACACAGAGCACTCACTGAACTCAAGTCCCTCTAAGCATTGCCTACTCCTCATCATAAAATGAGAATCATTTTAATGCCAACTCTGGAGGGATGGGCTTAGACTTAATGAGATAACCTGTGTAAGAAAATGGCACAGGAAATTTTCCAAAAAAATCTCTTCCTTCTTTGTTTTTAGAGTTCTTTATATTTCTTCCTCCTTCTTGCCTCTACTCACCAAAATGGATCCTACCAGTTCACACGATGGCCTGATACATGAAGCATAATAAATCCTCAATAAAAATGTGTCTGATGGATGAACAATAACTAGATGAATGAATAAATGAGAGCAAGTGACATGCTAGGGTCACTCTCTTACCCACACATGCTCCCTGTTCCACCTTTGATGTCTACCAGGGCAGCTTCTCCCAGCCTCTGGGAGGCCTTCTGAGCACTGCTTTGAGCTCCAGCTCTCCTGCCTTCGTTTTGCTAAGGAAGAGCTTGGCAGGGATCCCTCAGCAAGCTTCAGTTTCCCTGATGGTGAAAACCTGAGCACTTCTGAGGAATGAGCATTGGATATTTTTTTTAAAGGACAGTGTGTCCTTCAGAAAGAACTGGCAGAATTTCTTAGTGCAGGTGTGCTGGGGGCTTCCAGCTTTCCTAAGCAGTGACATGAGGCCCACAGCAAGCCAACCTCGTTGTCTGGAACCTTCCCCAGGTCAACACCTGTCGTTTTGTCTCAGAGAAATCACCATAGCTCTTCACACCACTTTGTTCCCCTTTCCTGGAGCCATGAGACAATGTGATCATTACCCAAGCTGAGCACTTCTATTCTAGGTCTGAGAATGCCAAATGTTGGCCGTGGAGGTGGAGTAGTTCTTAGATACAGGAGTCTGGATAGAAGCCTCCCTTTAATTAATCTCTCATCATGAAAGTCTTCAATTCAATGTAGAACATTAACTCAGTCATATTTAGAGTTTTCCCATTTTGAATATATGTTTATGGCCCATAATAATGAGGAACTGTGAGGCTGGATGACATTTTTAAGGGCTTAGATTTATTTCAGTGAGATCATTAAAGAGTTTTGTAATCTCACTCCCAAGATGGGAGGAAGAAGGAAGTCTTGTAGGGGCGAGGGTGTCAGTTCACAGCAGCAGTACCCCAGTTTCCAGCTAAGGTATTATATTTTCCCAATGCTTTTCACAGGTTACAATCTAGTCTCTTCTATACATCTCTTATTAACTTTTCTGAAGAGACGACTGAGTCTGAATTGTTGACTCAAACTGTACAGCTTTCCAAACATCCCGCTTTCAGAGTAGGGATGATGAATGGAAGCTATTTATTTCTCTTTTTAAAATGTGTCCATCATTGAGGTCCCAGGCTTGTGTACAAAGATTAGAAGACACAATTCCTTCAGCAAAATACCCTGAGTAACCTGTGCATAGGCCACATGAACTACAGTCTAGACAAGCAATAAAACTGTGTCTTAGATCCAGGGTAACAGTGGTTCAGGGAGCTCATAGATCTAGCAGACATGTTGCAGTAGAAGTGAAGGTTTTCTGAGGAGGACAGGTGATTTCCACGTACACTTGACTTCTGAGTCAAGAGACCAGCCTCTTCGGGGCTGAGTGGTATGAGCTCAGAAAGGCACCACTCCATGGAAAAGGTCATACCTCCAGTTCCCTGGATATGTTGTTTTCCCAAAAAATAGCCCAGCAGCAATGGATAAAGTCCCCAGGAATGAGGAAGCCAAAGTGGGGTCTGTGTTCCCAGGAAACAGGCATTCCCAGAGCCATCGATTCATTATGTTAGTACACAGCCCAAGTTGAACCTGAGAAGAGATCCCTGAAAGCTCACACTCATAGGGAAAGGCTCTAGACAGCCAGGATGAAAGGGAAACAGGCTCACCCACTTCCACTCAGGATCCCCAGAGAGGGGAAGAGGCAGGTGCAAAAGAAATGGAAGTGAGAGGTGGGGAAAAGATGGGGGAAAGGCATGGATGTTAATGAAAGCATTCAGAGAAACACTTTAACCTTTTTCCACACAAAATGTCAGCAATGTGACAGAAATACTGGCTAGAAAGTTAGTTGTTGTGGTAACCCATGTCAATGGGAACCATTAGAAGAGAAATTATATATGCCTAATACTTCCAGTCAATGTGGTTTTGTGACTGTTTTAGGGGGTTTGGGGTGTAGGGGGTGGTTTCTTTTGACATCTGCTGTTTGCTGGCTCCATGCTAGGTCCTGGGCAATATAAATATAAAAGCAATTAAGCCAAGTTTCTAAGCTTTAAAGAGCTCAGTCCAGTGAGTAAGACAGACATGAAAGGAAGTGATTACAATACAGTGCAGTGAATGCAGATAAAATTGTTTCACAGCATCATGGAAATATGGAAACTAGAGTGACTAACTCAGGGCTTGTGTGAAGAAAATTCAACAAAGCTATAGAGGGGAAGCTGCATATAGAAGAGCCCAGAAATTCTTCCCATCTTGAGACGCATCCATCTCCTCCCTCTGCCAGTAGAATTGATCCACTCCTTTTGCCATGTACACACCCCTCCTATGATAGTCTTTCCACACCTAGTCACACAGTTAACACTCTGCTTCCTCATAATATACTGTGAGCTCCTTGCATGCAAGGACCATGTTGTGTTCATGTTTGCATCTTTAGCACCTGGACTGTCAATGTAGAATATTGTGTGTCAGGCTGTGGGTTCCTAATGAGTGTTTGTCAGCAGCAAAGAAGGAAGGAAGGAAGGAAAACAAGAAGGGAAGGAGGAAGTGAATTTCTTAAACTTTCAGCACTTACCTCTGTGTGTGTGTTAGTCACTTAGTCTTGTCCGACTCTTTGCGACCCCATGGACTGTGCCTGACTGTCCGTGGGATTCTCCGGGGAAGCATACTGCAGTGGGTTGCCGTTTCCTTCTCCAGGGGATCTTCCTGCGCCAGGGATTGAACCCCGGTCTGCCACACGCAGGCAGACTCTTTACTGTCTGTGCCACCAAGGAAGCCCATAGCCTCTGCCTTTCCCCTGTGTTTGGCCTCCTCCCAGCACCTCCTTCTCCATCCCTGTCCCTCTTTCTCCCACACTCTTCTAATTCTCACCCTCCACCCATTCCTGCACCCCTTCCCATCCATACTCTCCCTTCCTCTGTTTCTCCTCCATATCCCACCACTTCCCACCTCCTGTCTTACCCCTCAAGCCTTTGTGTCCTTTCTCCATCCTTCTGTCCCTAATTTCCCATTACTTTAGTGGGATCAGGGGTCTGATATGGACCATGAATTGAGGGAAAGGAAGAGCCTAGTGTAACTTGTTTCCAGTCTTCTTAGGCCTTAGGTCAGTGAGGAGCAAAGAAGAACTGGGGCCTAGTGCCTCCACAGCCTACACTCTCTGGGTTGCTGACAGCAAATAGATCACAGTATCCAAGGATCACATGGCCAATCCATTTGGAGTGTTCCCAGCCCAAAGCAAGAGCCTGCTCTGCTAAAACAGGGCCCACCCAGTGAGCCCAAACTGTAGATCTCACAAGCATCACCTCCTTACTTCACAGCAAGCCAGGCACCAGAGAAACTAAGTGACTGACCCAAGGTCACATAGCAAGTCGCGACTGAGCCAAAACCAGAAACCGGTCTCTAAACGAGTGCAGTGTTCTTCCCACTATGATGCATGGCCCACGCTGCCAGCAGTACATCCCTGCATGCCAGGATTGAGGCTGCCAACACACACACACACACACACACACACACATGCACACACACAGGGAATCGTTCTTCCTGCAGAGAAATGCACCCAGTTATGGGAAGGAAGGTGACAGCTGTTTAATAGCAGCTCTGTGAGATGGTTCTGGACTTTAGAATGTGGAATATTATCTCCCACTAATGCGTTAGAGGAGACTCGGGGAAACAGAATGTAATTACCCAAATGGCTGTTTTTCCCGGATACCAAAACCAATTCTCCCGCCCTCGTGAATAATGCTGAGGGGTCTTTAACAATTAGTTTATGCCCCGTCTGAAAGCTGTCACCACTGCTAACAGCGCGGGGACCTGTTTTGCCAATCAAGGGTATGGATTGGAGGAGGCTCATCAGTTTCCTGAGGGCTCCTGAGAGAGTCCCTCCAACAAGGAGGATGCAGGCGACTCTGCACTCCACTTCTGACAGCGTGGCCTCCGGGAGCCCCCCTCAGATGTGGCTGTTCTCCATTTCTCCTTGCTTCTCACTGAGCCTCTGGCAGCTTTTTTGGTCCCAGCCACCAGTGACAGGCTGTGTGGAAGGCAGGGATTCAGAGAAAACACTTTATTCTGGGAAGAACCAAGAACGAGTAGGTTTCCTACCACCCCTCTTTAAACAAACCTCATGCACTAGGATCTCAACCATAAAGCACAGAAATTAAGCATAATTAGTTCATCTCATCAACCTGGAAATAACATCTCCTCTTCTAAATGCCCGTGGGCTTTTATTTTTACCATTATGGTACTTACGGTTTACCACAGTTCCTAATTATTTGTGCTCCTGTCATATCTGCCCTAAGATTGCTACTCTTTGAGGATAAGAATCCATGAATCACCTCTGTATTTCTGCAGCACCTGACACCTACCACAGAGCTGTACACAGGGAGGATGCCCAATGAATAGAACCTTAACATGAAGTCACTAACCAAACAAGTTTAATACATGGCTTTAGAGAAAAGTACCCACTGTGTGCAGAGTGCGCCCGGTGTAAAAGCTCTGGGTAATGTGTGCCCTCTGTACTCTGCAGAGGCCAGTAGGCTTCCCAGAGACTAGACCTGTGAAAGGGAAGGGTTGACTGGCCAGCTCAGGACAGCGCGCAGGCTCCCCAGCAGCTCATTACCCAGAAAGAAGGGAAATGGAGCCCACTCAGGCTAAAATGGAGACTCAGACCCAGACGGTTCCCTCATGGCTATGTGGACTCTGCCTGGGAAGGGTTGTGGACGGCAGAAGGCCAGGGACCCTTGAGCTAAGCTGGAAAAGTCACAACTCATGGCTTATAAATCAGCCTTTCAGACTGTGAACACCCACTTCCCTGGACATGAGAAGGGAGTTGAAATGTACATCTTCTTCCCCACAGCAAGGAGGAAACATCTGGACAAATTCTGCAAATATATAGGCACCACCAAAGGGCCAAGCTGCAGAAACTCTGTATTAGGTAGAATTGTCCCTGAGATGGAGAGAGGAGGGCAGAAGGTGGTGAGACCACTCAATCAGATGGCCTGTTCATGAGATCTGCAGTCTGGGGATGAGCTGGGTGGTACTGGCCACCTTCTGGGAGGTGAGCTGGCTGGTGCAACCCGCTAATGATGCAGAGCCTATATGAATTGAGTGTCTGGAAGTCCAACTAGAGAGTGTATTGATCCCAAAGTCACCCTCAGGTGAAAGAGCCATAAATTACCAGTCAGCTTTTATTATGCGAGAGACTTTCACATTCTGAGAGTTTGACTTTCTCCCTTTTTATTATCCTAATGAAACACCATGACTTGGCCCAACTGTAAGAAAGCAGCAATGAAGAGGGAATAGGATTTCTTGGCTAACTGACTAAGCTCCTCGATGAGAAGGCTGGGACACCAGTCTTGCCAGGAACCCTGCTGTCTGGGTAGGGAAGGGGTGCAATCTAAAAGCTACATCACACAGCCTCAGTGAGGCTTGGAGGGGACGGAGGTTAGGATGTAGGTGCAGAGGAGCACTGGGCCGGCCTAAATAATGTCCTTGTCATGGCATGGGACCTGTCTGTAGGACAAACCCTGGTTTGATGGTCCAGGGAAGACACCAGTCCCAGCTGGTATGAGTGTCCATACTATAGGGCAAATTGAAAGGCTTCCTTTAAATCTGGATCATCCTTCTAGATAAACTTAGAATATTTCTAATTGTTCATCCCTTTGTTGAAAAAGTCCTGTACTGGGTCCATTTATTTATTAATCCCCCAAATATGTATTAATCATCCAAGAATGTGTGTAGTAGGGAATCGTGGATCCCGACAGAGCTTGTGCCATTGTCAAGAAGAAAGATAGATGACAACCAGTTATAACCAAGCAAAGTGCCACCATGGGGGAAGCTGTGGACACAGAGCAAGGAGCAGGGGGCTCCAAACAGGAAAGGGGGCGTCGGCACCTGCCTCTCTCTGAGATCACACGCCCACACCATTTACTTTATGGAAATGCAGGTGAGAAGATGTACAGGGAGGCCGGCACCTGCAGGCAGAGTAAATCCACATTCAAGTGGGACTGGTGAACAATCGACTCTCTCGACGCTTGAGCAAACTTGAGATTGAAATGGTTCCTCCGGAGCCCTTAGAAGAATTTACTGTCAGCCAGACTGCTTCTTGGGGGCTCAGTGCTGGGAGACTTTGGCTCTTATTTGGAGGCAAACAAGACGAACAGCCCTGCATGGTCGGCTAAACCCCTAACGGTCCTCATGAGGCTCACACACGTATTTATCTGAGTAAGAGATCTTCATCTTTACTTTTCACCTTAGACTAGAACATTTATTAAAAATCAGGAATTGAATTAGTCTATCAGTCATCATTCAGAGAATTAAATTTCCAAATAAATAAAATATGTTCTGAATACATCATTGCTTAATTCAAAGAACAAAGGCTATCACTGGATTTTTTCCTACACTTGCAGAAGCTGTTCGTGACACATATACACACAACTTCAGTGATACCCTGACAACCTCAGTATCATACTGGTTAAGAACTTTGGTTCTGGAGTCTGATATTCTGGGCTCAAGTCTCCATCCTGCTATTCACTGGCATTGTGAACTTGGTCAGTTCCTTTTCTTCTCTTAGTCTCAACTTATCCATCTGTAAAATACTGATAATAATGGTACTTACCTCATAGAGATCTTCAGTGGAGTAAATAAGATATCTCATATTCTAAGTTTAGCACAGTGATTAGTACATAGGGAGATATGATAACTAGTAATTATTGTATTTTAAAGACCCAGGGTGTGACCAAGCCAATGACATATCATTAAGCATCTGAAAAATTAAGGGATGCACCCTTGACCACCCCGTGCAAATAGAGACTCTTTCTGCCCACCCATCAAGGAGATCCCGCTAAGTCAGCCTGCAGATTCTGCAAAGGGAAATTGTCAGCATAAAGGAATGTGTCAGGTTGAATCCCAACCAGAGCCTGGCATGTCACACGCGGTACCTTGAATTTTCCAAGGGATAGGGAAAGCAGGGGGGTTGCCACCGCACTCGTTTGTGAGCAGGAGGACAGAATGACATCTGAGTCTGGCCGTGGTATGACCCTAAACTGCAAAGGCATCCATCATGAGAGTTTGTCAAAACTGCTGAGATTTCAGAAACCATGCCACTGATCTTCCTGGAAGCTAGAAGCAGTGCTGTGGCATACTGTGCGAAGGGAAAGTGAGACCACTTCTCCCTGGAAGAGCCACCAGAGAAGAACTGCATGAGCTGGGCTTTGTCAAGGGTAAAACTCAGACAGGGAGACATGGAGGGTGACCCAGGAGAGGGGACAGTGAGAACGGCGGTGAGGAGGAGACGCAGCACGAAGATCCACTGTCACCATTAATCAGTGCTAACCCACATTCAGTCCTGGCCAGGTTCCAAACCCTGCGCTAAGCACTTTAGATGGGTTATCTCATACTCCTCAACATTAAACTACATGGTAGCTCACTATCCCAATCTTAATACAGAGAACTGAAGATGCTGAGGCTTTAATTAGAGCTAATATGTAAGAACAAAGTGACAGTTCAGTGGGGAAATAGCCTGGGACTTGCTTAGGAAACTCACTAGAGAGGTGGGGTGTCTGAAAGTCCTGACGGTGGGATGGGGAGTTTTTGAGGACAGGTGGACTTGGAGCAGTTGAGGGGCCGGGAGTTACAAATGGTAGGAAAGGTTTCAGGCATTATAAGTTTCAGTTCCTATCCAGGAACTTGAAAGATTCTTTACCCTCAGCTGAACTCAGGTCCCTCCTTCCCTGTCCAAGACAGCCCAGAATAAACAGCACCCAGCAGCTGCATGGGAGCCCATGCTGTGTGCAGAGCCCAGATGGTGTGCTTGATTTTCTTTATTTATTTAGATGTCATTCTCAGTGTGATTGAGTGATTCCACCACCCCAGTGGGTCTGCTCAGTCTCCCATCCCAAAATCAGACAGGAGGAGTGGAGCAAATGTGGAGTTTCTGAAGTATACTTATCATTTATTGATTGAGCCAACTCTGAGCAGGCAGCTTCTTCTAAATATAGAACTAGGGGCAGCAAAGTGCAGGAGGGTAGAAGGGAGTACTCAGGCCCCTCAATGAATGCTTTAGTGAAAATGTTAATTTTCTAGCATTTTTTTAACCTGGGAGTTTTTTCTCCAAATTAAATCTAATGCAGAGAAACAGCGAGCATAAAGGTTAAGAGTGAGGATTAAGAGTCTACCTGCCTGAATTCAAATCTTGATGCCTCCTTTACTAGCTGTCTGCAGTGAGTTACTTGACCTCTCTGGACCTCATTTGTTTCATCTGCAAAAAGGCAGTTAATAATGCTAGCTACTCTTAGGGTCATAGGAAATAAAGTGGGTCAATGCTTGTAGAGCCTCAGCACAGGGCCTGGCAAGTGTGAGTGCTTAGTAAAGGTCAGAGGCCATCAGTTCAGTCCATGGAACAGACAAAAGGAGGGCTGCCCGGGTTGCATGAGGACAGAGGTCTGTAGTTCTGCCCCTTGAGCCTCCATCCACACTCACCACTCAGACTCCCGTGGTCCCCCTGGGGGCCCTGGGCAGTGGTGGGTCAGGGCGTGTTTAACAACTGCCTCTCTGAAGGGATGGGAGAAAGGGCCCTCATGTTAGTATTTGCTAGTTTCTGCAGTGTAAACCATCTCAGTCATGGCTGATTTTAAAAATACCATCCTGAAGTCACTGTATGTGGACTTGAGAAGAGATGCGGGCACCTAATTACCTCCAGTGTACCAGTGGCCTTAGGACTCTGAGGAGCCTAGTGAGGATCCCAGACAATCTTGTTCCCTCCCAGCCCTGGCATTGTATATTCTGCCTCAGGGTAACCCAGACTTTGGAGCTAAGCTTCCCCTAATGTTGGGCAAATATCACGGAATGGGTAGAATATGAAGCAAGAAGAAAAAAAGTTTGGAGAATTCGAGGCCTTAATTTTATGCCTAATCCAAGAGGCAGTATATCTGACAGTTCAGTGACTCTTAATTAGGTGAGATTGAGTCAGAAGAACTGCTTCCTGTGGCTTACAGACTTTCCCTTTGAGTGCAGCCATTCAATTACTGCCAGGGCCCATTGGGCAATGAGCCTCAGTGGAGGGGTGAGAGCGTGGCATAATGGTGAGCATTGCAGAGACCGCCAAGGATGCAGTGTGTGTGAGTGTGTGTGTGTGTGTGTAGAGCGGAGCAAGGCCAGGATAGACGCAGTGTGTGAGTGTGTGTGTGTGTGTGTGTGTGTGTAGAGCGGAGCAAGGCCAGGATAGATGCAGTGTGTGAGTGTGTGTGTGTGTGTGTGTGTGTGTGTGTGTGTGTGTGTGTGTGTGTAGAGGGGAGTACAGGCCAGGATGGGCTGGGAATCCTGGACTTATAAACTGAAGACTTAGTTTAGCAGAAGGTAACCTTCTGAGAATGTGAGACTCATGATACCCACTGTACCTTCTTCACAGGAGTGTTGTAGGATCCAGTGAAATGATACCTGTGAAAACTCTATATAGATGGAAAGGATTAAGCCTTACTCATTACAATAGGGGCAAAACACTCATGGATTGGATAAAGGCCTCCAAAACCAGACGGCTGCTAGAGCAGGTATTGGACCCACACTCATGTCACCACCAAGAAAAGTGGGAGCTGGGACTGGAACCAGAAGACAGTGACTCTTCATCTTACCCCTCACAGGAGATGTGCGAGCACCTCACCTTTGCCCTGTGAGGCAGGGATCATTAAAGCCTCTGAGTTTAAGTTCTTCTATATCTAAAATTGGGATGAGGAGGAGATAGGATACAGAGCAAGGTGAAGAGCTGGCCCGATGTCCCCTGCACCTCTGCTGGGATGCTGCTGTCTCCTTGCTCTGCTAAAAAGCTGCTTCTTAACCTCACTGGAACATCGCTCAGAATGGCTGCCTTAGCCCCCAACCTACCCCAAGACCTTCAGCTGAACCCTCAGCTCCCAATCCACCCCAGGACCTTCAGCTGAGTCCTCAGTCCCCAGCCCACCCCAGAACCTTCAGCTGAGCCCTCATAGGCAACCACCACTGCCTCAGTCTCAAGTTCTGAAGAAAGGTGTCTGAGTGGCCCAGACGCCACTCAGGTGGCGTCAAAGGTGAGCTTTTCAAACAAGGCCACTGAAATCACAGGTGGACAGCTAGCCTGTGGAAGGGCTACCCTTCAATTCTGGTCAGGAGGGAGTCCCACAGCACAGAGAGAACCCGGCCAGGTCAGGCAGACAGACTCCTTTAGAGCCAGCGCAGGAAGCAGCCTCTCTGCAACCCCCTGCCTGCCTTGGACATGCTTCCAGTCTTTGTGTGGCCCCTGTACACTTAGAAATAAAATTCTGAAAGATCTTGTGGCTGGCACATGAGACCACCTGAAGCTCACACAAAAGGTGCAAGTGTCAGTGGGAGGATGGTGTGGGACGTGTGAGCTGAAAGTGAAAGGAGCGCCTCCATCTCAGAGTCAAGTGCTAGCTGCTCAGTTGTGTCCAATTCTGTGTGACCCATGGACTGTGGCCTGCCAGGCTCCTCTGTCCATGGAATTCCCTGGACAAGAATACTGGAGTGGGTTGCCATTCCCTTCTCCAGGGAATCTTCCTGACCTAGGAATCAAACCCAGGTCTCCTGCATTGCAGATGGATTCTTTACCATCTGAGCTACCAGGGAAGCCCCTCAGAATCAAGGCTGTTCTGTAAATAGGCACCAAATGGCTCTCCTTTGTTCAAAGTTTCAGCATTCATCCGTTCCTCTCTCTCCCTTTGAGTCTCCCTCTCCTAATCAGGCAAAAAGCAGTGGAGATGTTTTCCTTGTAGAGTGTTTATGAAGAATTCCACAGCATCTGTCTACATTAGGTTGACCCATATGAAACTGTGATGTCCGTGGGTCGAAAACAGTTCATTGTTGGCAATTGCAACATAACAGGAAGCTTTCAATAAATACTTTCCCATGAGCCCCTCACTTCACCATGACCTCCTCCACCAGAAAATATTGAAACCACAACACTCTGCCTTCAGGTCATTTACTGCTCAACACAAACGTGTAATAGATGAAACACCTCTCCCCATTGTGCAGACAGGCAGCTTTAGTGCAGACAGCACCTTGTAACTGCCCTGCCCTCTGCCCTCTCGAGATGGGGACTCTCTAAGCATGGTGCCAGACCCAGACTTGGCAGCACAATGGAAGCTCTGTTGGAAAATTCCAGAGATGAGTTTGCTTTTCAGTCATAGTTATATATCTCTCTCTTTCCTGGAAATTAAAGTAATTGCATATGTAAAAACCCCAAAAATCGACAGTTGATTGATAGGGCAGAACAAGGCACCCAGCTCATTACCTTCCCTTGGAGCAGCTCTTGGCCAGCCCAGCAGCTCTTCTCAGCCACCATGGCCCAGCTGGGCCTGGTGGAGGCATGGGAACTGAGGAAAAGGAGGTTGCTGAGGCAGAATCCAGAAGATGCTGGCCTGTGGGCCAAGTCAGCTCCCAGTACCTGGGAACTCAAGACTCGCCCCTTCCCTCTCTGGGCCGCAGATTCTGCATGTGTAGGATGAGTGATCAGTCAGGTGAACTCGCACTCCAGTTCAGCATTGTGATCCCTGAGACAGGGGTGCCCATTGTCAGATGCCCTGCAACAAGAGGTGGCAGCCGGTGAGCCCTGTGCCAACAGTGACAGTGAATGAGTGGTCCCTGCCCATTCACCACCACCCTCTTAACCCATTCTCACCCTTTCCCTTCCTAGAGACCCCTTCCTCCAGGCACTGTTGTGTTCTTCCCGCTTCCTACCCCCTTTTCCTCACTGCCTCCAAGATACCACCTCTGACCTCTCTTCCCCTTCCTCTTGCCCGTCACAGTCTCGGTGACTTGGAGTCACTATTCTACAGATGGAGCTGAAGGACCTGACTTGCTAATTGCTGATTAAGTAGTCAGCATGATGATCTCACATAACCCTTCCACTTTTCAGTTTTCCTACCTGATATGCTGTTTTCTGTACCTTCCCTTGATCATATTCAAGACCACCACCGGGCAGGCATGTGACTTTAAGGGGTGACGTAGGAGAGCAAGACTGAGGTGGCCTGTAGCACTTTCTTCAGGAACTTGTGACCCGCCTCAGCTGTAGACTGGCTTCCCGGGGCCCCCCAAGTATCGCTGCCCCCTGCATGGCCTTTGAAAGTATCTCTGCCTTACCTCCTTACTGTTATCATCCCATGACTGATAACAGTAATAAATAAATCTGTGCCTCCTTTGATACAGGTCTTTTTTTATAGGTCTTCACCCCTACAAGAATATATAATATCCCAAAAGAATATGTTTCATATATTTGTAGTAATTCTATATATTAACTCCAAGAAAAGCAAAGATATAACTCAGTACCTCTAGTGTAGGACTGCTCAGAGCCTTTCATTTGCAAAGTGTGTGTTAATTGCTTAGCTGTGTCTAACTCGGCAGCCCCATGGACTATAGCCTGCCAGTCTCTTCTGTCCATGGGACTCTCAAGGCAAGAATACTGGAAGGTTTGCCATTCCTTCTCCAGGGGATCTTCCCAATCCAGGGATCAAACCCGGGTCTCCTGCATTGCAGCCAGATTCTTTACCATCTGAGCCACAATGCAATGTAAATCTCCAGTTTAAACACAGAATATGTAACCTTCCTATATTTATTGCCACAAAATTACCTTTTCATGAAACACAAGAAGTAGCTCCCAGAACCAATATTTTCTGCAGAAAACATTTGGGAGATACTGATAGAGCAGAAGTTGTTTAGACTCAGGTGTGGACAAGTCATAGTTCACATCTGGCTCTGTGACTTTGGAAAAGTCACTTAACTTCTCTGGGCTCGGGTTTCTTCATCTACTCAACAAAGATAATAATACCTACTCATACATGTCAGTAGGATGACATGTTATACAGTGGAGGCAGAGTGACTGGCGCTGTGGCTGGCGCGGAGCAGATGCCTGATGCATGGTTTCTGCTGGTTTCTTGGTACCTCTCTGGGCTGAGTTTGCTCTGGAGCAGGTACTCAGGAGGTGCTCACTCAGAAGCACAAGACAAAAACAAGTGTGGAAGGCTCCACGTAGCCAACAGAAACCCAGCAAGGCCACGGCTGGTGGCAACCACCACTGTGGGATGAGCTGACTCAGATACACATATCTCAGTGCAGTGATCTCACAGTCCACCTCCCTGCCCACCCCCTTACCAGAACCAGAGGTCACCAATGGACTACTGACTTCTTTCTGGCCACAACAAATGCCTGCTGGCCCTTGTCCACTCTTATCCAGCACTCTGAATAAAACAACGAAGTCACTTGTATTTGTACAGATATTTCAAGTTCACAAAGAACTCTCCTTTATGACTTCTGTCTTATCACCCCAACCAGGTGCTCACACAGACTTCACCTACAATGCCCTGGGCTTGTGTTATGGGACAGTCCTGATCCCAGCAACACTGTAGGATATTTAGGACAGGAATTATTTCTTTTACAGATATGAAAAGCAAGCTTGGAAAGAGTAAGTCAGTTGCCCAAGTCTTGGCTCTGGGATCACCAGTCTGTCAGCCTTGCCCAACGGACATGTTCTTACTGATGCTCAGTCATCCCCCAGGGCCCTGCCTACCTCCACCCCTTAGTGTGGGGTCCTCCTGTCTCAGTGGGCCTGACCGCCTGGCCGACTTCCTCTGACCAGCTGTCTCCAGTAGCCATGGTGACATGGACCCTGCTGGCACTGGTTCTCCTTGTCTGGCTAGAGCCTTGCCCCCACCCGACAGGCTTCACCGCATCGTCAGGCACTGAATGTGTAATCCATGCCTCCATCCTTCCCCCTGTGGTCACCTGATCCCTCTCCATGAGCTGACACCTGGCCAACCTCTACACATCCCTGATGCTACCTGCAAGGTGTTCCTCAGGAGCCAGGAGTAATGAAAGGAGAGATCACCAGCCAGGGAACAGATTGCCACCAATTATTTCAATCAAGTGTTATAAACAGCCCCAGTGTGCTAGAACCCTGCTTTGTGGATGTGGAATTGTTTTGTGTATAAATGAAACTCTCTCTTTAGTCACTGCCCCTTACTCTGGTAAATGCCATGTCAATTGCCTCCACATAATGCACTCTGATTTCCCTACTGTCATTCATAATGGACTGTTAAGCCAGTGGCCCCATGAATCTTATCCTACGAGGCAGCGATCATAAGCAAGCAGCTTGAAATTACTTTCCCTGGATAAGGCCACAAACAGAGGCCAGAACTCAGACTGAGGTCTGTTGTCAAAACATGAGTCAGAATGGGGTCAAGAGTGAAGGGGAAGACTGTGTTGTGGGCCATGGAAACCACTGGTTTCTAGCAATTAGGGCCCATCAGGCCCCTCAGAAGAAGGCAAGACTCCATTGTCTTCTCGAAGCCTATGGAGATGACGGCCCTGCAACCCATTTCATCAGGGAGGGAGTGATGGTAATGCAACCTCTGTTCATCAGGTTTACGCTAGGTCAGACACTGCTGAGAACTTTATGGACACTGGTTCACTTGCCCTTCTCCATGACCCAATGCAAAAGTTTCTCTTACTATCCCCATTATACACATGAGAAACTGAATCTGGATGAGATGGTGGAGCCAAGAATCAAACTCAGGCAGCCCAAATTCAGAAGCCAGTTCAGGACCTACTGCCTCATTCCTTCCATGGGATCTGAACAAGAACCAAACCCTGTAGTGATTTTAGAATGACTTTATAGAATTATTACAAAGATTAAATTTCATAACGTGGGTCAAAGTACTTCAGAAACCATGACATTGACCATATGAACCAATAGTGCTTACTGTTAGATTAAGAACCAGGGTGTGAAGATCTCTGAACCATGGAATGATGCCACTGATACATGGCCACCTTCTCACCTTGTTTCCTACCAACCTGTTGATTGTCCAAGTTGTTGTAAAGCCCCAGGGAGCCGAGAATCCACAGTGCACCATATGAGTGAAAAGCATTAGTTATGACAGTGATTGGGCTGAGATGCCCTCTCTGGAAAGCTGCCAGCTCTTTACAAACACATTTCATTCATTCTCCTAAGCAGACCCATATGGGCCACCCTGGGGGACCATCTGGCTGGGAGGATATGCCAAGTCAGCCTGGGAGAAATGAGGAGACTGGCTCACTGGGATGGGGCGGGATCCTGTAACTCATGCTTTCCACCCATGCCCAACCTAGCACAGATGGTGCTGTCTCTGAGAGAAGAGAGTAGACTTCTTCACTCCCAAATTTCCCCCGTTCTTATGGACCAGTCTGTCAGCCGACATCAAGTTAATGGGAAGGCCACCAAGGTGGTACAGCAAAGAAGCCCTGTAGCTGTTCCTTGTCCCCAAACACTTATCACAGAGGTTCTCAAGATGTGGTTAAAGGACCTGAACCATCATAATTTGTATAATTAGAAATACAAGTTATTGGGCTCTCGCCTAGACCTAATGAATGAAAGATTTGGGGGATTGTAAGAAGAATGATTTTGATGCTAAAATTTGAAAATCACTTTCTTGGAGTAATTCGCGGTTTCAGGTGCAAAGCTCATCTGTGATCGTGGAAGGCACTCTGTAGACATGGAGGTTAGCTCCATGGCAGCCCAGTTCCTAAGCAGTCATTATTCCCAGGGCTGGAGCCTAAAAGGTGATTGGAGTTCAAGTCTCCCCCACAACCCCATTACTGCCCCTTCCTTCCCCCTTAGTGCCCAAGTAGCCCCTGCATCTTAGGAGTGGATGGTACCATAATCCACTTCTTTTATAATTAATTATTTTATAATATTTTAGATGTAAGAGAAGACAGGTTTCTCAAATTATTTTTCTTAGGGGCCCAGAATCTGGACCCAAATCACCTCTCTTCCCTCTAAGAAGTGCACCAAGACCTTGGCTGCAGGCACACCCAGCGCATCAGGCCTGTCACTCCCTCCCCACCCCACCCTTTGCCCTCCCAACCAAATGATTATCTTTACTGGTCCTGTTTGGTATTTCTTCCAAGTGCTAATGGAACTGCCCCCACCTCTCATTGCTAAGCATAGAAATCTGCTCTGACAGGTAGCTCCAGGTTAATTAATAACCAGGATGAGATCAGAAGCAAGTAAGTATACTTTCTGTTGAGCCTGGCATCCCCCAGCAAAAGTGTCTTATCTGACTTGGGAACCTCAGGGCGGAAGACCATGCTGTGTCTCATTTATCTCTGCAGTCCCACGTGGCATGTGGAGGGGGCTCTATAGCTGTTTTGATGGGAGGAAATCTGCCCTGGGTTCACCAGAGTGTTATCAGCAGAGCCTGGGCTGAAGGAACACAGTGTTCAGTGCTAAATTGGCAGGCAACGACCCCAGGAGGGCTAGGGTTTGCTGAAGTCAGTGCCTGCAAGGATGTGGATCTGACTCTTGATGCAGGTCAGCGAGAGCTTGAGACTGGCCTGCGGCAGAAATTACTACCAAAGATCGTGGCATTGGCTGTGGCAGAGAATCCATTGCCATCCCCTGTCTGCATCATCAGAGACTTGTCCACCCATGAGGAGGCAGGAGGCAAGGGGAGGAGCCCAGGTTTTAGAGCCCAAAAGGTGACTCTAAAGCTAAACTATTGAATGGTCCTTGGCAAGTTATTAGATCCTTGAAAATTGTTTCTCATCTGGATTAGAAAGAGAACAAAACATACATTGCAGGGTTGCTGTGAGAATCAAGTAAGCTATTGTATAAAGAACACCTTATGACATAGGGTCACTTTCTCTTCTCTCCAGACCCTCTGGGGACTCAATACTTTGAGGTAAGGATATCGGATTGTGGAGTCCTAAAGTATGAGTAGAATAGATTCCAAATTACTTGCATAATGACTTTTGCAAAGTAAAAAGTAATGGAATGATCTGGCCACACCAATCATTGAAATTGGTGTTGGCCACTCACTAATTGGAGTGGCTTCTTGGAAGCTTGTCATGAGTATTTCCACATGTGGAAATACTAAGCCCAAATAAAAGCTCCCCCATTGCAGTCCCCCACCGATCCAGCATCTGGGCTCTGAGCCTCATGAGTGGCATCATCGAGAATGAAGAAGGAGAAAGACTCTGTACCACCTGATTCCATTTATCTAAAATGAAACTGAATCTAGAGTGACAAAATGCCGAACAGTACCAGGGCCCAGGGCTAGAGGGAAAGGATGAACTGAGAAGGAGCATGAGGAATTTCTCAGGGTGATGGAGAGAGTCTGTATTTTAATTATGGCAATGGCATCACAGGTGTATATCACTGTCATCATACTTTACCAAATTGTACACTTAAAAATGAATGTCGGTTATTATCCATAAAATATTTCTCAATAAAGTTGACAGAAAAAAAAGAAGGGGAGATTTCTCAGATCCTGCAAATTATTATGAGGATGATTCAGCAAATGAAGGCTACATGCTTATTCTATCTAAAAAAAAAGAAGAGTCAAGATTTTAATAGGTATTTGTATACCACTGCGCATAGTAGCATTATTCATAGCAGCCAAAAACGTAGAAGCAACCCATGTCCATCAGTAGATAAACAAATTGTGGTATGTGCATAAAGTGAATTATTTGAATAATGAGGCTGACTACCTTAAAGAAGAATAAATTCTGACACATGGATGGCCCCTGAGGACATTTTGCTATGTGAAATAAGTAGGGTCCATCCGTGAGGACACTTACATGATTCCACTTAAATGAGATTCCACTTAAATAAAGTACTTAAACTAGTAACATTCATAGAGACAGAAAGTAGAGGAGCAGTTTTCAGAGGTTTAAGGGGGCAATGGGGAGTTAGTTTTTAATGGATACAGAATTTCAGTTTTGCAAGACAAAAAGAGTTCTGGAGATGGATAGATGGTGGTGATGGTCAGACAACAATGTGAATGTATATAATGCCACTGAACTGTACACTTAAAATGGTGACTTTATGTGTATTTTACAGCTGTTTTAAAATGTTTTATTTTTTTAATTTTTTTATTTTTCTTTACATTATTGTGTTGGTTTTGCCTTACATTGACATGAATCCGCCATGGGTATACATGTGTTCCCCTTCCAGAACCCCCCTCTCACCTCCCTCCTAATTCTGTCTCCCTGGGTCATCCCGGTGCACCAGCCCTGAGCACCCTGTATCAAGCATCAAACCTGGGCTGGTGATTAATTTCACATATAAAAATTTACATGTTTCCATGCTCTTCTCCCATATCATCCCACCCTTGCCCTCTCCCATAGAGTCCAAAAGACTGTTCTATACATCTACATCTCTTTCGCTGTCTCGCATACAGGGTTATCGTTACCATCTTTCTAAATTCCATATATATGCGTTAGTATACTGTATTTTTGTTTTTCCTTCTGGCTTACTTCACTCTGTATAATAGGTTCCAGTTTCATCCACCTCAGTAGAACTGATTCAAATGTATTTTTTTAATGCCTGAGTAATATTCCATTGTGCATATGTACCACTGCTTTCTTATCCGTTCGTCTGTTGATGGACATCTAGGTTGCTTCCATGTCCTGGCTATTGTAAACAATGTGGAAATGAACATTGGGGTACACGTGGCTCTTTCAATTCTGGTTTCCTTGGTGTGAATGCCCAGCAGTAGGATTGCTGGGTCATTTGGCAGTTCTATTTCCAGTTTTTTAAGGAACCTCCACACTGTTTTCCATAGTAGCTGTACTAGTTTGCATTCCCACCAACAGTGTAAGAGGGTTCCCTTTTCTCCACATCCTCTCCAGCATTTATTGCATGTAGACTTTTAGATGGCAGCCATTCTGACTGGTGTAAAGTGGTACCTCATTGTGGTTTTGATTTGCATTTCTCTGATAATGAGTGATGTTGAGCATCTTTTCATGCATTTGTTAGCCATTTGTATGTCTTCTTTGGAGAAATGTCTGTTTAGTTCTTTGGCCCACTTTTTGATTGGGTCATTTATTTTTCTGGAATGGAGCTGCAGGAGTTGCTTGTATATTTTTGAGATTAATTGTTTGTCTGTTGCTTCATTGGCTATTATTTTCTCCCATTCTGAAGGCTGCCTTTTCACCTTGCTTTTAGTTTCCTTTGTTGTGCAGAAGCTTTTCATTTTAATTAGGCCCCATTTGTTTATTTGTGCTTTTATTTCCAATATTCTGGGAGGTGGGTCATAGAGGATCCCGCTTTGGTTTATGTCAGAGAGTGTTTTGCCTATGTTTTCCTCTAGGAGCTTTATGGTTTCTGGTCTTAAATGTTTAGATCTTTGATCCATTTTGAGTTTATTTTTGTGTATGGTGTTAGAAAGTGTTCTAGTTTCATTCTTTTACAAGTGGCTGTCCAGTTTTCCCAGCACCACTTGTTAAAGAGATTGTCTTTTCTCCATTGTATATTCTTGCCTCCTTTGTCAAAGATAAGGTGTCCATAGGTGTGTGGATTTATCTCTGGGCTTTCTATTTTGTTCCATCGATCTATATTTTTGTCTTTGTGCCAGTATCATACTGTCTTGATGACTGTGGCTTTGTAGTATAGCCTAAAGTCAGGCAGGTTGATTCCTCCAGTTCCATTCTTCTTTCTCAAGATTGCTTTGGCTATTCGAGGTTTTTTGCATTTCATACAAATTGTGAAGTTATTTGTTCTAGGTCTCTGAAAAAGACCACTGGTAGCTTGATAGGAATTGCATTGAATCTATAGATTGCTCTGGATAATATACTCATTTTCACTATATTGACTCTTCCGATCCATGAACACGGTATATTTCTCCATCTATTTGTGTCCTCTTTGATTTCTTTCATCAGTGTTTTATAGTTTGCTATATATAGGTCTTTTGTTTCTTTAGGTAGATATACTCCTAAGTATTTTATTCTTTTTGTTTTGATGGGGAATGGAATTGTTTCCTTAATTTCTCTTTCTGTTTTCTCATTGTTAGTGTATAGGAATGCAAGGGATTTCTGTGTGTTGATTTTATATCCTGCAACTTTACTATATTCACTAATTAGCTCCAATAATTTTCTGATAGAGTCTTTAGGGTTTTCTATATAGAGGATCATGTCGTCTGCAAACAGTGAGAATTTTACTTCTATTCCAGTCTGGATTCCTTTTATTTCTTTTTCTGCTCTGATGTTTAAATATTTTTTAAATATAAAGAGGGAGGGCCCACCAGCTGACTGGCTTACTATGTCATACTATCTGGTCAGTGTGTCCTGTACCAACATAGAAGCCCACCTGGAAAACCAGGTTCCAGCAGAGGGAGGGTATCAGAGCTTCAGAGGAATGGCCAGGGCCCCTCTGATCCAGTAGAGTAAACAATTGCACTCCTAGAAGATTCTAGAGGGTTCTAGGATGTTCTAGAAGGTATACTGGATTGGCAATCAGGAGATCATGATTCTAGTCCTCTACCTCTTATAACCTATCTGACCTTCCTCATCTCTAAACTAGCTTCCTCGTCTCTAAGATGGATGTGGCAGTAACATAGAGTTATAGATGAGATCAAATGAAATAATTTATGTTGTTGAGCTTCAAAAAATGAAGAATGCTGTGCAAATGAAGGTCTTTATTATTCTGAGTCACTGCTCTTCAAGAGAGCCAAGGGAAGTCAGGGGAACAGGTGTAGACAAATCTGACCATCAGGGCAGAAATTAGAAGTGAAATTATCCCACTGATTGCAAGGAAAGCATGTTGCAGAGTGAATGACCAGCTCTTAGGGACTGCCTCACCAGGTCAGCTGCCTCTGATTCATTCATCTCCTCCCAGTTCAGAGACTGACAGATGGACACAGGAATTGCTTCCTAGTTCCGTGAGTGAAATGGACGTGGTGAATAGTTTACAGTTTACCCCTGAGCCAGTAAATCCAAACTCCTCTGCACTGTGTTGTGCCTGGAACACATTCAGTCTGGCAGAAGACAGGACATAAAATGTATCAGAGTTTAGTTGATTTGTTAATTTAGCTGTCAAAGGAAATCAGATGTGGAGATTCACTGCAGTGCAAAGTAGCAATTTGTGCCTCTGACAGAAGTGTGGGTCTAAACGGTGATTTAGAAGCCTTGCCAGAGCAGCATGGACGTCTCGGGCCTGCAGTAGCCCTGAGACATGCCAAGAGCTTGGTGATCCAGCTGTGGGTAAAGTCCATCTCCCCATCCCTACCTACTGCAGGGCTCACTGTACCAGCAGATTTCTGGGTGAAGGTCAGAGGTGTGGATCAGATGTGGGTTCCTGAAAATAAAGCAGACACTCCATTCAAATGGTACCTTGCTAAGTATCATGTTTTCCTCTCTAAAAACACATGGAGTCCTTGCCCTGCCTGCCTCCTGGAGTGACTGTGAGAAACTAATAAGATAATGGTGATGAAAGCGTTTGAAGAGTTTCATGAATAAAAATGCAGGATGAATAGTCTCCTTAGAATGTAAGCCTTGGTCCAGGAAGAGAGGAGGATTGATTCTCTCATTCTTCTTTTAAGGTAACTTTACTTCCTTTTTTCTGATTACAGAAGATACACGCATATCATAGATCACATAAATTCAGAAAGGTAGGAAAAAGAAAAATCAAAGCATTCAAAATCCTCCAGCTCAGAGGCACCTTGGCTAGCAATCTGATGTATTCCTTCTAGTTTTCCTTTGTGTGCATATGTGGGTTTTGCCATGCTGTTCCAATATTCTTGATACAGATGGAGTTTGTCTTTATGTTCAGTTAATTTATCATGAAAATGTTCTCATGTTAGTAAAAGTGTTTAGAAACATCTCTTTGTGTGATACAGGTGTTCCAACTTTTATTACCATTCCCTATCATTAAATTTCTTGCTTCTCTGTTTTTCCTTTTATGATATTATAATCCACGATGAATGTCTTTGTGTCTAAATATCTGTATAACTCTCAGTTTCCTCAAGGATGTTTCCTAGAAAGGGAACTATAGGGTTTTTGAGTCTGAACAAAATTGTTGAGATTCTTATAACCAATTTCCAAACATTTCTAGAAAAGTTCTATCAGTTCATATTCTCACCAGTAGTACATAAAAGTTCCTAACCCACTACATCCTGGCTAGTTACAAATATTATTTTAAAATATTTGCTAATTTGATGCAGCCCAACTTTCTAGTCTAACCCTCCATTGACTTAGGTGCTTCAGAGACAGTACTATAAAAATGGCTAAATGAACATGCTGTTGTGTTGGCTTTACAGATGCAGGTGAAGATGTAGCACTTAAGCACTTTAGAGGACGGGGAAACAACTTCTCTTAGAGCTCAATGTCAGAAAAAGCATTCTCCTAAGAACTCTTATAATTGATCCTGTTTCCTTTTTTGCTTTGGCCACTAGGAAACACAAAAACATACTTCAGCCAAATTTTAGTTATCATGTAGAAATCTTATGGCACATTTGTACTAAAATATTACCCTTAGATCACCCTGATTTATTCATTTATGTGCTTTTATTGCAAGTAATTGCAAGTCACTTTAAATCCTTTTTTGAACAACATAGAAGCAGTAGAGCGTTTCTTCTGTTATTTTCAAGGACTTGAGCTTCCTTATTCTCACTGAAGGGAGTAACTTTGCTTTCAGTAAAGTGCACTTTATAAGAAGTTCTGGCTAGTGGTCTTTACCTTCATTTCCTTTCTGAAACTCAAACTCAAAGTGATTCACACAGAGGTCTCCAGCACCAGAGTCTTGGTAGAATTTAAACATGCTGAACAAGTCCCACCCCACCACACCCACTACTCCCATCCCCTCCCCGCTTCTACCTTCAGTTGACGGGAGGCCTCAGAAGTTTGACATGACCGTTGCAGGAAGTAGTCTACTTAGTCTAAAGATGCTGGTACTCAAGCATGATCCTGAAGAGTCTTCTCTTTGCTTGAATCTACTTTAGACATAAGACATCTCAAGCCAGCAGAACCAGTGCTATCAACAACTTGAATGAATCCCAGTCATCAACACTGATGGGGTTGGTCCTCGGCCTGGAGCCTGCAATAGGCAAAGAGTCTGCTCTGCTGCATGCTGGCAGTGCTACAGGGAGGTCCAAAAATGGCTCTGATGCTGCTCCACATTCCAGGATCAGACCTCAGAGTTTTGCAGACCTGTGATCTGAGCCAGCATCCTCCTCCCACTTGGCACCCGCCTTCTCCCCTTGGTGGTGCCAAGCATTTCAACCAAGAACCACTAGAGGAAGCCAGCACAGAGCAGCCCCCTCTGAAGCCAGGGCCTCAAATCGTCCATCAAGAGGCAAGTGTGTGCCAAGCAAGGAAGAGGGGCTCTTGTCTACCCAAAAGTGCTCGGCTGACGAGGCAGACCAGTGACAGCCAGTCCATGCCCATTCTCCTCATCGGAAAGATGCAGTCCCAGGTGGGAGGACTGGAGAGGAAGTGTTTCGGGCCAGCCTCTATCTGACTGCTGTGCTAAATGCTTCTTAATCAATTACCCTGCCAAAAAAAAGAAAAAAAATAGACATTTGTTTTCTCATTTTTAAAGAACAGAAAGAAGCTAAGGCTCAGAGAGGTTGGCCCACTCAAGGTCGCTCAGAGAATAAGTGGCTGAGTTGGGCTTGAATGTGGTCTGCTACCTCCAGAGCCTTCACTCCCTCCACTTACTGTGCTTAGAGGCAGGAGAGGGTGGTGGCAGCTGAGAAGGTTGGGACCCACAAGGAGAAATCCTTGTGTCTTCTCCACCACATCTCTTGCCAGTGGGAGCAGGGCCAAAGTCATGATGTGACTGCCCACCTCTCCCCAGATACCATGACTCAGTCATGCTAAGGCTGGTGGGCTACACAAGCTACTGGCACGCAGTGCATGTGGTGAGGAGAAAGAAATAGACCCTTGGAGCAGAGGAGGAGAGGGGAAAAGGCACCCCTACATCTTCCAGCCAGTCTTAGCTTCACTAAGAATCCACAACACATAAACCACTGTGGTGACTGCGGAGTAGAGAGGGCCTGTGCAGATATCTGGACCACCTGTGGTGACAGGGAGCTGGGGGAGGGCAGCTGGGAAAGCCAGGTTAGCAGGGACCAGTACCAGCTGGGTCCCCAAGGCTCTCTCCAGGAGAGAGAGCCAAAGTGTGTGTCCATCTGCAAGACCCCTGTGCTGGCCTCTTTAGAGCCCTGCCTTCCCAGAATGCTCGCTCACCTCCTGCACATCCTCTGCTGAGCCACATCTGGTGTCCTCCTGCACTCCCCAAGCTCCCTGAGGTAACCCTGCCCAGGGCCCCACAGCAACCACCTTGGGAGGCCTTGGAGGCCCTGCAAGAAGAAGGGGTGGGTGCGGGTGATCCAGCTCACTGCCCCTCAGCGCTGTCCCAGCCAGCACAGCCTGCTCCTCTAATCTGCCTTTACAGACAAAGGTCCACTTTGCCAACAAAGGTCCGTCTAGTCAAAGCTTTGGTTTTTCCAATAGTCATGTATGGATGTCAGAGTTGGACTACAAAGAAAGCTGAGGGCTGAAGAATTGATGCTTTTGAACTGTGGTGTTGGAGAAGACTCTTGAGAGTCCCTTGGACAATGAGGAGATCCAACCCGTGCATCCTAAAGGAAATCAATCCTGAATATTCATTGGAAGGACTGATGTTGAAGCTGAAGCTCAAACACTTTGGCCACCTGATGCGAAGAGTTGACTTAGTGGAAAAGACCCTGATACTGGGAATAATTGAGAGCAAGAGGAGAAGTGGGCAACAGAGAATTAGATAGTTGGATGGCACCACTGAGTCAATGAACCTAAGTTTGAGCAAACTCTGGGAGATAGTGATGGACAGGGAGACCTGGTGTGCTGCAGTCCATGGGGTTGCAGAGTCGGACACGACTGAGCAACTGGACTGAACTGAACTGAAGTGCCCGGATGCTTAAGCCTCAGTGGCGTCTTATACCTCTTCCTCCATCTTTCCATAATCCTATCCTGACAACTCTACCTCTGAAAGAGTTCTCACCAGCCCCCTCCTCTCTACCCCATAGCCCTGTCTTTCCCTAGGTCTCCCAGACTCCTGTGATGCCCCTAGGGTCCCCCCCCCCGACTCCACTCCACACCCTTCCCCACACCCCCTAGGACATAGTCCTAGTCCTGTCTCCTGCTCTAATCTGATCCTGTCTCTTCTATAAGTGTTTTAGATATTCCTTGTCATCTCTGGTCTTGCACTCCTTCTTGTTTATTCCTGAGACTTCTAAAATGGCCTTTTCCACCCTAGTGGGTCTACCATATTGATTAAGGGCCTGGGCTTCAAAGTCAGGCAGACCTGTTAAAATTCTGACTCAGCCAATCTTCTGTGACCTTGAGATGCACTATACAAATGGTTGGAATGCAGTTTGCGTTCAGCAAAATGTAGATAACAAACACTTCATATAGTTGCTGTATGATCTGAACAAGATAATGCATATAAGGTCTGAACTCTGATTTTTCATGAATTACTTCTGGCTTGTTTTTCCAGCTTGTCCCAACCCCCCAGCTCATACTTAGGGTCACCCAGAACAACCTGCTGTTTCCTGAGCATGCTGTCCTCTTCCTGGGGTTCCCTTGTCCTTTCTCCTTATTTGATGAATCCCCACCCATTCTCTGAGAACAATTTAAGTGTCACCTCTTTCTAAAGCCTCCCTTTACCCCATAATCAGACTCCTCTTCTCTGTGTGTCTGTCATTCATATGTTCAGTTATTCCTGGTAGCAAATACTCCAGAGTGCAGCTGCTTAACACAACAACTATTATACCTCACAGTTTTGTGGGACAAGAATTCATGCAGGGCTCAGCTAGGTAATATTTTTGGTACCGCATAGCATTGATAGGGGCTTCCCCGGTGGCTCAGAGGTTAAGAATCTGCCTGCAATGCAGGAGCCACAGGAAATGTGGGCTCGATCCTTGGATAAGAAAGATCCCCTGGAGGAGGGCACAGCAACCCACTCCAGTATTCCTGCCTGAAGAACCCTATGGACAGAGAAGACTGGCAGGCTATAGTCCATAAGGTCACAAAGAGTTGAATGCGACCTAGCATGGCATGGGATGGCATTGATAGAGGTCCACAATGGTATTCAGCTGCCAGATGGACTGATGTGCAGGATCCAGGACAGCTTTGCTGCATGTCTGCTGTGTTGGCCAGGGAGATGGCAGGGAGGCTGGACTCTGCTGGGACTGTCCCCTGAGTGCCTACATGTGACCTCTCCAACCCGGTAGTCTTGGAGGAGTCCATCTTCTTACGTGGAAGTTCCAAGGCCAGATGTATCCATGAGTAAGTAATCTAGCCTCAAAAATCATGTGGTGGCTTCTACCATATGCAGTTAGTCCAAGCAGTCACAAACCTGCCTGGGTTTGAGAAGAGAAAACCGACACCCCCACCTCCCAAGAAATCTCTCAGGAGAATTCTTAAAGAATTTACAGACTAGTTTTAAAACTGTCACAGTACACATATTTTATCGATTTTATCTCTTATCAGATGATGACAATCATGATGGTAACTATTTGTCCACATATTTGCCCCAACATGGGGCTTCCATGGTGCTTACTGGCTTCAGATGGTAAAGCATCTGCCTGCAATGTGGGAGACCTGGGTTCGATCCCTGGGTCAGGAAGATCCCCTGGAGAAGGAAATGGCAACCCACTCCAGTATTCTTGCCTGAAGAATTCCATGGACAGAGGAACCTGGCAGCTAGAGTCCATGGGGTCACAAAGAATCAGACATGATTGAGCAACTAACACTTTCACTTTCACTTGTCCCAACATACAAGATGGCTTTAAGAGGATAGACTGTGTTTTCTGCATCATCTACTATTTATTGAACACCTACTATGTACCAGGCACTGATGTTTGCCTATAGTATTTGTAAACCCTGAAATAGCCCTGCAAGATGAATGCCGGAGCTCAAGGCAATATAGTACTTTGTACAAGACCATGTGGTGAAGTCAGAATTCAAATTTGGTCCATTTGTGTCCAGAACCACAAATTTGGTCCATCTGTCTCCAAAACCACAAATTTGGTCCATCCGTCTCCAGACGCCATGCTTGGCAAATTACAGAGACCAGTGGAGATTGAGGACAGTCACACAATTTAAATGGACTTTCCATCAGGTCCATCTAAAATGGGTTGTCCTTGTACTCTGAGGAGTTTGCTAGCGGAACTGTTCTCTCTGGACCCTCCCTGAGCTGAGAGGACACTTGTGTCTGTGCCCCTGTGACTTGGCAGGTCTGCCTGAGACCTGTGGGCATGAAGAGTCCTATAGGTGTCCTCACAGATCTCTTCGTTCAAATCTCATTTCTTTTCTCACCTATTTTCTTGAAACAAAATTGTAAACTCTGTTAGGTAGCAACTTCACTCTCAAACTTATAGTACCTGGCAGAAAACCCCCTGGGTGTTCAGGAATACTCATAAAAGCGGAAATGGAGCCCTGTGTCCCTGGGAACCTGCTGGGCTTGCACACCCCCCCACAGGACATGCCCCACATTTAATAGCAAGAGTGCAGGTTGAAGGACTCAGCTGATCTGGGAGTCTCCCCACAGGCTTTCCAAGTTGTCATTCACATATGTCGTTATTACCAGGGCCCCTACTCCCCCCAACTTGTAGCCTCCTCCTATATATTGAACACTTCTCTGCTATTCCCTGTTGTCGGCTAAGACCTTGGTCCACGGTAGTGGGGAGGGAACCCCCTACAGCTCACCTGGTTCAGCCCCATCACTTCACAGATTGTAGGCTCTGAGACCACCGGGGCACAGGGCTTGTCCAGCATCACTCAGCTAGTACATGGCAGCGGCAGGCAGGCCTGAGACCTCCGCCCTGCAGGGCCAGTGTGTTCTTGCTGGATCTACTGCCTCACACACCAGGATATTCCACTGGAAGCCAAACAGAAGGGGATTACAAAGAAGAGGAAAAAAGAAAAACCTAAACTCCTCAGAGAGCCACTGCAACAGGTTTTTCTCATGAGGCCATACTGATGTCTTCTTGCCCTGCCATCCTGCCATCTCAATTAGGGCTTATTTTCAAGGCTGGCATAATCAATAGGCTGATAATCATACCTGGGAAGGCCAGCATAATCATCTTCTGTTTTTTGAAATTGTGGTAAAATAGCATATAACATGAAATGCTTTTTAAGTGTACAGTTCAGTAGTGTTAAAAATAGTCAAGTTGTACAACCAATTATCAGAACTTTTTCATCCTTTTTCATATTGCAAAATTGAAACTCTGTACCCATGAAGCAATAATTCCCCATTCTTCCCCCTCACCATCCCCTGGAAACCAGTATTCTACTATTTGTGGAATTTGAATTTCTATGAATCTGGCTACTCTAGGTACCTCATGTAAGTGGAATTATACAGTATTTGTCTTTTTGTGACTGACTTATTTCACATAGTGTAATGTCCTTAGGGTTCATCCATGTTGTAGCATGTGTCAAAACTGCCTTTCTTTTTCAGGTCAAATAATATTCTATTGCTTGTACATACCACATTTGATTTATCCATTCATCTGTTGATAAACATTTGGGCTGCTTTCATCTTTTGGCTATTGTGAATAACACTGCCAGAAACATGTATATGTAAGTATAGCTTCCAAAACTTGCTTTCAGTTATTTTGGATATATACCCAGATGTGAATATCTGAATCACATGGTCATGATATGCTTAATCTTTTGAGGAAACACCATACTGTTTTCCATATCAACTACACATTTTACATTCCTACCAACAGTGCACAGCTTTCCAATTTCGTCTCTACATCCTATAAACATTTGCTCTCTTCCATTTTTTATAGTGACCATCCTAACTCACTTATCTTCTTATATATTTCAGTTATGTCCATTCAAAGAATCAAGTGAATAATAATACACACATACACACAAAATGGCTGCTGCATAGTAGGTACCCACTGAATATCATTTCTTCAGATTATTTTTTTAACCTTCTTCCCTATCATCCACCTTTCCTATTTCACTAGATTTCTCTCAATTTTGTGGTTCTGAGAAGGTCAGACCCCAATGTAAGAGTCTTAGAAAAGAATTAAAAACCAAAAACAGTAGAGATTCTTGACTCCTAGCCGAAGCAATTGACATTGATCTTTTCATAGAAGGCTCTCCCCTTCCTTTCCAGATTTCTTTGCCTGGAGTTACCCAAACCGAGTAACCCAGAAGCTCTTCACATTTCCTCCCAGGAAACTTTGCTTCATCTTGACTCCAACTAGAAAGAGCCCATCCACTGAGCATTCATAGCTTGGGGCCTGGTCCCAGCCTCCCTCTTAGTTTTGAGCCTGGAATAGAAAATACTTTCTAACAGGCTCTCAACCTCTCACTACTTACTGTGAATCAGCCAACACTTCTTTCCTCCCTCCATGTGTGGTGAGGTCCCAGCAGCCCATGCCTGTTGCAGCTTCATCAACAGCCCCACTTCCCCAGTTAGTGCTTCACTGAACACGTGAGTATGCAGCCATCATCCTGAATTGGGTTGGCAGCACTGAGCAAGGTCTTTAGACAGAGAAGGCCTCAATCACTGCAGTAAGCCTCTTACATGATTTGGTTTTTATATGGACAAATCCCAGCTATGTATACATGTAGCCATGGGAGTTGAGACTACATGAAGTTCTCCTCAGTGAAATGCCTTTTCTTAGAACTACCAGTTTTAAATAGTGAATAAAACATAAATCCTGCTTCTGAAACCATTGCCTAAAATTACTTATTAAAGAGCATATGTGTACATGTGTTCCCCCATCCTAAACCCGTCTCCCACCTTCCTCCCCACCCCAACTGATTCATGTTGATGTATGGAAAAAACCAGCAAAATATTGTAAAGTAATTAGCCTCCAATTAAAATAAATTAATTTTTTTTTAAAAAAGAGCTTATGTAACCTATTCTTTTAACAGACGTATTGAGAGTCCACTCTATGCCGAGCATTGTTCAAGGAACTGGGAATTCAGCAGTGAAAACACAGACTAAGCTCTCCATCCCTGTAACGCTAGTGGAGGAGAAAGACTATCAACAAAACTAATAGGAAAAGTGTATATTCCCCAGTCATGGGAGAAACAATACAGTAAGGAAGGGAGACAGGAAATGTCTAGGGTGGCGTCAAGGGAGAAAGTTTAGATAAGGTCACCAGCTTAGCTTCTCACTGAAAAGGTAACATTTCATAAAGACAGAAGAGGAGAAGAGTGAGCCTCTTGAGGCTTTGGTGAGAGTCTATGTGAATGTCAGGTAATAATAGACATAAAACGTGAATCATTTGCTAGCACAGTGGTTTACCAAATACTTTTCTGTAACTATCTCTTTTGATCCCAACAGTCTCTGATAGAGATGGGATTTTTGCCCAGCCCAGGGGATAAACTATAAATTCTGATATTCAAGTCCAATCTTGTTCCCCTTTGTCTGGACCCTGCCTTAGCCCCTACCTGGTGCATCACACCCCTAAAAACATTTTACCAACATTTGAGGGGCTAGAATCCAGTCCAGAGCCCCAAACAAGTCTCACTCTCCATCCTTCCACATTCCCAAGACTGGTGTCTCTCTCTCTCTCTCTCTCTCTCTCTCTATCCAGACTGCTACTCATTTTCTCTGTTTGGCACTCCACTGATTTGCAGTTCACCAGCCTCCTCCTTTTTATTCCTGGGCTTCTAACAAGGCCTTTTCTACCTGGTGGGTCTAGCACATTGATTAAGAGCATGGGCTTCGTTCAGAATCAGGTAGACTGAACATCTGTCTCTGTGACTGTCGGTCCCAGTTTTCTTCTCAGTGAAATGGAGCTAATAACTCCATTATTAATAACTCATAGAGTTGCTGTAAGATCTAAATAAATCACTGCATATAAAGCCTGTAATATACTCCCTAGAAAATGCTAGGCGCCCAGTAAACAGTGAGGGTGGTTCTTATTCTCATTGTGATTGATTTCTGCATCAGCACTCCAGACTACCTTGTCTCTTCAAGTAGTCATCCTTTACACCGTGGCTTCCATAGATGGAATGGAGGCAAGATGACCTTCCATCTGTCTTCAGGAGGCTGAATCTACCCAACTTCCTTCCCTGGAGGTGCCTCACAGGGTCACTCCCCATAATCAACGCTCCTGTCTCTGCTCCTCCAGTCTCAATGATCCCAGCTCGCCTTTGCTCTCCATTCCATGCAGGCTTCTCCACCACATAATCTGCATAGTCCCTCCAGGGGCTCAGTTGTAGCTGTGAATTGTTAATGATTAGTATTAATTCTCCAAGGTGCAACCAGGATTGTTCATTGTTTACTGAACAAGCAAGAGGAGAAAATGACATAGTTTATGGGGAGCTATGGTGCAGATTGGTTAAATGTCATCACTCTTCAGGGAGATTAATGGTAAATGTGCACAGAGGTCATTTATAACATTAAAAATAAAATTACTGCTGTGTCTTTTCAGCAAACAATGAAGATAAATGTGGCCCAGAGAAACCTTGGAAAGAGGACTATGCAACAAAATCAAGGGATATTGAGGCTACAAAGAGATAAGAAAATTTTTAATTTCTTTGGAGAGCTCAACAGCAAAAATGAGACACACTGCATCCCACTGATGGCCCACAGGCAACCTAGTAGTTCTTCATAAGTTTATACGAAGACTGGCTTTGAGGAACTGGGATTTTTGAAACAAACTCTCAGTGGTTCTTTCATGTCAGCTGGCAGCCATGGTTTCACCAGAACACCATCCTCTCCTTCAGCCTCACCTCCAGGCAATCAGCCTGTTCTGTCAGCGTCACCTCAGACACAAAGCCCATCACTCACTTCTCTCCAGCTCCACCATCACCAGGCTCAGGCAAGTTGCCTTCATCACTTGCTTAGGCAGCTACAATGATCTATGAACTCATTTTCCCACTTCTATTGCCCTCTCTAATCCATTCTCCCTAAATCAATCTTCCCAACCCGGTGATTGAACATGGGTCTCCTGCATTGCAGGCAGATTCTTTACCAACTGAACCACTAGTTCAGTTCAGTTCGGTCACTCAGTTGTGTCCAACTCTTTGTGACCCCATGGACTGCAGCATCCCAGGCCTCCCAGTTCATCACCAACTCCCAGAGTTTACTCAAACTCATGTCCATTAAGTCGGTGTGATGCCATCGAACCAGCTGCATCCTCTGTCATCCCCTTCTCCTCTCACCTTCAATCTTTACTAGCATCATGGTCTTTTCCACTGAGTCAATTCTTCGCATCAGGTGGCCAAACTACTGGAGTTTCACCTTCAGCATCAGCCCTTCCAATGAACAGTCAGGACTGATCTCCTTTAGGATGGAATGGTTGGATCTCCATGCAGTCCAAGGGACTCTCAAGAGTCTTCTCCAACACCTCAGTTCAAAAGCATCAATTCTTTGGCACTCAGCTCTCTTTATAGTCCAACTCTCACATCCATACATGACTACGGGAAAAACCATAGCCTTGACTTGACAAACTTTGTTGGCAAAGTAATATCTCTGCTTTTTAATATGCTGTCTAGATTGGTCATAGCTTTTCTTCCAAGGAGTAAGCGTCTTTTTATTTCATAGCTGCAGTCACCATCTGCAGTGATTTTGGAGGTTCCCACCACCGCCAGAAAAGCCTGCCACTGTTTCCACTGTTTCTGCATCTATTTACCATGAGGTGCCAGCCAGATGCCATGAACTTTGTTTTCTGAATGTTGAGCTTTAAGCCAACTGTTTCACTCTCCTTTTTCACTTTCATCAAGAGGCTCTTTAGTTCTTCTTCACTTTCTGCCATAAGGGTGGTGTCATCTGCATGTCTGAGGTTATTGATATTTCCCCCAGCAATCTTGATTCCAGCTTGTGCTTCCTCCAGCCCAGCATTTCTCATGTTAGTGTGTGAGACAAATGCAACTGTGTGGTAGTTTGAGCATTCTTTGGCAATGCCTTTCTTTGGGATTGAAATGAAAACTGACTTTACCAGTCCTATGGCCAATGATGAATTTTCCAAATTTGCTGACATATTGAGTGCAGCACTTTCACAGCATCATATTTTAGGATTTGAAACAGCTCAACTGGAATTCCATCACCTCCACTAGCTTTGTTCATAGTGATGCTTCCTAAGGCCCACTTGACTTCATATTCCAGGATGTCTGGCTCTAGCTGAGTGTGACTGATCACATCATCGTGACTATCAGAGTCATGAAGACCTTTTTTGTATAGTTCTTCTGTGTATTCTTGCCACCTCTTCTTAATATCTTCTGCTTCTGTTAGGTCCATACCATTTCTGTCCTTTATCGAGCCCATCTTAGCATGAAATGTTCCCTTGATATCTCTAATTTTCTTGACGAGATCTCTAGTCTCTCCCATTCTATTGTTTTGCTCTATTTCTTTGCACTGATCACTGAGGAAGGCTTTCTTATCTCTCCTTGCTATTCTTTGGAACTCTGCATTCAAATGGGTATATCTTTCCTTTTCTCCTTTGCTTTTCACTTCTCTTCTTTTCTCAGCTATTTTTAAGCTCTCCTCAGACAGCCATTTTGCTTTTTTGCATTTCTTTTTCTTGGGAATAATCTTACTCCTCGTCTCCAGTATAATGTCATGAACCTCCATCCATAGTTCATCAGGCACTCTGTCTATCAGATCTAGTCCCTTAAATCTATTTCTTACTTCCACTGTATAATCGTTAGGGGTTTGATTTAGGTCATATCTGAATGGTCTAGTGGTTTTCCCTACTTTCTTCAATTTAAGTCTGAATTTGGCAATAAGGAGTTCATGATCTGAGCCACAGTCAGCTCTTGCTTTTGCTGACTGTATAGCGCTTCTCCATTTTTGGCTGCAAAGAATATAATCAATCTGATTTTGATGTTGACCATCTAGTGATGTCCACGTGTAGTCTTCTCTTGTGTTGTTGGAAGAGGGTGTTTGCTATGACCGGTGCATTCTCTTGGCAGAATGCTATTAGCCTTTGCCCTGCTTCATTCTGTACTCCAAGGCCAAATTTGCCTATTACTCCAGGTGTTTCTTGACTTTCTACTTTTGCATTCCAATACTCTATAATGAAAAGGACATGTTTTTTGGCTGTTAATTCTAAAAGGTCTTGTAGGTCTTCATAGAACTGTTCAACTTCAGCATCTCCAGCATTACTATTCAGGGCATAGACTTGGATTACCGTGATATTGAATGTTTTCCTTGGAAACGAACAGAGATCATTCTGTTGTTTTTGAGACTGCATCCAAGTACTGCATTTTGGACTCTTTTGTTGGCAATGATGTCTACTCCATTTCTTCTAAGGGATTCTTGCCCACAGTAGTAGATGTAATGGTCATCTGAGTTTAATTCACCCATTCCAGTCCATTTTAGTTCGCTGATTGCTAAAATGTCAACGTTCACTCTTGCCTTCTCCTGTTTGACCACTTCCAATTTGCCTTGATTCATGGACCTAACAGTCCAGGTTCCTATGCAACATTGCTCTTTGCAGCATTGAACCTTGCTTCCATCACCAGTCACATCCACAGCTGGGTGTTGTTTTTGCTTTGGCTCCATCTCTTCATTCTTTCTGGAGTTATTTCTCCACTGATCTCCAGTAACATATTGGGCACCTCCCGACCCGGGGAGTTCATCTTTCAGTGTCCTATCTTTTTGCCTTTTCATACTGTTCATGGGGTTCTCAGGGCAGGAATACTGAAGTGGTTTGCCGTTCCCTTCTCCAGTGGACCACCTTTTGTCAGAACTCTCTGCTATGACCCATTCATCTTGGGAGGCCCCACACGGCATGGCTCATAGTTTCATTGAGTCACAAAAGGCTGCGGTCCACTAAGGAAGCCCCTAAATTGCTCAGAACAACCTTTTTAGAAATCAAATTCTTTTCAGTCTCTTGTCTAAACTCCTTAAGCAAAATTCACACCCCTTCCCACAGCCTACAAGATCTTGCCTGCTTGGGCCTCTGCCTCCCTTCCCATCCACTCCTCATGATCCTCCTGGCCCTTGTGATCCTTTTGAGCCACACTGGCCTTTGCTCTGCTTCTAGATCATCAGTATCGTTTCCCACTCCTGGCAATGCAGTTCCTGCTCCTCTATAGCTTTAGACATGGCTGACTGACTTCTCTTCTCCTTCGGTATCAGCTCGAATATCTCCTCCCCAGAGAAGGTTCCCATGGCCTACCTATCAAACCAGGTCACCCATGTCACCTGTTTACTAGCCTAACCCCAGGCTCTTAGTAGAATCTATGAACATTGTTCACTAATCCAAAGCTTGCATGGGATTTTGGCTGAGGCGGGGAGGGTGTGTGTATGGAATTGCTACAGTGTAACCTAAAGGAATTAGTAGTTTCCAGAATGCCAGGAAATTCTACCTCATCCCATCTTTCTACTTAAACTTGGTGATCTATTTTGCACTTCTTCAGCATACATTTATTAGCACTTACTATGTGCCAGGCACTCTCCAGGAGATAAAATAAGATGAATCCCCTGCCTCAAAGAATTTAGAATTTAGTGGGAGAAGTTAGCAATGCAAACATAATCGCCAATGGGGGAGATGAGTTCACCATTAAAGGTGTATAGTGATTACCAGAGAACCCCGGAGGGAGACATACATCTTTCTTAAAGGGAGAAGAATAAGCAATTGGGAAAAGTGATATCTGAGTTAGGAGGAATTGCTCAGATGGAGAAGATGAATCTAGCCCACCAAATTGGGTTACACGAAGGCTGTAGCCATGGCTGCATGTTCAAGAAACTTCAAGTCATGGTCTTCAGCTAAAGATGCAAACCACACAGTGACGCTGGGAAAGTGGGCTGAGCTGGGTGTGCAAAGCCTCAGTTTGAACTGAAGGCCATGGAAACCAGCGAAGGTTTAGGATTAGGACCTAAAGGGAGCTGGCCTCAGAAAGCTAACTCTGGTGGTGGGGGTGACACTAGAGACAAATAATCTTAGAAATTCTTCCTTGCAATTACTCTTCATAGCTATTATTTATGTCACAAATTACTCTTGGGTTTGTTTGCACCTTTGTTTTGCTGAAAGGGTTTCATCTTCTCTATGGGACATGAGGGCTTCCCTGGTGGCTTAGATGGTAAAGAGTTTGCTTGTAATGCAGGATACCAGGGTTCAATCCCTGGGTCAGGAAGGTCCCCTGGAGAAGGAAATAGCAACCTGCTCCAATATTCTTGCCTGGAAAATCCCATGAATGGAAGAGCCTGGCAGGCTACAGTCCATGGGGTCGCAAAGAGTCAGACACAACACTAACACATCAGGCATAAGGGATCTCCAGAGGTACCCTCTGCCTCCAAAATTTGGCCTGGTCAACCTCTTCATTGACAACTTTCCACCCAACCTCCATGGCCAATTCTCCCAAACTCTTTGGGATACTCTTTAGCTCCTAAGAAACCCACATAGTGTTTTATATACCCAATGTCATTTGATCCTCACAAAAATCCTGTATATTAGACAGCCTCTCTGATTTATAGAAGAGAGAAGAAGCCTGTGAGGATATGTCTGAGTTCACACCACCAGTTGTAAAAGAGGAGAGTGGAACCTAGTATTAGTCTCTCTGCCCCTTAGGGGGTCTCATCAACACAAACCGAACATAGTGGTGCCTTGGGTCTGCTGGAGTCATAACAGAAATGAGAGCCCTGGATCAAGGAAGGAATTGTCACCAGGAGAGAGGGGTGGTGCTGGAAGGCTTGGGATTCTTCCAAGGAGAGAAGGAACTGAAGATCGGTTAACTTCCTGAGCACTAGAGGTCTCAGATTTTGGTGTACCTAGCTGTCACCCAGGGAGCTTGTGGAACATGCTGGACCCAGAGCCCCACTCTGAGATCTTCTGACTCTGTAGGTCTGCAGCGGGGCCTGGAAGTGGCATGATTACCAAGCTCAGTGTAACTTTGATGCAGAGAGTCTGCGACCACACTTAGCCCATCGTAAATGGGAGTGATTGGCTGTGGACAGTCTACAAACAAGGAAACTGAGGCCCAGAAGAGTGACTGGCTCATGCTCCCATGAGTCTTACTAGTGGCAAGACAAGTCCTCAAGTGAGCTCTCCTGACTCCTAGCACAACACTTCCTCATCCTGCCCTCAGGGCCTCTGAAGCCAGGCCCTCTCCATACCAATTTACATTATGAGTAGGAACCCAAGATGCCAGTTCTTTAATGAGGTTGTCCGCACAACAATTTATGAGGCCAAAGCCCTCAACAGGACTGGTCTCTGCCAGGCTTAATTTACACAGTTCCCAGGCCTTCCAACACCTCCATTAACATCAGCATGGTGGTGGCAGCTGTTAGCCTGTGCTCATTGTTTGACTACATCCTCATCATGTCACCATACATTTTCATGTCTCTGGGCTTGTTTACCCTTGAACACCTGATTCTCCTCGTCCTGGAAAACAGTGAGTTTCCACTGGGAGCCTGGCCCAGCTTCCACCCCCACTCCTGACCTCCCCACACTCTGGAAGCCGGCCTCCTCCCACCATAGTCTCTGCTTCTCTTTCATTTAACAGCAAGATCCGCAACCCTCCCTCCACTGATGCAGCACTCAAATTTTCCCCGTTTAACGAGTGTCATCAGTTAGGCAAGAGCAAGCAGGTGGGAGACAGCCCCAAAGCTGATACAACTGTGCCTTTTTTAACGTCACATAAATCACCATAATTAAAAATTAATTAAGTGCCCTAAAATTTGGCATTCGTTTAAAAAAGAAATTTGAGTGAGGAGAGTTGTGTAGATTTTGTAGCATGAAGTCTCTGAGACACGAATGAAGGAGGGGCATAGGTGTGGGTTTCTGTTTTGAATGAGCAATTAGGGAGAAGGAACCATTCCCAGTGAGCAAACCCAATGAATCACTGAGTGTCTAACAGCGGTTCATGTAACCTGACCGGGGCACCACGCATCTCAGGTGCAAGTCTGAACTGGTTTCTCCCTTACCCAGAGAGAAGATAACAGGCAGGCAAGTGTGGCATGCTATTTCAGGAGAGATATTCCAGGATGGAAATGACAGATGACCGAGATGGCAGGAGAAAACAGGGGTAGCTCGCTGGGTGAGTGACTTGGCAATAGGCTCCAAGGAAGCCATTAAGTGGTCAGCATTAATAAAGACAGCACGAACCATATCCGAGCAACTCTTTAAACAGATAGTCACCAACAACCTCTGCTCAGAACCCCAGAATCAGGGTGTTGAAGATGGAAGGGGTCTCTGAGACCACTCTGTCACTGTACCACGGGGCACTGGAGAACCATGGAGGTAAAAGACCCACCTCCTACACATAGAAGCTCAGGGCCCAATCCTCCAGCCCTCCAAGGAAGTGGCCCTCAACCCTACGCTCATGAGAATCATTCCAGAAGCTTTTATTTATTTATCTGTTTCTTTTATTCTTGGCTGGGCAGGGTCTCCACTGCTGCACACAGGCTTTCTCTAGCTGAGGCAGCAGGGGCTACTCTTCATTGCAGTGTGCAGTCTTCCCTTTTTGGTGGTTTCTCTTATTGTGAGGCACAGGCTCTAGAACGCAGGCTCAGTAGTTTTGGTGCATGGGCTTCGTTGCTCCCTGGCTTATGGGATCTTCCTGGACCAGGGATCCCCTATGTCCGCTGCAATCGCAGGCAGATTCTCAACCACTGGGATACCAGAGAAGTCCTCCAGGAGCTTTTCATACCCTGGTACCAAGTGTCTATCCTCCAGAAATACTGGTTTCATTGGTCCATGTGGGGCCCGAATATCAACAGTATTTCTAACTTCCCAAGTGACTCCCTGGGCAGTCAGGGTGCTGCCTCAGAAGGTGATCCAACACAAGTAATGGGAGAAGAACCCCATCTGAGGTCACCTGACCAAGTTCTGGGCCCTGCCTGTGGTTTACTACCTGTGAGACCTCAAGCAAAGCACCTAGCAAATAACTGGTTGGATTTGTACCACCTTGCTGTTTAGAAAGCATTTCTTTCTCCATTATTTAATCTCTTGAATCCTCATTCTTCTGATTAATCAAATGGGAATAATAATAACTGTTCTGCCTGTTTTTTATGAGGTTCAAACAGAGAAGGATTGGGAAAGCACATTCTAAGCTATTACTGTGCTATACAAAGGTAAGGAATAATGATGAACATACACTACTCCCATGTATGTATGCTAAGCTGCTTCATCATGTCCAACTCTTTGGGACCCCATGGACCGTAGCCTGCCAGGCTCCTCTGTCCATAGGATTCTCCAGACAACAATACTGGAGTGGTTTGCCATACCCTCCTCCAAGGGCATCTTCCTGACCCTGGGAGCAAACCCACACCTTTAATGTCTCCTGCATTGGCAGGTGGTTTCACCACTAGCGCCACCTGGGAAGCCCAGTGACTTATATTGTTATTCTGGAAAGAATTGCCTCCTCAAAGGTAATAAATAGATTACCGTAGAGAAGACTCTTACTATCAAAAAAGAAAAAAAACCCAGCTTCAGTCTCCCCAAAGTGACTTGATCTTAGCTCTTTTGTAATCTTTCTGTGATTAGGGCATTTGGTGTTTCAGTGGTTTCCATGAATCACCAGAACCTGTGGCTGGAAGACCTAAAGAAGTGGATGTTGGATCTTCTTTTTCAGGCTCTACCCCTTCCTTGCTGCATTGGAGCAGGCTTCAACCATCCAGGGCCTCAGTTTACCCTATTACACAAGCCTGAATTATCATTTCACAACCACAGAAAGGATGCTGTTTCAGAAACTCAGGCCCTTGATTAAAACCATTCACCAAGGATACTTTCCTCCTTGAAATTTATGGGCCCCATAAAAAAAGAACTTGAAGAGACAGAGCAGTTGTTTTTTGTTGCGCCTCATTAGTTTTGAGTTTGGGCTGGCAGTAGAGATCAGAGTACCAGGCATCCATCTAATTGAATCTCTCACAAGCATAAAGTTCCCTGTGGTATGGAGGAGGCTATGCCAGGGCGCTTGTAAGTATCCAGCTGGGGAAAGGAGATGAGGAAGAGTTGGTAGAAGCAGGACTGGAGGAGATGGCTTCTCTGGACTGTGGCTGTGCAGCAGAGAGGTCCTGGGGATAAACGCCAGGGCACCCAGAGAAAGCACCAGGGCACCCAGAGAATGAAAGCAGCACCCTCTCCCATGTCTGGATCCCTCCTCCATCCAAGTTTGTGAGTAAAGGACAGGGTATTGACTCCCTGCCCTTTTGTACCCATTATCACCACTCCTGAGCACATCCTCCATACCACCCATCACCTGGTGGGGGGCCCCATAGACAGACAGGGTGCAAAAGATAGAGATCAAGATGTGAAAATGTGGGTTTCCACCAATCTCTCAGCAAGCCATGTGACCACTATGAAACTTTATATTCTCAACTGTCAATATAAAGCAGGCATAATGATCACATCCATAGTTACTACATACTGCAGTTCAAGTCCCAAATATTGGGGTGAGGAGATCTCTATACAAGGCGCTGTTGTAGATTCATGGAGGTAAGACTTGATCCCTCCCTTCAAGTCACTTACAGTTTGGTGAGGAAGACAGGCATCCAAACCTAGTTTGGGTTTAAGGCATCCAGCTTAGCTAGTTGTGTGCTAAGTCACTTCAGTGATGTCCAACTCTGTGCAACGCTATGGACTGAAGCCTGCCAGGCTCCTCTGTCCATAGGGGTCTCCAGGCAAGAATACTGGAATGGGTTGTCGTGCCTTCCTCCAGAGGATCTTCCTGACTCAGGGATCTTTTATGTCGCCTGCATTAGCATGTGGGTTCTTTATCACTAATGAGAAGACAACCTTGCAATGAGAGAGCAACTCAAAGACTACAAAAGGCAACCCACACCTTACTTACTGACCCCACACGGAACAAACACTCTAAGGCACAAAAGAAGAAGAAAACACCAAGGAAAGTATGTAGGTTTGAACTACATACAAATTTTGAAACTCCTGGATATCAAGACGCATTATAAACAGAATGAAAATACATATAAAATACTGGAGGGGAATGCCAAGCATGTGATAAATAGTTTCACATCCTTGTTAATAATCTCATACAATTCAGTAGGAAAACATGGAGAACCTAAAGGTAAATTGGCAAAAGGAAGTGGACAATTCCCTAAAAATCAGAGTAAGATAAAGCTAGTAACATGTGGAAAAAAATATTCACCCTCACTAGCAAAGAAATACAAATAAAACATCAGGGAAATACTTTTAGTTAAAAAATCACGATAATGTTCAGAGCTGGCCAGGATGTAGTAAGAGGGGCATGCATGTATGAACACAGCTGGTGAGAGTATAAATTGGATTAACTTCTAGAAAGCAATTTGGCAATATGTATCAAGGGCCTTTAAAATGTTTATACCCTTTGATTCAGTAATTCCACTTCTGGGAATCTATCCTATGAAAATAATCTGAAAGGCGGGTAAAAATTTATGCTCAAAGATATTCTTCAAAGTGTTATTATAAACAGCCTAACAATCTGATCATTGAATAATGTTGAAATAAATTATGGTACATATCACATTGTATTATAGCCATTAAAAAGTATCCTTATGGGGAATTTTTAAACCCTAGAAAAAGCTTGCAATATAACCTCAACTGATTTAAGCAATATATACATATGACACAGCTCCACACACTTTTAAAGCATAGGCCAAAAACAAAAGAAATCTACTGAGATGTTAAAAATTATGGCCTCTGGGTAGTGGGATTCTGAGCATTGTTTTGTTGATTTTTACCCTGGTTTTAAACTTTAGACAATAGGCATATATTTTTCAAATGAAGGAAAGTAAAAGAAACTGTAAAAGTAAAAGCTATTTGGGGAATGACAAGTAATTGGTATATGAAGCATGTATGTGTTCATGAAAACACATGATGAGAAACAAGGCCTAATCATAAGGTGTGAATAAAACAGGACACGGCTTACATTTGTTTCATAGGCTGGGGAAGACTTTACAAGCATTTTATTTTGCTCATGTTTTCTTTGGTAGGACTGAGAATGAGAGCAATAAGGTCCTAAGTGTATTTCATGAGCATGTATAAGGCATAAGAAAAAAATACTTTGGAAACTAGAAACCACCAAGCAAAAGGGAAGGAGAATTTTTCTTGTTATCCTAAATACCTTCAACCTCTTCCTCCCATGACTCCAAAATCTTGCTGCCATCATCAGGTCTACTTCTCACTTTGACTATCTTGTCACCATCTTATAAGAACCCTGTGATTACATTGGGCCCTCTGGGATAATCAGGATAACCTGCCATCTAAAGATCACAACAGGTTACATAAAGTAACATATTTCCAGGTTTCGGGGATTGGGATATGGATGTTGATGGGGAGGCATTATTCAGCCAGCCACTGATGGATCACCTAATGTTCACAGTTTTTGTGAACTGGGCACTGGCTAGGGCTGGGAATGCACAGAGGCTCAAGCAACTTGGTGGAGAAGATGTTCTGGGAATGGGTATTCTAGTGCCAGGTTGCATCCAACCAAGGCCAGATGGATCTGGAGCCCAGGGGTTGTGGGAAGAGACCAAGAGAGGTGAGGCAGGAGAGGAAATTTGGACCCAGATCACAGAGGACATTTAAGAACAGGTTAAAGAGTTTGGATCTGATTCCCAAAGGAAGCAGGGCCTGTGTGTTTCCCATGCCCAAGAGCTACTGTGAATGTCCAGCTAGGCTGGACAGTGACAAGTGGCCATCTGCCATCAACTGACAAACTGAGCCCTCCTGGGACTAGCCTGTGGAAGAGGGCCCAGGGCCACCTCCAGAAAGCCCCTGCCATGAGAGGGAGAGGGCAGCTTTGTGGCCCTGTAGGCTGCCCACCTGGCACACTAAAGCCACAGCTTGGAGGACCCCACAGTGTTGGGGGAGCATGGCTCAAAGCTCCGGCAAGTCTACCACTGACATCACAGCCAGGGGTCTGTGGGGTCAGGGCTCTGACTTCCTCTCCGCCTCCGGGTGTTAACCCTGGTTTGGGCCAGACTGAAGCTGGGGATGTCTCAGGCTGTGAGATGGGAATGGTACGGAGGGATGCCTTCCTGCGGGGCTGCTGAGCTGACCAGGGTTGTGTCTCTGTGTGCTCTCCAGGAACATCCCCGGGCTCCAAGATGGCCTTGCAGAGTTCCTTCACTTGCTGGAACGGGACAGTCCTTCAGCTCGGGCAGGCCTGTGACTTCCACCGGGACTGTGCCCAGGGAGAAGACGAGGGCCAGCTGTGCCGTGAGTAGATGGGGCTGCCCCACCCACCCCACCCTGCGCTCACATCCTCTCCTTCCCCCACCACCCGAGGCAGGCAAGCTTGAGCAAACTCCCTTATGTCCAGTGACATTTGTGTCCTCTCAGTGGCAACAAAATTTACACAAGTCTTTAAAAGATGGAGCCAAGACCCATGGTATAGAAATAGCATATAATTAAGAACCGAGCAAGATCTTATAAGTTATGCTCTCAGCATCCTCATGTATAGAGAAAATGTGCAGACTAAAGCCCAACTCGAACATGACTTGAGAAACCTTCTAGGCCCAGACCTCCTTCACTTTTTAAGCCTTTCTTTCACCCACATGCCTCCCTTATCCTCACAGCCTTCCATGTACCCCAGCTCCAGCCATACCAAACCTCCTCTGAGCTCCCGCACACCTTCCTGACTTTGTTTGTGTCCTTTCCCTCCCCAGAATGCCCTTTCCCATCTTAAGTCACATCTGCTCCTTCAAGACTCACGTCAAGAGTCAGTCCCTCTGAGAAGCATCTTCTGACCATTGCCAACCAGTACAGTTGGTTCTTCTTCCTCTATGCAACCCCACCCCCCCACCCCACATCCATGCACCATAATATTCATTGCTTTTTAACATCTTTTGAGAGAGATAATTTACATACCATACAATTCACTCATTTAAAGTGTACAGTTTAAGTGTAGTCACAACTATGCAGCCATTACCACAATCTAATTTTAGAACATTTTTATCACTCCAGAAACAAACCCCCGGCAATCTCTCAGTTCACTCCAATCCCTCCCCCTTCAGCTCCCTCCCCCTCTTCCCTCTCAGCTCCTGCTAGCCCTAAGTAACGACTAATCTACTTACTGTTTCTATAGATGTGCATTTCATACAAATGGAACCGGATAATATGTGGTCTTTTCTGATTAGCTTCTTTCACTTAGCATAATGTTTTTGAGGCCCATCTGAGTTTTAGCACATGTCGGTACTCGATTCCTTTTTATCTCCAAAAATTATTTTATTGTATTGCTATACCATATTTTGTTTATCCATTCATCAGTGGATGAGCATTTGGGTTGTTTCCACTTTGGGGCTGTTGTGAATATTCGTATACAAGTTTTTGTGTAGACAGATGTTTTCATTTCTCTTAGAAATGAGGTTTCTTACCTAGGGGGTAGATTTTCTGGGTCATATAATAACTCTATATTTAACATTTTGAGGAACTTCCAAGCTGTTTTCCAAAATGGCTACACCATCTTACATTCCCACCAATAATCCATAAGGGTTTCCAGTTTCCCCATATTCTCATCAACACTTACTGTTGTACCTTTTTTATGTTAGCCATCCTCGTGGGGGTGCATCCATTACATTTCCTGGAGGTGGTTTCCATGCCTCTCTCCTCTGATGTGGACAGAGTGGGTCTGGTACTCTTCCCCATACCAAGATCTCAAATGATTCCTGGTGCAGCATACATGCTCACTGACTCCTTGTTGATTAAAATGAATACATGAGTTGGGGAGCCTGGCCTCCCCAGAGGACACAGCTTGCTGAGGTCTCACTGGGAGTTAGGGGCAGAGTTGACTTCCAGCCCAGTGCTCACTCCACTTGAAGACAGTGTTCTCAGCAGCTGCCTGGGGAGGAGTGAACACTCTAGGCATTTCTTCCAGGAAAACCACAAGCATTTACAGAATGCATGTAAAGTGAATTAAAAACCAACACGATAATGTAAATAAATAAATAAAAGTGCACTTGATCCTGGAGCACAGACAAATAACACAGCCTCTGTCTTTGTAGCACTGAAAATCCAACACACAGGCAGGGAGTGAAACAAGGGGGTCACAGGTGGAAAAGGACACAGCAGCCTGGAGTGCTGTGGGGTTTCACGCAGCCAAGTCAGTGCCCCTTCAGACCCAGTGGCTCCAGGACACTGTGGCCTGCCTGCCAAACAGCTCTAAGAAGTTCACAGTGTCCCCAAGGTCATTTGGAGGACAGATTTTTCCCTTAACAGAAGAAAGGTATTATATATTCCCTTTCAAGTGAAACAGTAAAGAAATCCACTCTTCAATTTTAAAATCTTCCTTTTTATACAAAACTTTCCAGTGACATTTTCCAATAATCATGGAATAGTGGTTGTTTAGATAAAACTCAGTAACGAGCTGCAGGTAAGCCCTTAGCTTGTTCCATACTGTTCGGCTCCTGGTTTTTTCTCCAAGCTCTCACTACACACAGGGACCAACAAGAAGCCAGGCCCACTCATGCTGCCCCGGACCCAGCCTGTATGTGTGTCTCTCTCTAGTTATTTGTCTCTATAGTATTTCCAGCATTGCCTCTGAGCTGTGTGACTTTGCCTTGGCCTTTTTAAAGTTTTTGATACCCACTTCCCAGCTGGGACACAGGTCAGGCAGTCCATGCCCTGATCTACAATTGGGAAAATGAAAGCACAGAGAAGGTAATTGATTTGTTCAGGGTCACGCAGCATGTTGGGAACAGAGCCATGTTTAGAGCTTTGAGCCTGTGGGATCCAGCTCATTACTGTGGGTTTAAGGCACTTTCCCACCATTTTGGGGCTTGCCATTAATGGGTTTTCAGGGCCAACTCCAAGCTTGAGGGCAACCTGATTCCAGTAAGGAGGGTGGGCACCCACAGCCCAGAAGACTTTTCAGCCACACTTGAAAAGCTGCTCTGACCAGCTGTCAGAATGACTGCTCCATCCTGGAGAACACCCCACTGAGCTCTTCGCTATGGAAGTCGGTTGATAGAAGGAAAGTCCAATTAGAAGGAGGGTTATTCTGATCTTTTTGCCACTCTGATCTTAGTTGTACTCTTGGTAAATATCCTTTCTCTTTTATGAGCACCCTCATCCTTTCAGCATTTAAGCTGTTTTCCTTATCACACTGGCTAATGTTGATTCTGGAAACCAACCCCATGAAGATAGTAACAGTAGTCATAGTAACAACTAACATTGAGAATTTTCTGTATGCTAGGAGCTGCTGTGAACACTCTTCGTCAGCAATCCTATTGCAAAGATGCTATTGTGCCCATGTTACAGATGGGGAACTCGGAGTCCATGATCAGACTGCTAGCCAGTGGCTGGAGCAGTGATTCAGATCCAGGCTGACTTCAAAGCCCATGCTGTTAGTCACTGCAAGCCAGACCACTAGTTTCATGAGTTTCCAGCAATTTCCAGTACAACTCTCACCACATATCCACACAGGAAGAAGAGGCCAGGGAAAGGCAGGGGAGGTCCAGGGCTCTTCTGGGGGGCACTCAGATCACTCATCTCCACCCTCTAGGCCTCAGTTTCCTCATCGGTAATATGAGTTGGAACATGATGCTTGCTGAGGTACTGTTGTCCATGATGCATTAAAGATAATGCTCTTGACCTCATCTGGTCCTTCCCAGGTGGTCTGGAACCTGTTGGGACATATTCTCTGAGCAGTAGTCACTTTAAGATTGTTGGAGATGTCCCCGTGAGGGTCACTAAACTTAAGCCAGGTTGTTTAACCATGGTTGAAATTCAGAGGGAAAAAGTAGGTTGTATCCTGTCAACTCCCAGCCTCAACACCCGATACTTTCCCCCAAAGGAATTACACACTCACACTAAGCTTCATTCAGATTATCAGGCTCAACCTTGAAGGGCATTTCTGACCGAGACGAGTTGGGGACCTGACATGGAGGTGGCGCTGCTCTTGTCCTTCCCCATCCAGTCAGGAATGTGTCCATTCACAACCCATCCTCCAAGCCCACCACCATACACCTCTTTCTAATTAAACATAGCCAGTTTATGTCTATATCCCCTAATGCTGTGACCCATTGGAGGGTGTCTTCAAGGTTCCCTCTGTGTCCTGAGCAATGGCCTTGAAAGCATGCAGTGTCCCAGAAAAGGGTCAGGTTGCCCCACTTCACTCCTTGGGTGGGTCGTGAATTCACTCAATGTTGCAGGCAGCTCACTTCCCCTCCACATACTCAATAATCTCATCTGTTTACTGGGATACTCTTCCTGTCAGGCAAAAACAGTTTGTTTGGGTTTTTTTTTTTTTTAGTTTTATTTATTTATTGTAAAATAAAACATGTTGGTTGTAAAATATTTAAAAAATCAAAAAGTACACAGAAGAAAATAACTATTGCCCATAATCCTCCCTCTCAGACATTCAGAGATAACCATAATATTTTGATGTATTTCTTCTAGCATTTTTCCCATGACTCTTTATTTTCAAGGAAATGTATAACACATATTTATCAAAAGTGTTAACAGAGTTGTCACACAGGAAGGAAAAGAAGTAGCGTCATTTGGCCTGGAGTTTACACTTGGCAGCACCTGCAGCTTCTGCTGAGGTCACATCTCTGTGACCTGACCAATCTGTCTCTCTTAGATTGGAATCAGGTGTCATAATTGCCGAACGTTGTGGGATTGACTGACCCACACATAGCCGATTTGGCCATCCAGCCAAAGAAGTACCTGGCTGCAGCCCAAGAAGAGGGTGGGTTAGAGCAGAGCCTTTCAGACATTAAGGTGCCTGGGAGTTGTGTGAAGGGTATTAAAAATGCAAATTCTGATTCTGTAGGTGGGGGTAGGGAGGGGAAACCTGAGATTCTGCACCACTAACAGTTCCACTGGTGATGCAGGTGTGACTGGTTCCTGGGCCACATTCTGAGTGGCAGAGGGTTAGGGAACTGAAGAAAGTGAAAGTGTTAGCACTCAGTCATGTCCTCACTCTGCAACCTCATGGACTATAGCCTGTCAGGCTCCTCTGTCCATGGGATTCTCTGGGCAAGAATACTAAAATGGGTTGTCATTTCCTCCTTCCCGACCCCGAGATCAACCAACTCCCACTGAGGCCCTGCAACGTGCCAGGCACTGGCACTGAGTAGGTGCTTGAGATGGATGAGGTGACACCTTAGATCCAACGCAGGGTGCCAACACTGCTCAGCAGTGGTCCTAGCAGCAATTTCCCCACCCCGGCCTGATCCGCCAAGGGCTTGATATTGGCACCCACTCCACCATCTTCCTCAGGACTGGCTCCTTGCTGAGCACATGCTCTGATGTTCTTACAGTGGGAGAAATCCTCTCAGCACCACTGCCCACCCTTCAAGATTTTAGTTGTCACATAAGTTGCCCATTGACCTATTTTGGCCTATCTCGTCTCCCTTTATTCAATCATCCACAAAGAAAGGGGCTTCTGACCTCAGCTCACCCTGGATCCTATGCCAAGTTAGGACAAGAATGGGCTTTCAGAAGGTGGGGAATGCCAATGGCTTTCCTCATCCCTGTCCCAGTGGAAGGCCCAGGCATTTCCAGAGAGGAGCCGAAGGACCCATCTCTGGCCCCTAGTTTCAGATGTTGGGTTTCCACCCCCAGATATGAATGATGATTTGTGACGCCACCACTGCTGTGTTTACAGAATGTTTCCATACTCTCTGCCTTACTCTGTCCTCAAAACAGTCCCGTGAAATATGTGCTACCTTACCCCACTTTACAGATGAGGGAGCTGGGGAAGGAAGCGACTTGTCTGAGGTCACTTGGAGAAAGCAGAGAGGTTAGGACCAGAGAGCAGGGGTCCGGTGCTGATGAGGCACCAGCACTGATAGGTCAGGCTAAGTTCTCTGCCTCCTCTTCCTGTAAGAGTAAGGAGGGGGCAATATGCTGTGCAGGACTCAGCTCAGCCCTGCGTCTTCCTTCTACCTGAAGCCCATCGTTGCCTGCTGGAATTTTCCATCGTGGTCTTGGTTTAAGCACATGTGTGAAGGACGTTTTCTGGAAGGTCGCTTCCAGCTACCAGTTAGTTTTCGCTAAAGAAGTGAATGTGAAATTCCTTGAGGGGGGCATAAAAAATAAAATAGAAAAATCTCCTTAGCTTTTGGATTTTTAATCAGAGGAACATGTGGGGTTGGGGGGGGATGATTTCTTCAGGGGGGTATAAATGGGAAGAGATGCTCAGAGTCAGTGACAGCCTGTTTTAATTTATAATTCTGCCTCTGTGTGAAATGCACAGAGAATCAGGGGGAATGAGTAATAATTCACTAAGGTGCTGTCACAGCCAGGAAGTGTTAGGGCCCTCCTTGTCAGCCTGCTGCTGCCAAGAAGGCTGAGACAGAGAAAGGACACTGAGGATGCTGGGCCCTGCTCGAGAGCTCCCACGTGGAGACAGGCCTGCCCAGGGCTGTTGGGCACCATCAGGGTAGTCTGGAAAACCAGCTACCTCCTCAGGGCTGAGAGCCTTCTAGCCATTCTGTGAGTGAGCCGAAGCAAGGGAGCTCTCTCTATCCCTCTGCTCCTGTCCTTCCCTGTGGGCCGTGGGGAAATATATGATCTTTAGAACTGACGGTGGCCTCTTTAATGGGACCTGAGATCAGGCTGGTAAGGAAAAAAGTGCTAACAGGATCGTTTATGCTGAGCCAACAGATGATATAAAGAGGCCCCAGGGGCTGGGGTTGCTTAGTCAGGATAGGCTAGGTTATGCTGCAGTAATAAACCATCCCCAGATTCCAGTGGCTTAACATAACATTTATGGTTCTTCCTGTCCACTGAGGGTTGGGGGAGGGGCCTCTACCCCACAGGATCTCTCCTGCTGGCAGAAGCACCACCTTCCTGCAGCAGTGCTCCCAGGAATGAGAATTCTCCTTGGTCACTTCAGCAGGAGAAGAGAGAGGCTGAAATCTACACCAGGGCTTTCATAGCCTTACTCCAGAGGAAACACACATCATTTCCACTCACATGTCATTGGCCAGAACCAGCCATGGGGCTTCACTTAACTGCAAAGGGATTGGGATATAAAGGGCAACAAATAGATAGTTTTGAGCAGTATGTGTCTCTGCAGACAGAGATGATTTGAGGGACCCAAACCAACCACCTCCCAGCCAACACTACCTCTGCCGCCGCCACATTCTTATCATGGTGCCGATCACTGGAAATGTACTTCAGTGAGATATATATATGCACTGGCTTTTCTAGGGTCCTGTTCATGGTGGATCTGTGTGAAGAGCACAGAATTTAAAAGCAGAAGAGGGACTTCTCTGGTCCAGGGGTTAAGAATCCACCTGAATGCCAGGGACACAGGTTTGATCTCTGATCCAGGAAAATTCCACATGCTGTGGGGCAAGTGAGCCTGTGTGCCACAACTACTGAAGCCCATGTGCCCTCGAGCCTGTGCGCGGCAACAGGAGAAGCCAACACAATGAGAAGCCCATCCACTGCAACGAGGAGTAGCCCCTGCTGTCCGCAGTTAGAGAAAGCCTGTGCGCAGTAACAAGGACCCAACACAGCCAAAAATAAATACATAAATAAGGCAGAAGAGCTGGGTTCAAATCCCAGCTGGGTTACTTGTTGACTCTGTGACCTTGGTCAAGTTGCTTAACATCACTGAGCCTCTGCTTTCTCATATAGAAAGCTGGGTTAACGATACCCTATGCTGTGAAATTATTATTATTTTCAGAAGATCAGAAAACAGTAAACCAGCACATGTACAAGTTTGAGATTAGGCTTCTCTTCACTCTGAGCAGCATTAGACATTGCAGGTCTGGTTGGGGAGCTGTTATTAAAGAGAATGGTCATGCCTGGCTAATTTTACTTGATGTTTTGGGTTTAGCAGTCCCGGCAATGACCATGCCCCTGTGCTCTCCCTGCAGGTAAACTCCCTGCTGGTTTTTACTGCGACTTCGAGGATGGCTTCTGCGGCTGGACCCAAAGCTCACCATCACCCCACATGCCCCAGTGGCAAGTCCGGACCTTAAAGGATGCCCAGTTCCAGGACCACCAAGGTACCACCCTCTCTTACCTTCCCTGGTGTCTACCTGGCCACATGACAGAATTGGGGCACCACCCAGAGCCACTGGATCTCCCCCCCCAACCCTGGGTTGCACCCACACAATTTCTTCAGACCCCCTTGGGCATTAGAGTGATTAAATCAAGCCAAGACTGATGTTACCTTTTGATCCTTAAAATGAGAATTTTGATAACAGATTAGCTGAAAAATAAGAACAGTAACAATAATAATAATTTGACAAGTTAGTTGAAACCTGCTGTGTATTAAGCACAGAACTCACTGAGAAATAAGGAAAACTTATTTTTCCTTATTGCACAATCTTTGCTTGGAAAGAGAGGAATTTTGTACAAGGGACTCCAGCTGGAGCAGGTAAACATAGGGGAGGGGGAGAGACCCCCTCCATCCTTCAGAGAGGTGGGAGACTTTATAATGTGGGAGACTTGGACTCAGGGAGGTCCTCCTGTCATTTGCCCTAGGATCATGCCTAGGAACCTTGCTGTATCTAGATCATTCCCTAGGGCCCAACTTCTTCAGCCAAATCCTACCACTACATCCAGCTGAAGCTGGCAACTCCCACCCTTCCCACATTGTAGCCCATCTTCTTTCTCACAGGCCCTGCTTGACTGCCAGAGGGGCATGGGGTCTCCACACATCCAGGAGATGCCACCCACACTGGGCTGACTCTACACCTGGAGGTGCTGGCCTGGACATGGGATCAGAGGTGGTGTGTGGGACCAGTGTAGCTCCCAGAGCTGGGCCCCTGGAGAGGCCACACCATCCAGTCATGGGCCTCTTCTTGGACTGTGCACCATGGATAGGCCTAGCAGGCCCAGGCACCACACCTTTCTGCAGGATGGAGGGGGTCTCCCCCCCTCCCCTGTGTTTACCTGCTCCAGCTGGAGTTCCTTGTACCAAAATTCCTCTCTTGCCAAGCAAAGCTTGTGCATCCTACAGCTTCCTGTAAGAATTAATAGCAATGATAAGTATGAAAGAGGACAAGATCCAAGTCTGCCACTGAGGTTCTCAGCACCCCTGCAGTTCTGTCCTTGGTCCCCAGAGCCAGCTGCATCTAGTGAGCTGGCTTTGGGCCCAGTTGGGAGGGAGACTGAGTTACTGGACCATGGGGGAGTCTGCAGGACCCTCCCCAGATATGGAGGCCAAGAGCTCTCGCTTCTCCTCCAGCCTTCTCGCCACACTGCCTCATGCTCAGTGCCTGGTCTGCAGGAGCAGAGAAGACAAACAGCTCAAAGCCCGATGTGAGACGTGATCTTTGTCTCTGCTCTGGTAGTCCCTGATAGCACCCATAGCAAATGTGTCCAGCCCTGTTGAATACCTCTTGTGACAGGGCTCTCGCTGCCTCCAAGAGCAGCACTTTTCATTGCTTAACAGCTCAGAGTCGCACATCCATTTCCCATACCTGGAGATGAGCCCCACCCCTCTGTAAATTCTTCTCAGTGATCATGATTTCCATCTCCTGGAGCCCCACAGAACTGAGCTGTGCCCTCTCCCACAGAGGCAGCCCTTCAGATATTTGAAGACAACCATTATGACCTTCCCAGGTCTTTTCCCTCCCTGGTCACATAACCCTGGCCATTTGATTTTTCCTCAAGGGAGGGAGGGTGTTTTCCAAGATTTCTGGCCTGGTCTAGTTACTTTCCCCTGGACCCATCTGAATTTGTTACTTGGTAGTAACTCTATAAAGATTTTTCTAAGAGATAGAGAAACACAGAAGTGAACATCTAGAGTCCTATCTGGGGCTCTGTGAGGCCCCTGAAAGTGAGGCCCCTGGGCTCACTCTGGCCAGCACCTCCACAACACCAAACATCTGCTGGTACTCCTGGACATTTATTTGCAGATGCCCCTTCCCACCACCACAGGGGACTGAGGCTCATGTTCTGCCAGGTTTTCTGGCAGATCGGTGCTTAGAAAAGAATAAATGAGTCTTCCTGGTCAGGGCATGGGGCACAGGCTGACCTGGGCTCTGGAGAATGGAGTAGACAGTGAAGGTTCTGAGACCATTGGAGGGCAAAGCACTGGCATGACTGGAAACGGGGGGCAGGGGTGGACCTGGGGAAGTCCAGCATGCTTCAGGCTGCTCCTAGGCTATTAGCTAAAGCTGGTGGTTGTGGGAGATCAGGGAATGCAATAACCCAGATGTATGGTGCTGGAATGTCACAGGCCGTTTAGAATGAAGAACTCTGCACAAGCCTAGTCTCACAGTCAGTGATAAGCAGGCTATCTTACCCACTGGAAGTAGCAGCAACAGTGTCTTCTGTCCTGAGGCTAGAGAAGAATAGTGCGGGGCCAGTTAACCTTGCATCCCAAAGCCCTTCAGTGCACAAGGATGGTGCGGTTTTGACTCTTCTCCTCTCTGCCCAGGCCACGCCCTATTGCTCAGCATCACTGATGCCCCCACCTCTGAAAATGCCACAGTGACCAGCGCTACATTTCCCGCGCCCATGAAGAACTCTCCGTGCGAGGCAAGTGTTGATGTTCCGCTAGTTCTCTGTCTGCTCCTCCCACTTCCAGGCACTGCCGGGTGAACGCGCACAGATGAGCAAAATAGACTGATGGTCAGGCTTCTTGTGCTCCTGTGGGAGGACCAGAGGGCCGTTTGCACCAGCTTCTAGGCAGACAGTAGCTACCAACATGGTAAAGTCCCGTCTGCAGAGAATTTCACCTCAAACACCACACTCAGCTGCACTGAACTCTTTGCAATAGAACTTTGATGTCAGCAAACCTCCAAAATATTTCCAAGACGTAAGAGGCGACCGTAACAGCAACTTTCTACAGAATCCTTTTAAAAGATGTCAGTCTCTTACAATACATTTCAAAGTTTCAAAGCATCAACACTCTGACTTACATAACTATCACTAAGGCGTCAATGGCAGTCGGCGAAGTGCCTCCAGAGCCGCTGGCCCAGACAGTCAGTGTGGCTGTTGCCCCTTCAGTGTGGGGACTAAAGGGCCGGTGCCAGGATTCTTAGCTCAGGGTCATATTCTCTAGGGACCAGGAGGTGAGCTTAGACCTCCAGGAGGGCCCAGTGATTCAGCTTATGGACTCTGGAATCAACTACCTGAGTCCAATCCAGGTTCCATCACTGACTGGTGGTCTAATTTGTTTTATCTGTTAATAACCTCTCAGAGCCTCAGTTTTCCCACCTGGAAAGTGGAGACGCAGAGTGCCTACCCCAGGGACATGAAGCTTAAATAGGTTAATATTTGTAAAGGGCTTGTCATGCGGTCTAGTACAAAGTAAGTAGCATAAAGATTAACCAACAGTGTCTGAAAGCCCCCATAAATATGCAAAGAATGGGGGAGGAGGAAGAGAAGCCAACAGCCAGAGTGTGCCTCTCTACACTGGCCCAGCATTGTGACGATACCGCACACAGTAGGAAGTCAGGACTGAATTTAATTGTGGCCAGTCCTCTCTTTCTGGAAACTCACTGGAGAAACTCCTTTCGGGCTGCTTTCAGGAATAGCTCTGTGCTCTCGGAGCAATGTGTTGCCTTTCAAGTTGTGGATATTGTGAAACTGACCACATTCACATCCCCTCGGCAGGCTGGTAGCAGTGCCAGGCAGGCAAGGCTTTGAACAGCAGAGGTGCAGGAAAGAGGGAATTTAGTCCCTGAATCCCGACTCTTGTGACTCCGTGGACTGTAACCAGCCACAGTTACCCATGTAATACCACAGTCTGTCCATGGTATTTCCTCGGCAAGAATACTGGAGTGGGTTGGCATTTCCTGTACAGGCAAATCCAAGCCCTCCTGTCTTTTTGTGAAATAAAAACTCACAGACATAAAACAAAGGAGAATGGAAAAGATATATCAATGATGGTTTTTTGATCAGAAGAATGGTAGAATTAAATCTGTCTTTACCCAGTAAGTTTGCAGCAGCCTCGCTCCTGATTGGCTTTTATATTGTTGCTTGACATCTACCCCATCACCCTCACCTTCTCCTAGTGTATGTTTTATGTATCTCTGTGAGCCACCTTAAATCCCTTCTGGAAGAAGTCAAGGCACAAATATGTAAATTCATTATGTTAAATTGTATTTGAGAAACCATGCTCTCCGCTGCAAATGGTGGAATTACTCAGTCATCGTTGATATTTCTCGGGTGTCTCAGAGCATCACCTAGAAAGGGAGGTTTCTTAAGAGGAAGTCTAAATATGGAGAGGTGATTGGCCTGTCTGACAGGCAAGGGGAATCCTTAAAATCACTTCACCTTCAAATTTATTTTTTACTAGATTTAATGTGAGCCTAATTTCAAAAACAAGAAATGTCAGGGTAAAAATGATATTTTTCTAATACGTCATCATTTTTCTAATAACATTTGGGTTGATCAATAGCTTAAACAGGTGTTTTGTTTTACTGGCCTATTTTATTATTCCTCCAGTCACATTTGCTCTGGGCGGTTTCTGCTATTTCCTACCCTTTTCCAGAGCTTGGCTCCGAACGAGGAGTGAAGGGAAGGCAAGGAGAGCACTCCATTTTCAGCTCACAGTTATTTTGCATTCAGGGTTTCAGATCATTCATCTCAGGCTGCTGGGTCTTTGAATTCCCAATGTTGGGGAAATGTTTTCATCAGAAAAATAAATGGCCAAAATAGAAATATGCATTTCCAGGTTTGTAAGCCCTGCCATCTGTTTCCCTCGAATCCTAAATACAGAAGACAGGAAGTTGATTTCCTTCTCCCAGGTTGGCTGAACGTCGGTCACAGAGAAACAGATGTTGCATTGCTGTGTGGGACTGTGTGAGGTTAACCTCTCTCCAACCCTAAAGGGGCCTCCGCTGGCTGTGGGGCCGCTGTGCAGGAAGGTGGACACCAGACAGAGCCATGAGTGGAAGTCTCTGGTGAGAGTCAGGCCCATGAGGACAGGCTAGAAGCACTGAGCTCCCAGCTGACACCCACCCCTGAGCATCTTCTCTAAACCCTAACAGTCCTGGCCCATGGCCTCCAGAGAGTTGAAGTAATTGCCGAATAACTCACAATACTCTTGAGACACTACAATCCTCAGTGGATCCCAAAGGGAAACTGGTGTCACCATCAATGCATTTCCTTGAAAATCTGGCTACAAGCCACTGGTAGGTCTGTGTTTCTCCAGTTGCAATCACTTGGAAAATATGACAAATGCAGATTCTTGGGCCCCACCCCAGACTTCCTGAACCATCACTGACAAGGGCCCAGGAATCTGCATTTTCAGGCCCTACCATTGGTGATTTGGATGCACACTGAAACTTAGGAGTGACTCACCATAGGTGTCCTTGCCTGTTGTGACTGAAATTCATTCTGAGCCCAAGCTGAGAGCTCTCCTCCATTACCTGGGCGCCAAAGATTGGGATGTAACTTGCCTTGCTAGAAAGATGAGTCTGAGGAGGGGTTAGAGTTGACTGATGGTGTTGGGGAGAGAGGTGGTGGAGACAGAAGGAGGAGCTGCTCTGAGAGTCACGTGGAGCTAGGTCAGGGTGATAGAGACATAGCCAGGGTGTGCCTTTGTGCCAACCAGCTTCCAGGGCATTTCAGAAGTGTGCCAGCTCTGGCCTCCTCCTTCCAGATCCCTGCAGCCACTGTCGCCAGCATCTCTCTCCACTTCCGGGCCTTGGTGCAGAACTGCCGCCTCCATGGCTCTGCACTGTGGCATGTGGGGCATGAATATTTAAAGACCTCTTCCCATCCCTGCCCCACTCTCCTGCTCACAAACTATCTCTGCGAGAAACTGAGGAGCCACTTACAACACATTCAGATTTTATTTTATTTTAATTTTGCTGAGCTCCAGTTCAGATAATTAAGTTGCCACTGGGGAGGGGAACCTTGCAGTGGCTTTCATGCACTCACTTGCTGTCAGAACTGCTCGCATCCCGGGTGGGGAGACACACTGGGATGTGTCTAGCATTGCAGCTGCTGGTAATAAAAAGGAGGGGAGAGTGGCAGGGCCCGTCTCCGCCCCTCCCCCTGCCTTTCACACATCCTAGCAGACTGAATGTCTCAACAAGCCCCGTGTGGTTTGAAATCCTATTTTATTTGAATAGTCCGACTGTGACTAGAATATTTTAAACCATGTTGTCAGGACGGAACAAGGTCTGGGGGGGAGGGGGGCGGAAGTAGGCTTCCCTCAATCTCTTTCCCCCTCCACAATGTAGAAGTAGTTTTCCTTCTCTGAGCTGCAGAAATGAAAGGGACCCAGGAAGTGGGAGGTGACCCACTTTATTTGTGCTGATACCCTAGGGCAGGCCAGTTCCCAGCTACTGGTTTTCTGACCTTGCTGAAGCTGCAGCCGCCTCTGTCCTCTCCATACACACATGTGCAAACACTCAGACACACACACACCCTGGGGCTGGAACACACCTGGCCTTTCTGTGTCTGGCATTTGCCCTGTAGTGATAAAAGCTTTGATTAGTGACTGGGGGCTGCTGAGACTAGGGCAGAAGGTGACCAGCAGGACTCCTCCATGTTGACATGGGCTATCTAGTCTGCAGGGAAGGAGACCTCCACTCTGTCATTAAAACCAACAAATATGGCCAGAGGAAGGTGGGAGAGGGGTTAGGCGTCTGGAATTAACCTCTGCTGTCCATTAAATTCTGTGCAAAGTCCCACTGGGAAGGAACTTCTTATGGCAGGCGGCCAGGGAGTTTTTCAGCAAATTGCTCTCTGGTTGATTTTGTAAGGATTTCCAGACTGCTGGCGCTCATTCCTGGACACAGAGCCCATCCTTTCCTGAGGATTTGGCTGGTGAGACATTCTCCAGCATCTTAGTGTAAACCCACATCTCAGTGAGTGTCATAGCTGTGTTGAGATGGCTTAGTCAGGCTGGCCTCACTCCCTCCCCTTGGGTAGACAAATAGGACTTCCAGATAGGAAGAGGAAGGAAATTTGAGACTCCTGGGTTTTAACAGTTTATTAATTCAATGGCAAAATCTCCCTTGGAATGGTCAAGAAAAGAAAAATAAGAGTAATCATAATTACTACAGGATGACTTGGGGCAAGGGAAAATACAAAAGCTGAGGGTCTTTTCCTTTGTCAACCCCACCAAACCCTCACAAGCAGGGGCTAAAGATGCTGAGAATATTCTATGTAGCTCACTTCGTGGAGTAGATCCTACGTGTCAGGGATTTCCCCACCCATGACCTAAGTCAGGATGCTTGCAGGGTGGCCCAGGAAAGAGAACAGCCCATCTCCGCAGGACAAGAAAGTGATGTCCCCAGTGTGCACAGCCAGTACATACAAAATCAATATCAAACTCAGGTCTTATGACTCTGAGCCCTGTGCTTTCTGTCACATTACCTTGACTCTGCCAGGGGCAGATGGTACTTTCTCAGCTTCCAGGGAGCTGACGTGGGTCTTGGAAGTATCCCTGAGGACTGGCATGCCTCCCACCTCCCCCAGAGACCTCATCCTCCTCACAGGGTCTTCATCTCCAGAGACAGGGAGGAAAGTCATACCAACCATTTTGTAACAGACTAGTTACCCACTTCATCTCTCCTCAAGCTGGGACTGGTCACTGGGTCTAATTCCTAAGCAACAAAGGGGTTGTTGCTGCTCACCCACGGAACCTAGGTATTATTTGTGCCTTGTGTGTGTGATGATCTCAGCCTCACGTGCTCTCACCTATTTTAGCAAATCAGGAAGGAGAGGCTATTTCAAGAGGCCTCACAAGCTTGATCCTGAATAAAGCTGTTGTGTCCTGAATCCATCCCATCTTCTGCACTGAATATGTGCCCACCTTTGGGGAAGGAAAGTGCACCTTGCCCTCTTCCTATTCACCGTCCTCCCCTGGGTCTCTGCAGAGCGCTGACTGGTGGAGGAACAAGCAGTTTCCTCCCGAGTCCACCTAGGACAGCCTTTGCCCCTGTTTAGCCAAGTGATGCTACACAGACAGCTTTGGTGACCGTAGAGACCCTCTTCGTAAACAGTGAGGGCCCAGTGCCAAGCTCAGGGGCAGACTGGGGTGATACCCTCCCTAGCTCCCCTCCACTCACCTGAGTTGAACTGGATAGTCAACCCCCATCTCATCTCACACTGTGACATCCACTGCGGTGACAGAATGCTCACCAACTCAGCAACAAATCCCTCTCATCTTTGGATAGTTCCAGGCTTCAGTGTTTGCCTAAATCAAGAGCAAATGCAAGCTAGACTCGCCAGGGCTTGTTTTCACACCCTCTGTTCTCTGCACTCCTCCTCTTCTTGCTTCGAGGAGCCTTGAAGAAGCAGAGACAGAACTCCGTGCTAGCTGCGCAACACCCAGCTGCATAGTTGCCAGTGGTCCATCCCTGCCCGGGACATCACGGTGGGCCCGGCAGGAAGCACAGTTTCCCTCGGGCTCCTGTGGGGTGACGCTGACATCTGAAGCAAGTCAGAGCAGCATGATGGCCCCAGGCAGCTGCCTCCCTCCTGCGCCACAGCCCAACAAGCACGACATCGCCTGTGTCTAGAGGAACCCAGCTGGTCATCTGGGGCCAGGGCAAAAGGAGCATCACAAAGGCAGTCTGGTGTGGTGGTTGGAGCAGCTCCTTGAGGTCCCGCAGTCCCTGGTAGAATCCTGCCACTTTCTAGCAGGGTGATCTTGGGCAAGTCACCTCACTTTTCTCAGCCTCAGTGTCCTCTGCAGGGCTGTTGGGAGAAACAAGCAGACAAGTTAGAAAAGGGCCCAGCCTGGATTTGGCTACATAGTAGATGTTTAATAAGTGTGGTTTCTGCTTCTCCACTGCTATGTGTATACATGTGTGCTAGGTCATGTCTGACTCTTTGCGACCCCATGGACTGTAGCCCGCCAGGCTCCTCTGCCCGTGGGATTCTTCAAGCGAGAATACTGGAGTGGGTTGCCATTTCCTCCTCCAGGGGATCTTCCCAACCCAGGGATTGAACCCAGGTCTCCTGAAGCTCCTGCATTGCAGGTAACTGCTGCTTAACAGCAGTATTAGTATCTGACTTTTGTGATGACTCCAAGATCAAAGGCTGGACCTGCCCTATCCAACAACCCTCAATCTGAAGAGCTAAGCGAGGGTCCTCCCCCTCAGGAAAAGCACGGCACCTGCCAGGACAGGGCCAGAAAGGTAGCATGGCACTTGGCTGGGCTGGATGGACACACAGATGGCTGGCGGGAGGTCCTTACTCAGGCGGTGAGCCAGCAAGTATTCCTCTCAAACCCACCATGTCACCAGCCAGCCATGCAGGAGACAGACCACAGGAATCTGGGATCTTTTTAGAGTGTTTATTCAGCAGAAAATTGAGAACACTTACTTCCAACATGACAGGTCCTGGTCTCCAAGTTACTTATGAATCACTTGGCTATGTTACAAAATGCAAGCCAAAATTCTTAACTAGAGCCCTCAAACACCCTAAATCTTTGCACTCCTAGGAGAAAGAAACCTTCCCTTAGTCTGGGGCTAAGGGAGGGACCCTTAATAATCGTAAAGTAACTAAAGGAGTGCAGCACTCCCCTCCATCAAAGAGGGGGGTACATTCTAAGACCACTAGCAGATGCCTGGAACCACGGATAGTACCAAACCCTGTATATCCTATATTTTTTCCTATACTAGCAGGTAGGTAGTATGTACAGCATGGACAGAGTGGCCAAAAAGATGATTCATGTCTCAGGCGAGACAGAGAGGGTCAGCATGAGGTTTCATTGTTTCGTTCTGCTACTCAGAATGATACAGAATTTAAAACTTAAGAATTGTTTTTTTTCTGGAATTTTCCATATAATAGTTTTGGACTGAAGTTGACGTTGACCTCAGGAAACTGAAACTACAGAAAGTGAAATGGCTGATAAGAGGACTACTGTATTTTTTTAAAATAGTGATCCCCTCCCATGTGGCTGGCACTGTGCTAAGCCTGTCACTCGCCTTATCTCATTACCAAAAGAGACTTGTAAGAAATTGTTGCCCCATTTACTGATGCGGAACCTGGGACTTCAAAAGCTTCAGTGACTTGCTAGTCACCCTTACTGGGAAGAGGCAGAACCAGGATTCAAAACACATCTGTCCAACTCCTAGGCCAATCCTGCAAACACTCTTAGCGTCATTGGACTTGACTCAGGTCACCTGAGTGTGAGTCCCAACACTGCCATGTAATGAGCCACAGGACCTCAAAATCAGTCTGTGTCCCTAACTGGGAATAAAAAGGCTTGTGTTACTTGCTGCGAGAATTAGATTAAAGTGCAAAAACTCTTTGTATTCTCTTCAATCTTTTATGAATGGCAGCAATTATTATGATCCCTCTTCTTCCTCTGCATAGGTGTGAAGAAGTCACTGCTGACATAAATTCAGACAGGCTATATTCTTATTTCTCCTCTGAGTCAATTAGCAATGCAGGCAGCTTGGGAGCATTATTTTGCACAATGCCGATCATTAGCACCAGGGGGGATGTGCCCAGCGAACCTGCTTCATCCTAATTAATTAATTAATTGTGCAGCCTCTTAATCATGAGCATGGCCATGGTCCAGGATGAGCGAAAACAAGGAGTTTCAAGGACCTCATTGAATCTCAAGGACCCAACAGATATGGCCCTACTGAGATCTGGGGCCAGAATCATTCTTACCTCAGTACCTAGAGCTGGAAAGCTGCTGGAACCTAGCATTCTGTCACCACTTCCTGTGATGTGGTTGATGCTGCCAGAACACATGCTAATGGGCTAAAATAATCAACAGTCATTGTAATTACAGTCGGACATAATTAATTTAATACCTTTGAGTCATTCAAAATTAATACCTCAGCCATTACATGATGAAACTGAGGCATAGAAGAATTACTGTCAAGGCTCATGGGTGTGAATAAAAAACCTCCTGGGCACTTGGCAGAGATTTCGGTTTAGGTCCCATTCCAAGTCTATTAATCAAGCGCCCTCGTGGCTCCCACTAGTGGTGATCATTGGAGCACATTCATGCGGCCAGGATGCACAGGGGCCAACCTGTTGAAAGCACACTCTCCCCAGGGAATAAATGCTCCCTGAGTGGCTACGGGTCCTGCAGACACCTGGAGATGCCTAAAGTCCATTCTCTTTCTGATGGCTGTTTATGAAGGTTGTAGGAATTTCATTTCACTGAGTCTATCCTGTTCCCCAGTGTAAGGATTTCTAAAGCTATTTCTCAGCATCCTCTCTATCACCCACAGAGAAACTGAGGCACAGAGGAGGTTGTCTGCCCAAGATCACCTCATTACAGTGTAACTCAAAAGAAAACATTGTTTTCTTCACACAAGACTGAAAAGATAATCCTGTAGGGGACCTGGAAGATAAAACACTGGACTGAAAATTTTAATACAGCATCCTTCATCCTGTCCTATTCTGTTTGTGTGAGCTGTTTATTTCTAAACTTATTCCCTGCCTGCTTTTTCCAATACAGGAGGAAGGAACTAACATTAATAAATGTATTTGGTAAGTTGGGTACTGGGCTCACATAATCTTACTAAATTCTCCCAGCAACTCTATAAGGAGAGTATGATTAGCCCCATTTCATGGATAAAGACTGAGGCCCTGAGATTTTTTGTTGTTGTTGTTGTTCAGGCCCTAAGCTGTGTCCAACTCTTTGTCACCCCATAGACTGCAGCGCACCAGGCTTCCCTGTCCTTTACTATCTCCCAGAGTTTGCTCAAATTCATGTTCATTGAGTAAGTGATGCTATCTAACCGTCTCACCCTCTGCCACTCATCCCCTTTTGCCTGCAATCTTTCCCAGCATCAGAGTCTTTTCAAATGAGTCAGCTCTTTGCATCAGGTGGACTAAGCATTGGAGCTTCAGCTTCAGCATCAGTCCTTCCAATAAATATTCAGAGTTGATTTTCTTTAAGATTGACTGATTGGATCTCCTTGCTGTCAAAGGGACTCTCAAGAGTCTTTTCCAACACCACAGCTCAAAAGCATCAATTCTTTGGCATCCAGCCTTCCTTATGGTCCAACTCTCACATCCATACATGACTACTAGAAAAACCATAGCCTTGACTGTACAGACCTTTGTTGGCAAAGTGATGTCTCTGCTTTTTAATACACTGTCTATGTTGGTCATAGTTTTCCTTCCAAGGAGCAAACATCTTTTAATTTCATGGCTGCAGTCATCATCTGCAGTGATTTTAGAGCCCCCCCAAATAAAATCTGTCATTGCTTCCACTTTTTCCCCTTCTATTTGCCATGAAGTGATTGGACCAGATGCCATGATCTTAGTTTTTTGAATGTTGAGTTTCAAGCCAGCTTTTTCACTCTCCTCTTTCACCTTCATCAAGATGCTCTTTAGTTCCTCTTCACTTTCTACCATTAGAGTGGTATCATCTACACATCTGGGGTTGTTGCTATTTCTCCTGGCAATCTTGATTCCAGCTTGTGATTACATATTGTGTCATAAATAAAGACAGGAACATTCTTTCTGATTCCAGAGCCAGAGCATGACCCGACCTCATTCCCCAGAAGCTCCCAGTTCCCCTTAGTCTTCCTTGCAAAGCCCACAGTTCAAGCAAAAGAACTAGATCCTCCTCAAAGTGGTGAAAAGATGGCACTCTCTTTTCCCACTTTCCAGTGATATCAGAATCCTCCCTTGATGCCTTTTTTAATATAGCATTTATTGTTTCTTCTGATTACAAAAGTGCTCTACATTCATTGTAGAATATTAGGAAAATATAAAGAAGAAAATTGAAATTTCCCACAGTCTTACCCTCTAAAGATAACCCATCACCATGTTTGTACATTTCTTTCCAGAAAGATAAATGTAGATTTGAGCAGAGGGATAGATAAAGGATTTATATAAATTTGATACCATACCATATAAGCATTTTATATCTTCTTTCTTTGCTTAGTATTATTCTTTCCTAGATCAATATTATTCTTCAAAAAATATGCTTTTACACTGAGTTTGTTTTTTTCTAGTTATCAAAAGTAATAGATGTTCATTATAAAAAAAAAAATTAGAAAAGAAAGGAAAGACCGAAGAAGGAATAATATAGCCATAACTTTGTAACTTCACCAGCCAGGGACCCCACAGTTACTACTTTTGTATATAATCTTCATTGCTTGCTGTGTTTTACTAAGGGGGCATGTGGATGACCCTGGCTGGGTGTTCTCTGGCTTCATTGTGATGTCTGAGAAAGAAGGAAAGACACGGGGTGCTGTTTTCAGAAACAGTCTCAATCTTTTAAGTCTCTTACATGGCCAGGAATCCAGCATTCCTTAAGCCTCTGTAATTGCAAGTATTTCCCAGCATATTTTATTTGCTTGTTATCAGAAATCCACATCTGGCCTGCCTCGTGCTGAGTTGGGTTGATTTTCCATTAGGCTATTTATAGCTAGAGAGTTGGTATTTATTTTTTCCAGGTGAATTAGAAGATGGTGTACAAAATGTTGGGTTTTGCAGTGTCAATAGTCTCAGTTAAAATTAATAAGACCATATTAAAACTCTTAAAATTATAGATTCACACCCAGAATTACAGCCCTGGCATCTTAGATTAGAAAGAAGATTTAACCTCCGATCAAAGCTTGGATGTCCTTGACAACATCCCCAATCCTGGCCATCCAGTCACTGCTGGATGACCCACAGTGTGGGGAGTACTGGAGGAGTACCCATCCCACTTGCTACAAACAAGCTCATCTCTGAGCATCACAGTCTGTTAAAAAGTGTTTTTTCCTTTTGTTGAAGTGAAATACACACTGGAGCATCCGTCCTTGGTTTTATGTCTACTGCTGGAATATATACTGCCCTTTCAAAATTTCAAGAAACATAGCACCTCCCCCTCACACCATTCCCTGTGTTTGAGAGTGCTGCATGTTAATGGACATTATTGATACCATTGGGTCTCTTTTGTCTAACTTCAGCCTACATTCCATGCTGGTTTTTTTTATGGGTTCAAGATAATCTTGTGAAGTTGCCCATGAGGTATTCATAGCAAACACGGGGCATATTCTAGACATAAAATTGCAGTAATTACCTGTGGAGGAGGAAAGGGCCATGAGAGAAAAAATAGCATTAAACCTAGCCACAAGGCTGGTCCTGCTTTACGTACAGAACTTTAATTAATAAAATGACAAACACTGGTAGCGCATAATTAGAAAGTCTATCAGGGCCTACCAAGAGACGGGGAAGCCTGGAAAGGGCTGGCTGGGGCCAGAAGATATAATTGCTGGTGGCGTGCTCCTGGCATTGTCTCTTTTCACTTGTCTCATTTGCTGTCAGCATATAAAAGAATTTATTAGTCAAAAGCTGTCACTTATAGCCTATATCTATTAGAATGAGTCTTGAAAGGATAAAACTTTATTGTTACAGGTTCCAACAAATTTTATATCCCATAAATATTATGTAGGATTTGTATAGCATTTCTCATATTTGTGTGAATATATTTGAGATACCTGCAGACACACACACACATTTGTAACTATTAATTTTCTGGCAGAAGCAGAAAAAAAGGTTGTAAATGGTTTAAAATCCACTATCTCCATTATTCTCCCCAATATGAGGCTATTTCTGTGATAATACCTTGTTAAAATATAAATTCTGATTCAGCAAGTCTGGGGTAGGGCCTGAGACCCTGCATTTCTAACACCCTCCCAGGACACACCAACACTGATAGACCACACTTTGAACAACAGGGATCTAGAAAACCTTCACAATAACACACCCAAAAGATTTAAGTATCACCATAATATGTTATACTTGTACAGTGCTATAGACATGGTGGAAAGAGCATAGAACATAGTATGGAATCCAGGTCTGCGGTATATGGGCTTAGTGACCATGTATGATGTGCGTGGTCTTAGATTCCACATCCAAAAAACGGGTATGATAATTTCTGTAGGAAGGGATGTTATGAGTGTAAAATAAGACAGAATATATACAAGTCCCTAGTACAGCTCTCTAATATTTAATAAAAAGTCAGTTAATGAAGTGCTTTATCCTATAGGCAACCCAGAGAGAAGTTGATCTTACTAAGATCAAATTCTAAGACTGATTTTTGCCTGCTCTGGGTACCTGAACTTGACTGTCAAGATCAAACCAGTCTACCTGATTTGAGTATCTGTATAAAGTAATATCAAAGGGGTTTTTGAACCTAGGACTATATAAGGGAAATGGAAGACTTTGAAAAGGACTTGAGCCTTTAGTCTGTTCTGAGAATCGCATATAGTTCCTCTGTATAGTTGCATGCTCAGTTACTAAGTCATGTCGTTAGATACAAGTAGTTAATAAGAGATATTCTGTAAGAACTGACATCAGTCCTCCAGCCCTTCTAAGAAATTGGAGAGGACCTTACGCTATAGGTCCAAGATGAAAGTTGTGGCCCTGTTTGCATTCTCAGATCATCCCTATTCACTCTAAGCCAACAAATCTCTCACTCTCAAGGTCATTCCGAGTCTTTGTCCAGAGGTAATGTAGCAGCCATATGAGGACCCTCTGCTAAGGAATACATCCTCCCCCACTGCAGGAAAAACACTCTTTACCTTGGTGATGGTGGGCACATCATAAGTCATTTTTTAGCTATTTATGAACTGCTTCTTACTCAAAGTCCAAGATGAAAATGGACCCCCCACCGAGAAGGCCAGGCTGCTTCCTGCACAAAATAGCTCCCTTCTCCCCAGTGGCCTCAGCCTAGGCTGCACTTTAGAATCACCTGGAGAGATCTGAAGAGTGGCCAGTGCCCAGGAGCTATCCAAGGCTAATTAAGTCAGAGCCTCTGGGGGTGGAGTACAAGCAAGAAACTTCCAGGTGATTCTAATCTGCCATAAAGGTGGAAAACCCCCTGTTTAACCATTTCATTCACCATAGTGTGAGCTCTACTTTCATGTTCTTTATTTCATTCAATCTTTATCACCACCTTTTAAGGCCAGCAGGGAAGATATGGTTATTATCATAAGTTTGTCTCTAAGAAAACAGAGATTCAGAAAGTGTAAGTGGTTGGCTTTAAGTCATACAGTTAATTTTTGTTGGCCATGGAGCACAAACTCCAAGGAACCCCACTGTCAACAGGCAAGGAAACAAAGATAATCTGACAAGCCACTGGAGAATGAATGTTGATACAAAGATTCTTCTGGTACTTTCTAGAAAGGAAATGGGATGAGTCATAGGAGCACAAGGATAAGGCCCTAGAGACTGCTCTCTAGTACCAGGCTTCTCTGCAGATATTAATACAGTAGGGTTGGGGTCAGGCCAAAGATTCTGTATCTCTAACAAGTTCCCAGGTAACATGGATGATACCAGTCTGAAGATCATTCCCTGAGTAGCAAAGCACTGACTGACTCTTATAGGTAGAATCTGGAATCACTGGGAAAAGTACAGGTGAGGACAGTTAAGGGAAAGACTATAGGTTCTGCGCTGCCTGTATCTTAAGAAAGAACAACATCTGCCTGGATACATCATCTTACCAAACACTCAGGGGATGAAAACATAAATGGCAAAAAAAAAACAAGCTTTGCTAGCTGCTTACTGGCTACCAGTAGGCAATCTTACTCCAAACCTTTTGCATCTAGAGCTAGACTTTGCTGAAACTCAAACAGTGCATCCCTTGGCTTGAGTTTGGCTATAGATATATGTTTTCTAAATAGATGGTAATACTGTAAAATAAAAGTTTAATTCTTCTCTTTAACTGTAGCACTGAACAGTTGGATCAAGTGGCCATCTTAACCTAGGTCCTGACTATCTTATGTCAGGTGTATTGACTTGACTGTCTTATGTCTACACTGTCAAGTCGCTCTGATTATTTTCCCTCTTACCATACTCAGCACAGTTGCCATTATTCATTTAAATTCAGACTTCCTTGCTAGATAATAAACCCCTTGAAGGTAGGGAAGATAAGCATAATCAGTTCAGAATAGATATGCAATAATTATTTGCTGAATGAGTGGATGGTCATCTCTTTCAAGAGGGCTCCTAGGGCACCGCCTCAGGAGCTAAGGATGCCATCCCTAGCACCATCTCTTGGCAGCCAGCCCAGTTGTCTCTTGCCTAGGCTTACTGTCATTAAATATAGTGAATGGTGCAGAAAGATGGAGAAAGCTCAGCCGTCACTGGCCAGTGGCACCCAAAATCTATGAGACAGGACTGTATCTCACCAACATTCTCATTCCACTAGCAGAAGCTACTTCAAATGTAGTTTCCTAAGAGCAGCCGAGAAGTATGCAGTTTTGACTATAGTCCTTGGCTGTGAAGTGGCTAGACCGTCCCTGCTTTCCTGGAACCCGGCCACTGGAATGAAGGAAAATGCTAAGGAGCATCACAGGACCCAGAGCTGGTTGCATCCCTGAGAGGAGGACCTGGTAAAGAGGAGGATTTTCCTGTGTATGTGTACGTTTTTGTTCCTTTTGACATTGATCCATGCCTGTCATGTGTGTACACTTGACAACTACTATGAATTCAAGGTCAATAAAGCAGGCCCTGCCTTGAAGGAACTAGTGGCCCAAGAGGGCTGAGGGTAGGGAGGGATGATGAGGCGGCAGAGCTAAACCATGTGATGGCCCCACCAGCCTCAGTTATAAGATTTCAGACCAGTGGGGGGTCATTTCTGAGATAGATAAGAAATGGCTCCATGAACTAAAAGGTTTATTTTTTATAAGCGGCAAGAAGGAAAGAGCAGGTAGAAGAATGGAAGGATCAAAAGCACAGAAGCAGAAAAATGAATGGCAAATGTGAATCTGGCATGTAGGCTAGTGGGGGCATCTAGGAACCCACTTCATTGAGCCCCCACGTGTGGACTCCTGGGTAAAAACTTCAGCAGATCCCACTACTCACCTGGTCACTCTAAGGTAATGCAGACCTAAAGTCACTTCAAAACCCCAAACACAGGCTTATGTAGAAATCAAAACTTCCCCCTCACTTTGATGTCAGGGCTTCATCCTTTCCCCTCCACCCCATCATGCTTATCCTTATTGCAGATGAAAAGCCTGAAATCAGGGAGAGGGTGGTCATTGATCTCTCTCTTCATCACCCAACTCTCCTCCTCTTCTTGCTAACTGACCCTTCAAGATCTTAAGTGTGGGAAAGGAGAAAAGATAAGGGAAACAGGGAAGCTCTTACTTGGCCTAGACCATTGTGGTGATCTTCATTGGTATTCTCCAGACATGACAAGTATTTAAGGATTTACTGTTTCTTACAGGGGAGATTTTTGTGGTTTCTTTGGAGGTCTGCTTTTTCCCCAGTCCCTCCACTATGGCTGGGCATCTGTTGCCTTGGCTAGGGCATATGTGTCTCTCCCATCCAGGTGGTCACTTAGTCCTTCCCCTGCCCTTGAGCATCTCAGTATACCTGCAGCTGCTTTCTGCTGAGTTATATTTTCCCCTCCAAACGGCCCTCTCGGGTAAGATCTGAAATGATTGACATGGGCTCCTTTGTACACAGCTCACTCTAGTGTGGCCTATTTGAAGCCCTCATGCTTTTTTTTTTTTTTTCTTCTCTTTTGCCTCAGCAAACTCCTAGAATGCAAGCCACCCAAAATTGTCACTCTGCCTCTGTTCTGCCATCAGAGAAACTAACCACCCTCTTGTTCATACTTCAGGTTTTTCCAGATGAGAGACAGACACTAATCCACTGTGCTCCCAAACTGCAGGGGGCGAATGTTGAGTACTTGATGTGGGATCACTGAGACCACTCTCTCATAAGTTGGAGTGAAGAGAAAGCCTTCCTCAAAGTGAGGTGGAACTCACGATACACCAAAAGCACTTTCCCAAAACTCTCTCCTACTAGTCAGCCACCAACTTTTTTTACACCCAATGTATGGACGAGGGATAAAGAATTGTGTACCCTGTTTTCATCCACCTCTCTTGAAGGCCCTGTACCTCACTGTGCTGTCAGACTTCCCATTGAAAGGCAGTATCTATCACCTCCATGCTTCAACCAGAATTCCTTTTTACCTTTTGTTCCACTATTTATTACCTCATTCAATTGTCTCTATAACCTTGTAAATTTAAAATAATTCCCATCTTAGAGAATAGAGAACTGAGCCTCACATTTACCCAAGTGGCAGGAACAAGTTTTGCCTCCAGATCTCTCAGACTCCAGAGCTCTTAGACCATCCTAGGATGATACATGTGGCTCAGCAAAAGTACTCAATAAACATCTAATGAATGACTGGAAAGTCGATTTGCCTAGGTTATAGAGGGATGTGAATGGCTTGCTATTAATTGATAGAGAGTGAGAAACCACTGAAAGAGTCACAGATTGTAGTGATAAACAGGCAAATGTGAGAGAGACAACAAAAGAATTTAGAAAGGAGAAAGAATGGATAGGGAGGCACGTTTGGAGGCTATGGAATCTAGAGTACAATGAGTAAGTTGTAAAGGACATGGTGAATGCTACTTTAGACTAATAAGGATAAAAGACAGATTGAAAGGATTTATGAGAATGGGCAACAAGGAAATTGAAGCAGTGGTTACATTCCGGTTTCCCAAGATGTTAACATCTGAATTGATGGATAGAAATAGATTGTAAGCCAGAGCAGCCAGCAGGATCCAATAAAGGATATTTTTCCCGGAGAAGTGAAACCTGATCTTTGTTTGTAGATAGAGGAGCCAGAAAATAGAGAGACTTCAAAGGTGCTGAAGAAAGGAAGGACAGAGGTTGAGGGGTGAAAAAGAGAAAGGGTTAACATAGAAGAAAGTGGAGGGTACATCTTCTTCTAAAACAGGAAAGGAAGAGAGATGATGGATAAATAGATACTTATGCTGTGGGGGGAAAAAAGAGGTTGAGGGAGAATGCACTTAATATAGTAAATTTCCATCAGTAAAGTAGGAATCAAAAGATTGAATTGGGTGTTGGGAACCAGAGGGTGACAAAATCAATGTTTGAGGAAGAGTTTGAAACACCCATTGTACTACATGTGCTAAGAAATCAGCTGTGGAAATCACCAGCGGATGAGTAAGTATCACCAGTCATCCAGGACACTGAGGCTCCAATGGTCCAAATCAGCACTGTTCTGTGACCAGGGAGCAAAAGGAGCGAAAGCATGTGGCAAGCGTCATCCCAAACTGGGCACTGCAGGACGGTGAGCTGAGGGCAGAGGGAGCTTCATTAGCAAGAGTGGGTTAAAATTTCCAACCGTGGCATCCAGACTGCTCAAGAAAGCCAAGTGGAACCAGTGAAAAAATTTAACAGATTTGGGAAATTATACAAGGGATGTGCAGTGGAGACAAGTATTTGCTCCACAGGATGCAGGGAGATGGGAAAGGTAGAAGTGAAGAGGTTATGGTTGTACAAACCAGGCTCACCAGGCTCAGCTCTCAGAAGTAGAATAGCACGTGGGCACCACGATGCCAGGGATGGCTTGTTAGTGAAGGGTTGGTGTACAACAGAGCGAGGGGTCTTCTGCTTCAAGTGCTTCATAGTGTGTAACCTCTTTAATCAAATTGTGAGGCAACTGTGAACTTAGAGACTGAGAGAAAAGGAGTAGTGATTTACAAAGAAGCATGTCTTCAGACAGTGAGAATCAGAGAAAAGGAGGCACCACAGCTAATGAAAACTCCAGGTTGCCATAGGGCATATATTGTCTTCCTTTCTATAGTAGCCATTTTTTTTGTTACAAGGATCTGAACAGGAATATTTAGGGCAGTGATATGCTGTAGTTGTCCTAAGCTTTAAATGTTGCTATAGACTGTTCCTATCAAACATACAACTTCTATTATTTTAAGCACAAAGATCAGAGACCTTGTTTATAGTATATACTGCCTCTGGGCATGACTGTACTGAAACTTTCTGAGATAAATTAGTTATTCCCTTTCGTGTGTCTTAGGGTACAACGCCATACAAACCTTTAATAAAGACACAATGAAAACATATAATTGTATCTTGCTTTAGGCAAAGTGTACACCCTCATTCTGAAAGGTATCATATTAAAAAATCTTGATAAGTAGATTCTTGTCTCACCTTTGCCCACTAATGATCACAGGTATCGAGTCATAGGGTCTCCAGTTAGCTAACAAATGACATGGTACCATTCAAATAATATTATTAGTCTTTAAAAGGAATAAAAATCAATGATACCTAAATCACTAAGAAATTGAATCACCAAATCACTTGCCTAAGGTCACAAAGTAAATTGGGACCACAGACAAGACTCTTTGAGTCCTCTTTAGAAAGTTCTTATACCCCACTGATCTTAGAAGGCAGAAGCCTGTGAAATTTAGGATGACGCCATCAATCTGAACAAAGTTCCGAAATTGCCTACCAGTTTCCCCTCCCAGCTCCTTGAACCTTGGTGAAAACGGGAGACAATGAACAAAATCAGGCTATGGTTGGCCGGCTCTCCTCACAGGAAGACCTGGGCTGAGTGTCCAGCAAAATGCTCAAGAATTCCAGAAATGCGACCTACAGTTTCCTTTCAACAGTAACACCTTGTCCTTCTGACTCTTTTCTTCCTTGCAGCTCCGAATGTCCTGGCTCATTCGTGGAGTCCTGCAGGGAAATGTCTCCTTGATGCTGGTGGAGAACAAAACCGGGAAGGAACAAAGCCGAATGATCTGGCATGTTGCCACCCTGGAGGGCTTGAGCCTGTGGCAGTGGACGGTGCTGCCTCTCCTCGAGGTGGCTGACAGGTGGGCCTTTACCCGTGCCATCTGTCCCTCTTCCTCTGTCAGCCAGAATGCAAGAGGGGGCCTGTCTGCTCCCCTGCCGCTCCTTCTATCTGGATCTCACATTCACATGTGCACACACAAATGTTCACACACACACTGTCGGGAGACCTACAGGAGGCACTGTTACTCTGAGCGATTTCCATGCTAATGAGCACTCATCTCTCACACCTCTGGCCTGGCCTGATTGGCTCCCTCTGGTATCTGTAGGAATAAGTAAAACCGAACAACTCATATGATAATAATCAGGTTTTATATGTATATGGCATTTTCTCTTAATTAATGGGTATTGCCTTACTTTCCCGTTTGACATTTTAGTTATTCCTTATTAGCAACAAGAAAACCTGTGACATAGGTAGGACATACCTCATGTATCCCCATTCCTGCCCTTCGACAAGGTTCTCCTTCACTGAGAACCAAAGAAATGAAGCACTAGCAGGTCAGCACTGGAGTGAGGACAGGTACTCCAGCCAACCCCAGTCCAGTGCTCCTAGAAGTCTGGTCCCCAAGGCAGGTGAATGAGAATTATTCAGTAAACGAGGCAGTGCTTCTACCAGAGGCCCAGATTCCTCATTAGATTATAAGACTATTGACCTTTGTAACCTTGAACTCCTCTGGGCCTCAGTCTCCTCATCTTAAACTTGAAAGGGTTGTTCTACAAGGTCATTAATGCCTGCGGTTCTGAAATGGAGCAGTAACTGCTCCGCCGCCACTTGTCTGGCCAGGATGGCACCAGTCTGCCACCTGCAGTCAGTCTGGAGCAAGCAGTGCCTGACCAGCCCAGCTGCTCACATGATGCTCCGCCGTGTCACACTGAACCCTTGATGACTGGTGCTGATCTGTTCCAGACCAAAACGTGAGGGAGCAAGGAGGGAGTCATGTATATAAACAGACCCAGTAAATGGATCTGGAAGGGATCTTTAAGCCATCTTTAACAGGCTAAATGTCAAACCCTACGATCCAGAGCAGCCTCTGCATTCGACTCCCCAATTTGCCGTCCTAGTGGATCCTTTGAAAAATGAGGGCAAAGGGCTTAAGGTAACGGGGAGGGTGATGCCAGCTGGCATGCAGCTTTGTAAATACAAAGCTGAGTCTCAAATTCTTCACCCAAACTTCAGTATGCTGATTTCCAAGAGCTCATAATTCAAGCTGCGCTGTCACAGGAAGACGCCATCTGCTTCTGAGCCCCAGCTCCCCACTCCTTCAGATGTATATGGGTTAAAGATCAAAGCTCTCGGACATCCCAGGGCTCAGCGCTGCCCCCAGGACAAATGGATTTAATTAAAGTGGAGGAAGGGGCAGTGTGGGCGCCCTCACCCTAGACTAGTCTTTTGTCCTTTGGGATTGTGGGGGCTGTGTGCAGGCATGGAGAACAGGCAGGTTATGCCAGAGTCCTCCCTCCTGGGAGATGCTAAATTAATTCAGATGAATCAAAAGGTTTTTTTCTCCTCATTCCAGCTAGTCCTCTCTCTTTCATAGCCACTCCAGGGGATTTAAGGCCAGTAAGATGTTGACTCTGTTCACTTCCATTGGCTCAAGTTTTGTTTGAAGGAGACTTTGTTCTCAGCCTCCCTCCTTCCTGTTAAAAGCTGTTTACCAGCCTGACATTTCCAATATTAATACTGAGACCAAACTGTCCAGTGGGGATTGAGACAAAGGCCAGCCTGGTTGGATGATGCCTCATGACCTAATAAATGTGCAATTATGCGAGTGGCCCTGTGCACCAGGAGCCTGCACACCACTGACAGGCTCTGATGTGGGATGCTATCCTCCCCCTCCCTGGACTAGAGGTGATAGAGGAAGGCATCCAGACCCTGAGGCAATGGAACTGCAGGAGAAGGAGGCAGAGCAGTTTTCACATGCTAAAATCCACCTCGACTGTATATGTGGCTGCCCCATAAAACTAAAGAACTGTGGATGGCAGAGCACAGGCTTTAGAATCAGAGAGTCCCAAGTTTAAAAACTGGCTCAGCCAACTGAACCTCTCCCGCAACTGCAACATGAGGATAATACCAGTACAACTTTACAGGGTTATTATAAGACTAAAAATGACTGTCAAAAGCATCTACGTATAGTACATATCAGTAAGTTTTATTTCCCACACCCTCCGTCATCATCCCTTAGTTGTATGGCCTCAGATAATTTATTGAATAAATGGAACAAACCACAAACGCCAATCTTCTAAGTCAAGCCATATTCAATTATACAGAGATAATAAAGTGTACCTCTTAGGCTTGGAGAAGTAAAGTGCTTGGTGAACTGCCTGGTGCACAGTAAATGCTTAGTAATAACTACTAATAATGACAATGATTTAGTAGTAATAATAGTATCTCCCCATCTAATGCCTCAGAAGGGGCTAAGATGGCCAATTTAACAATAGTAACCAGTAATGAAACCCTAGGGTGGGGACTAGAGTTCTTGTGAATTTGTGATCACCAATGCTCTGTAGCCTTCTTATAAGGGAAAGCACATTCTCCTTCTTAGACAGAGTGTGCTATAGCTGCCTGGATCTCCAGAAAATGAAAATGGGAGGAAGGGGAAGGTAAAGGAAGGAAATAAATGAGGGAAAGAGAAAAACAAAATGGATAAAAAACAACCAAAAAAAAAAACCCAAAAACAAGGGTTAACTCCCTTCCTCCTGACCCTGGGGTAGGCGTTAGCACCTTACCATCTGCCCACATCCCATGAAGTATCACTAGGCAAGTTCTTGCTTCAGCTATTCAGCACCTGCCTCCTGGAAAGCTCCCCAGCCATGGCCCTTTAGGGGATGAGGACTTCAGTCCCTGTGCTGTCCCAAACCACCATCAGCTCCGAAGTTTCCCAACCTCCGCACATTACCAAATTTTAAAAGCAACTTTATTAGTGCTTAAAGATTAACCCTAAAGAGCTCCCAGGCTCTGGACATTCCTCATAGCCCCTGGGTATTACATGAAACTAGTGCCTTCCTAAACATGGAAGTGACATCCAGTCTTGTCTCCTTGCCTGCATATCTTATCCCCACCCAATCCAGTCTGCACAAGGAAGCTGGAATAAACTTTTTGAAATGTAAATCTAATCATTTCCCATTTTTAACATGCTTCCATGGCTTCTGTGGTTTTTAAGTGCCTTTCAATTTCCTGTAAAAAAAAACCTCTTCATTTAGCCCCACATGAGATCTATCCAACCATAATCTCACCAGCCTCTTTTTATACTATTCTTCTGTTATTCTACCTGCTAACCTCATTAAGCTTCTTTCAACTCAATTGCACCATGGTTAGTTCTTACTTCCAGACTTTTGCACCTGCCATTCCCTCCACATGCAATGTTCTTCCACCTTCCATCTTCCTGACTGCTACTTTTCCTTAGCGTTTCAAAGAAGCCTCCCAAAATCCCTAGACTATAATAGTATACCTACAATATAGTCTCATGGCTCTTGAAACACTCCTATAATATCTTGTCACTCAGTGATATCTATTTTTTATTATCTGAATATACACATCAACGAGGCAGGAATCAGGTCTGACTTACGGTGCACTGTTTCCTGATCATCTAGTACCATACCTAACACATAGTATGCCCAACAGATGCATGTTGACAGAATGAAGTATTGAGAAAAATTGCTGTATTCTCAAATTCCAGCTGCATTAAGTGAGAATTTCACTTGTTGGAATCCACCTAACATTCCTCCTCTGTTCAACCTGTGTCTAACAGAGCAGATAAAACCACGTTATAAGAAATACTACTGCACAGAGTTCTGTATATCAAAGCAATGCCCGTGTCCCATCAGACGAACCCAAACAGCATTTGTTACCCTCATGGCAAGGTATTTTCTTTAGATACTTGCCTGGTACCTGTGCTTCCTTTGTCTCTGGGCACTGTCCTGCCAGGATCACTTTGTAAAAAAGACTTTGATCTTAATTGTGTGCCCTGGTCCTTGTAAGTAGGGAGATCCAGAACTGGGCACTTGAGAGTTATGCTCAGATTGCTCCCACCACATAGTAGTCCTTCGGTGGAGACTCAGAGAATATGCCATAGGTATACAAAGGCTGCTGACAGGGAAGCATTGATCCATGGAAGGATATTTCTCCTGTCCATTTACAAACAGGCAAAGTGATAGAAATAATGCCATAGTCTGTCATCATTAGGAAATGGTATTAACTTTACAGCCTACTATAAATAGTAACAAGAGAAATCTCCAAGAGCAGTAAGTGCCCAAGATGTTTTGAGCAGTGGTAACATCCCTGGAATACAGATGTGTGGTCTCAAGGTAATTTTGAAGGACAGCACTAATTCAAATACTGGCTTGATGTGGGCTTAAAAGTTATCTCATTACTTTACGTCTACCTCATATAACTGCTTTCTCTATTCTCTCCCCACCTCATCAGCTTCCCTCCTCGCCCTGCCATTCAACTGCCACTCTTACCACTGAATTAATTCTACCTTTTCTCAAAATAGAAAAAAAAGGACAAGTTCTCTCCCCTTATTCTAATTTTCAGTCTCTTGCAGGGACATACCCCAGTTTTCCTCTTTATAATGATATATCCTAGTAAGTTAAGCACAGTGCTCCCACACCATGCTAAGCTTTGACATGCTTACAGCACAGAAGCAGGTGCTAAGTTCAACTCATTATGAGATGGATTTGGAAACACCATGGATCAAACTGTGCCCCACAAATCACTGCATCGTACAGCCAAATAGAACGTACATAACTTATCACACATATGTAGGCTTCATTCCCTAGCATTTTCATTATAAAGGCTTTTAGCTGCTCACTAAATACACAGTCTAACAAGAAGAAAATGTTCCCTCTGGAGATATTTAGATGTCTGTTTCCTCTGCATCCTTTGTCCTAATGGCAAGTGGTATGCTTCACAAACATCTTTTAAATGGGATCAGTTGGGCTGAGAGTTACGGCGTCATGTACTTAGCCCAGAAACTCCACAGAGGCAAGGTTTTTCTCCTAATACGTTCTTGTTTCTCATCTACAGAATCCCCATTTTACATACACAATACTCTCTCTTTGTACAGTGTCTTCTGTGATGAGACCAGCATGAGAGGGGCATTTTCATTATTTATTCTCACCTGAATAGAGAAGTACACAGTGAGTTAAAATCCAGAGTGGAAATCCAGTTTCCAACAAACCTTAGTTTTCAGGCCTAGGCACACCCCGGAAAAAGCTGTATTTGATTCATATTTTTGTAAGTTGAATCACAACTTCCTCATAGAGCCAAGGAAATTGTAGACAATGATTAAAACTAACATTTGTTGAGTACTCACTGCCTAGCAGTCACTGTAACAAGTGCTTAACATGCATTATCTCATTTCAACCTTAAAACAGTCCTTTGGGATAGATTCTATAATTAATCCTCTTTTTAATAAGAGGAATCTGAGGTCTAAAGAGGTGAAATAATTTTCCCTTGATCCCGAGGCTAGTCTGCTTCCTATGTATGTATGTGAAGAAATTGTTTGACATGTGGTTGAAAACTTGGTAAATGGTAGCCATTATAATTAACAAAATATTTTGGTTTGGGGTTTTTTTTTAGGTTACACCTCTTACTCATTTTGAGTTAGTTTCCTTTACCTCATCCACTCCTTGAAATCCATCATCTTAATTCCCTACCACCAACTGCTGCTAAAGACCTCTCCCTGCCCAGCACTACCCTCCCTGCCTTCCTTCTTTCACACTTCCAGCCGGCCAGCATCACCAGCAAAGATTCTCCCCACTTCTTTCCAGGCCATTGTGCCGGTCAGTTCAGTTGCTCAGTCATTTCTGACTCTTTGCGACCCCATGAACCACAACACACAGGCCTCCCTGTCCATCACCAACTCCCTCAGTTTACACAGACTCATGTCCATTGTGTCGGTGATGCCATCCAACCATCTCATCCTCTGTCATCCCCTTCTCCTCCTGCCCTCAATCTTTCCCAGCATTAGGGTCTTTTCCAATGAGTCAACTCTTTGCATGAGGTGGCCAAAGTATTGGAGTTTCAGCTTCAACATCAGTCCTTCCAATGAACACCCAGGACTGATCTCCTTTAGGATGGACTGGTTGGATCTCCTTGCAGTCCTAGGGACTCTCAAGAATCTTCTCCACACCACAGTTCAAAAGCATCAATTCTTCTGCACTCAGTTTTCTTTACAGTACAACTCTCATATCCATACATGACTACTAGAAAAATTGTGCTGGTCACCATGTGCCTTTTTAAATCACCACTGTGGTATGCCTTTGATGCTTCCCTGGTGGCTCAGATAGTAACGAATCTGCCTGCAGTTCAGGAGATGTGGGTTTGATCCCTGGGTTGGGAAGATCCCCTGGAAAAGGGAATGGCAACCCACTCCAGTATTCTTGCCTGGAGAATTCCATGGACAGGTGAGACTGGCATTCTATAGCCTATGGGGTCACAAAGAGTTGGACACAACTGAATGACTGAGCATGCACACACAAGTCCATCAAGCTCAAGGCTTTTCACAGGCCACTTGCCCTTACTATCCTTAACTGCTCCAAGAGAGAGGAGGAACTAGCATCTTAGAGCACTAGACCCCACTCCTTAAAGCCCATTCTGCCTCCCCCAGCTTGTCCCTCTGCCTGCAGTAGTACAGATGTGCAGAGAGAAACCTGAAGCTTCACAGAGGCCTGAAGTCAGCCTAGGGCTAACTTTATCCTGCGCCGCACCCCCAGGGGCGATTAGTCATTGACCCAACTGTATTGGGTGCATTGAACACACTTGGGTAACTAGGCTTGTGCTACACAGTATGGTAGTTGGAATAACACTATGCAGAGTTATCCCAGAGTTATTAAGCCTCCAATCCTTGGGCTGTACAAAAAGAAACATATTTCTTACTCATGTGAAAGCAAAAATCAATGTGCCAGTTGGCGAGTAGCCTTCCATCTGGTCATTCAAAGAGCCAGCCTCTTTCTGTCTGTGGCCCCATCCTTTTCTCCAGTTTTGACTCCTTTGCCTTCAGACAGCCAATGAGGAAAGAGTACTGGAGGATCCTTGCGTAGGAAGATTTTTATGTCATCACATCAGCTCACTTTCCATTGGCTACAACTCAGTTACCTAGCCATCACTAACTGCATGCAGCAGATGTGGGGGTATATAGCTGCATACCCAGAAAAAAAGGAAATAGGTTTGATGAAAAAACATGTGTGTGTGTTGTGCGATGGGTTAAACCAAGGAATAGAGCCTCCATTTTTGGCATCTATCAAACTGCCATTTGAGAATACTGATTCCTTATGTAGCTACTCTGAGCATTGATCAGTCTTCTCCAAGAACCTTCATAATTCAAGGCTAAAATCAATTCCAGGATCTATTCTAAGGTGCGTGCATGCATGCATGCTAAGTCATTTTAGTCATGCCTGACTCATTGTGATCCTATGGACTGAAGCCTGCCAAGCTTCTCTGTCCATGGGATCCTCCAGGCAAGAATACTGGAGTGGGTTGCCATGCCTTTCTCCTCTATTCTAAGGTATGAATGTTGTATTCCCCAGATTTTATGATGTAGCAAAATCTCACTTTCTCCTTTAGGGAGAATTTTTTTCAGTAAAATATTCCTTCTAAAAATTAATTAATTAATTAACTAATTAAGCAAATAAATAGGAAAAGTATTTTGAAAAGACTTTTAACAGGACATTTTAGGACAGTAGTTTCAAAAATTGGCTGAACATTTTGCTTACCTAGAAAACTGGCTTTAATGCAGTCTTGAACCCCATGCACAGAGATTCTGATTCAGCAATCACATACTGGACCCAAGAATATTTTTTTAAGTTTCCTAAGAAATTGAGAGGGTCAACCACATTTGGAAAGTCTCTGGCATAAAATGTCAGATCCAGCTGTCTTATGGACAAGAGTGGGAATCAAGTGACTGGAGAAGTGTCACTGGTTGTCACCTTGTCAACAATTATGTACTAAACCTCCATCGAGCACAGAGGATGGAAAGAGGTGTATGATGCAGCCTCTTGCTGGGTCACAGGAGCTGCATGCTGTCGGGGGACATGGAGCAGACACACTGAGAGGCCAACAGCAACACACAGAGCATTGTGCTGGGTCCAACAGAGCGTGGCCGGTCTTCAGGTGGCTCAGTGACCTCCATGTGTCAGGGGAGCCATTATGGAGAAAATGTGCTTACTATATATATGCTGGACCTTGAGGACAATTTATGTCTTAGGGAAATGGGAAAGGGAGAAGGGTATTCCGGAGATGACCATCAGGATAAGCAGAGGCTTAGAGTCAGGAATGTTTCACGTGGGTTCAAGAACACTCAAGAGAACTGTATGTCAGAGAATCCTGAGCAATCTCCTTTGAGGGTGGATAGGAGGTCAAGTAGTTTGGACTCCAGGCTGTGGGGTATAGAGAGCCATTGTACACAGGGATAAAATGGAGGATGGGAAACCAGAGCGTGGGGACTGTTGGAGGCTCTTTCGAGGAACCAGATGTGAACTGCTCTGAGCCTTAGAGTGCAGCTTAGAGGAGGAGCTGGAGGAGGAGAGACCCCTTCCGCCACTGCCTACCAAATGGCACCATCGGCCAGGACAGGCTTGGGTCAGGCAGAAGAGTGGGGGAGTGTGGCTGAGGTCCCAGCAGTGCAGTGTGCAGCCAGGCACTGATACATACAAATCAAACGTTCTTTGCAACAGTGGGAGGATCTGGCCTTGTTTCTTTCTCAGAAAACATCCCAGATCATTGGAGCAAGGAGTAGATTAGCAATTCCGAGCTCTAAATCCTATTTCTAACACTGATTTACTGTGACATTTGAAAAAAAGCTGTTGCTTTTGATTGCTAAGTTTCCACAACCAAGAGTGCAGAGCAGTGAGATAGATCCAGCCTGTGAGCCTGGTTTAAGAAGTAATCGCTCAAAACAGCAGTAAGTGAACCGCTTTAGAATAACAGGATGTTCCGATCTGCTCAAGATTTTTTGGTAATATGCACAGCTTGGTTTACAAGTCAACAGAGGCATGTTTTTCATAACTTAGTGCCTCTGAAAATACAGCCCTGTGATCTCAGTCCCTTCTCTCCCCAGGCACAAAGTCTGGAATTGAGGAGATATCTGGGCTGCTGATATTTGAAGCAAGCAGCTAGACTTCTACCCTCACCCCACTCCTGAATGATTCTCCTGTCCCCAACTCTACCATTCTTTTCTAGGCACTCAGTTCTTCAAAGTCTTTCTTGACTCCTCTCACTGCCCAGATTTGATGTTTTCTCTGGTTGTGAAGGCTCTGGTTTGGGGCGGGGGGTGCAGAACCAGTAGGGACTTTAAAAATCTCGTGGCCAGAGAGTAATATGAACTAAAAATCTGTCCCTATTCCTTGAGGTCAAGATCCATGTCTTGTGCACCACTATACACCCAGCTCCAGGCACAGTGCTTGACTCATAGGAGGTGCTCAAATAACCTTTGTTTGAAGGCATAGGAGGAAGTATGTAATTTATAATACTTCTTGAGGAGGTACAGATTTTTAATAAAAAATAATATAAACAAGGAACAATGAACTAGACTCTCCCGTAAAAAAGAAAGGCTCCCACTTGAAAATACTATTCTCCAAGCTAGGCTTCAACAGTATGTGAACCGAGAACTTCCAGATGTTCAAGCTGGATTTAGAAAAGGCAGAGGAACCAGAGATAAATTGCCAACATCCGTTGGATCATAGAAAAAGCAAGAGAATTTCAGAAAAACATCTACTTCTGCTTCATTGACTATGCCAAAGTCTTTTACTGTGTGGATCACAACTAACTGGGGAAAATTCTTAAAGAGATGGGAATTCCAAACCACCTTAACTGCTTCCTGAGAATTCTGTGTGCAGATCAAGAAGCACAGTTAGTACTGGACATGGAACAATGGACTGTTTCCAAATTGGGGGAAAAAAGTACATCAAGGCTGTATATTGTCACCTTGTTTATTTAACTTTCATGCAGAGTACATCATGCAAAATGCCAGACTGGATGAAGCACAGGCTAGAATCAAGATTGCAGGGAGACATATCAATAACCTCAGATAAGCAGATGACACCACCCTTATGGCAGAAAGTGAAGAGGATCTAAAGAGCCTCTTGATGAAAGTGAAAGTCAAAAAGATGGCTCAAAATTCAACATTCAAAAAACTAATTTCATGGCATCCAGTCCCATCACTTCATGGAAAATAGATGGGGAATCATTGAAACAGTGACAGACTTTATTCTGGGGGGCTCCAAAATCACTGCAGATGGTGACTAGCCAGGAAATTAAAAGATGCTTGCTCCTCAGAAGAAAAGCTATGACCAACCTAGATAGCATATCAAAATGCAGAGACATTGCTTTACCGACAAAAGTCCATATACTCAAAGCTCTGATTTTTCCAGTAGTCATGTATGGATGTGAGTGTTGGACTATAAAGAAAGCTGAGCACTGAGGAATTTATGTTTTTGAACTGTGGTGTTGAAGAAGACTCTTGAGAGTCCCTTGGACTGCAAGGAGATCAAACCAGTCAATCCTAAAGGAAATCAGTCCTGAATATTCATTGGAAGGACTGATGCTGAAGCTGAAACTCCAATACTTTGGCCACCTGATGTGAAGAACTGACTCATTGGAAAAGATCCTGATTCTGGGAAAGATTGAAGGTGGGAGGAGAAGGGGATGACAGAGGATATGGTGGTTAGATGGTATCAGCGACTCAATGGACATGAGTTTGAGTAAGCTCTGGGAGTTGGTGATGGACAGGGAGGCCTGGCATGCTACAGTCCATGGGGTTGCAAAGAGTCAGACATGACTGAGCAGCTGAACTGCTGAAAATACTCATATTATATAGATTTTAAAAAAAACAAGGTAACACCTGACAAGTTTCAGTGACTTCCCAGGAGTTCTACCAAGCATACAACCCATTCTTCATGTCACTCTACCTTTTGAAACTCTACCTCCCCAAGCAGAGAAGGCCACTTATTCACTCTCATGAAGATATTTGTATTGGATGAAGGGAGCCAGCAACCACCCTCCCCCTGGATCTCCGCTCCATAGGGGGCATTGCCACCATCTTTAGCACCAGCATCTAAGGCCTCAAGCCACAGGCCACACAGAAGCAGAAGTGGTGGATGGGGTCAGTGTTGGAAATGCCTGTATGTCCTGAGAAAGTTGAAGCAGGAATCCCAGTATTTCCAAAGAGAGGGTATGGGTGCTTTCCAGCTCTGGATGGCCCTCCAAGCCCCCAGTGGCTCCAAGGGGCTGGTTGTACTTCACCAGTAATATGAAGGACCTATGTGCATGCTCAGTTGCTCAGTCACATCTGACTCTTTGCCACCCCACGGACTATAGTCCACCAGGCTTCTCTGTATGTGGGATTTTCTAGGCTAGAATACCGGAGTGGGTTGCCATTTCCTACTTCAGGGATCTTCCCAACCCAGGGATTGAACCTGCGTCTCTTGCACTGGCAGGCAGATTCTATACCACTGCACCACCTGGGAAGCCCAGAATGGAGGATGTAAGAGGATACGTGAGATTAATGAATTTCGATGGTTCTGCAAAGGATGGCAAAAAAAAGTGATCTGGGAAGCAAGAGATCTGAATTCCCATCTTCCCTCATCTACTGTCTCCCTGTGTGACCTGGCAAGTCAGACGATGCTCCCAGAGGTCCCTGCCCTTCCTTCATAAGCTCTATTCTTATGCTGGCATCCCAGAGATAATCTAGCCTCAGTAACTCAGAAGGGAACATCCAGCCCAAGAAGCTGGCTCTCTCTCAAGTATACACACACTCTCTCTCTCCTTCCCTTTCTCCCTGGGAAAATGCATTAATTCCCCTTCCTTGGGACAGATGACACCCTCAAGCTCATGGGGCAGGTATTTTTGTGCACAGGTACCTCCCCGGAAGGGCCAGGGCTCCAGGAAGCAAGATCTCCCTTTCAGCTTTCCTTCTGAAAGCCTGGGACTCAGAGAGAACTCACTATACAGGACCCAGAATGAGAGAGTAAAAGAGCAAACTGGGAACCTTCTTACGCAGGGCTTCTCCCCGCTCTGTGGTCTGGCAGAATATCCTTGTTACTTTCTGAAGGGTGACATGCCAGAGCAAGTGTGGGAACCAGACCCGTAAGTGTCAGCCTCCAACATGAGCAGAGACAGCCAGCACCTGGAAGGCTGGGACCGAGAACAGTGAAGCGTCTGAGCAATTCTCCATGCTTGCGCAGCCGGACTGAAAATTCATTTTCTCCCCTATTCCACCCCAAAGGGCTCCCTCGCAGAAGCCAGATTCACTGTGAAAGAGCTCTGTGGCCCTTATTGGCCCTGGAATTGCTCTATATTGACTCCCACCCCTCCAACCCTGTTCTTGGTTTTATTTTGCCCGGAGAGGAGACCAAGTCAGGAGATGGTAAATTACTCTGTGAGTGGGACCTTGTAGGGGAGAGGGATCTCCCAGTGATGACTCTGGCCTTGAATGTCCAGCCCACCCCTACTCTCCTGTGCCAGAGCCAAAGATTCATAGCATCAGGACACAAGAGGCCAGCCCTAGCCACACTGATTCCTGCCAGGGCTGGTTCCAGGCCCCCAAGGTTGGTCATCAGCCCCTCCTCTTCCAGCAGTAACTGAAGTCAATTACACAGATAATAGGATGGGTGCAGAGGGCTTTGTCATCACATACATTAGCCTAATAGAAATGCATACAGTGGCCCGAGCTTTGTGACAGTCCATTTTAGAAGACTTTTGCCGAGCAAATCAAGTGCACAGTGAGAAACCGGAGAAAGCATTTTTCCTCAGCAGCATCTCCCCTTCCTATCCTAAGCAGACAGCCCAGATGAGCCCCAGCTGTGGAGAGGGAGGTGGGGCGCTCTGCCTTCCAAGCACACTAAGTGCTCTACCGAGGAATCCAAGACGCTGTGCCATCCGTTAAACGCCTGTTACCCAGCCCAGCCATTCTTTGTAGTCTCCCTGCAAAGCCTCCCTATTCCCTCAGTCCACATTCAGACACACACCTTTTTGTCAGCTATTTAGAATCATTAAAGGAACTTAATTAGGTTTCTCAGTCCCTCAGGCTGGCGGAGTGGCAAATAAGGCATTATATCCACTGTCCATTAACAGTCTGATGCCTGAGCGGGGTTGTGCGTTTTTTGAGCTATGCTTGAGTTGCCTCCACATTGCCCAGGCAGAGACCGGCTCCATGCATCTGGGAGGCAACCAGTGCCAAGGCCGCCCCTCTAAACCTGGCCCTCTGCCCCAACGGCCACCTCCCAGAAACCCCCAAGCTCCAAGTCGGTTTTCTACAGCCCTCTCTGTAAAGCTGAGTAAGATGGAGTCAGGGGATATGTTCTTTATGCAAAGCCAGGCTGAACCAAGATCTCTAGCCAAGTGTGTTTTAGCAACAAGCTCCAAATGCCACTGGCTGGAAAAAAATGGAAAAAGGCAGCATCCACCCAGGCCATCAAAAGTGTCTTCTTTGGAGAAAGAGAAAGAGCTGAGCAGGTGTGAACCACGGAGGGGCAAGGAATGAGGTCGCCCCTGCAGAGGGCTGGACAGAGGGTCTCAACTGCCATATTCTGAAATGGCACAGCTCGGTAAAGGAGCTGGATGAGCACCAGGGAGCTGGCTCTTCCTTCTCCCTGACAAGGGTGCCCATGGAGAGGGAGAGCAAGGCTTGGCCAGTCCTGAGGCTCTACTTCCTTTCCCCACACAGAGTAAAGGCTTGGGGCAGCAGAGTGACCTGTGCACATGTTAGAACCACCCAGCCCCTGCCATCTGGGCAGTAATGTGGCATGGACCTTGCGTCAACTCAGACCCAGAGCAGACTGCCTGGTATGTGCAAAACCCAAGACCCGAGACCTTAGCTGGTCCTATAAAGTGATGCAGGGTCTGTATTTTGGGGTACTCAACAGTGAAGAGTAGTTAGACCAGAAAGACTCGGAGAGCCTTGAGGACTCCCACCATCTCCAGCAAGGAGAGTGAGCAGAGCCAGGAGCAAACTCTTCTTCACTTGTTGTTCAGTCTCTAAGTAGTGTCCAACTCTTGGTGGCCCCCTGGACTGCAGCACTCCAAGACTTCCCTGTCCTTCACTATCTCCCGGAGTTTGTTCAAACTAGCGTCCATTGAGTCAGTGATGCCATCCAACTGTCTTATCCTCTGTCATCCCCTTCTCCTGTGTTCAATTTTTCCCAGCTACAGGGTCTTTTCTAATGAGATGGCTCTTCACATCAGGTGGCCAAAGTACTGGAGCTTCAGCATCAGTCCTTCCAATGAATATTCATAGTTGATTTCCTTTAGGATTGACTGGTTTGATCTCCTTGCTGTCCAAGGAACTCTCAAGAGTCTTCTTCAGCAAAGATATACAATCTGATACCATCCAAAGTAGAGAAGCCTGAATCTAGGTGGCCCTGATGGCTACCTGGTCTCTTGACCAGTTCCCCCACCAGCAAGAAGCTCCCAAACTGGGTCTTCTGTCCCATCCTGCCTCATCACCAGCATCCCCATACCTCTTTCCCAGACTGTCTTGCTTCACCCCTGCCCTCCCCTGCTTCCCAGCATGGCCCACCTTTGTCCCACCTGTCCCTTCCCTGCAGCTTCTGGAGTCTGGAGCATTGGGGAAGAACTGACAGCATGGCCTCCTGGGTGGACAGAGGCAGCATCACATGTTTACATCTGATTCGGCATCTGATTGAGTCTTCTCTGATTGTTATGCATGTTCCTGACTCAAAATATGTGCAATTCCCATTGTCAATCAAACTCTTTTAAACAGCAGCTGCCACTGCCGTTGCCTTGCAGAGCACTTTAGAAACTCTTCTATTTAGAAACCGTTCGAGCACCAGCCTGCATTCTGCCATCCATGCTAAGAGGCCCAGGGGCTGGTTGAGAACTTTGCAGCTCTCAATCACTGTCATAAGAAAGAAGGCAGGAGAGAGGCAGGGAGAACAGAGGGGCAAGAGGAGACATGTATTTAGGGAAAGGGCTCAATTAGGGGTAACAGGGTTTCTGACGCTCCCCCCCGTGCTCCACAGGTACCAGATGTCACTTACTTGCTGGGGCACCCCAGGCCCTCCCAGCAGGTACTCCCATGATGCAGCTCAGCAGTGAAACCAGTGCCTAACCTGGCCCCTTGGCCTCTGGAGGTCAGGCTAGGAGGTACAGACCAGAGTAGAGAATTGGAAAGGCGGAAGGAGGACCCCTTTCCCACTGCTGTGCGGGAGCATCAGGCAGCTTGGCCTCCCTGCTCTTCCACCTGGGAGCAGGATTCTTTCCGGTCATCCTCTCCAAGTAGACCTAAGTACTTGTTTTCCTGCTGCCTCGGAGCTGTGTCTCCTTAACCTCTGGAACTGCAAGACTGCACCATTAGAGCACTTGCTTATCACTTGAGAATCCTGGGTCTGGCTGTGTCGGGTAACACAGGCTCCAGTCCAGAGTCCATCTGTACACCATGTCCTCTGGGGAGATCCAGGGAAACCATAGCTCTGACCTCGCCAAGACTCTTAGAGAAACCCAATGCAGGTGTGTGAGATCCATGGGCTCTCACCATCCTTTCCTCCTTCTGCACCCCTCACACTGGAGCTTGGGGGGCCCTCTCCCGCTCTGACCCACCCCCCAGTCCAGCTCCTCTCCTGGAGACCCCCTCCCCTCACCACTCTCCATCCCCATGTCCACATCTTTGAGTCCTTTCCTTCCTTCAGAACCAACCTGAAGACTACCTCTTCTGTGATGTGCTTGCATCCCCCCAGCCTGGTGGAATGCCTCCTTCTTCTGAGCTCTCAGAGCCTCTTACCTGCACCTCTTGTGTGCTATTCACCTCCTTCTAACTGATTCTCCACTCTTGGTCTCTCTACTGGTCAAAAGGCAACTTGAAGGCAGCATTCCCATCTGATTTCTTTTAGGACCCTTAGAGGTCTAAAGTAGGACCCAGTAGATAGACAAGAGAGGTGTGTGTGAAATGAAAATCCTTTCAGTGGGTGTTTCTCAGGGTCATAATGAACGATGCCTCTCAGGGGCAAGTGCCAGGTGCCAGCAGCTGACCAGACAAGTCAGGGGGGTTCATGTGCTGTCCACACCTCATGCAGTCATTCAGCCCAGGTGTCCAAGAACAGGCTTTGGGGATCCCCCACTGGGCATGCATCTTTCCATACTCAGCCAACCACCAACCCTCCTCAAATACTGTCCTAAAGGGGCTTGTGACCCCATCATGGGCAGCGTGGCCTGAGGGCACTGTAGGGTTGGCCATGAGTACAACAGACTCGGCCATTTCCTCTTTAGAACTGACCAGATTGAGACCCTCTAAGTGTGACTTTCAAATAAGAAGGACTGTTTGTGAGTGAGCAGATTTCACCTGACAGGTGAAGGCATAGATGGAGTTACTGTATACAAACACATACTTAGATAGAAGTTTACCTTTGATTTTAAGTCTTTCTCCCACCAGAGACAGTGATTCTTCTCTGACCCCAGCATCTAACTCTTCTGCAGGTGGAGCAGAGGTCATCTGCTCATGGGCACAACGGGGACTTCTACCCCTGTGGCCATTCCCTCACTGACTAACTGACTACTCTGCTTTAAATCTCTATAGATTTGCCTATTTTAAATGTTTCATATAAATGGGAAAATGTATATGAATAGGGTCATGAGGTCTTTAGTTACTGTCTGGCTTCTTTAACTTGGTAAAAAGTCTTTGAGATCCATCTGTTTTGTAGCCTGTAACTATGTGCGCGTGCTCAGTCACTCTAGCTGTGTCCGACTCTTTGAGATTCCATGCACTATAGCCCACCAGGCTCCTCTGTCCGTGGTGGTCTCCAGGCAAGGATACCGGAGTGAGTTGCCATGCCCTCTTCCAGGGGATCTCCCTGACTCAGGGATTGAACCCATGTTTTCTGCATCTCCTGCATTGCAGGCAGATTCTCTACGACTGAGCCATCTAGGAAGCCCCACCTAGAACTACACCCATTCCTTTTTATCAGGGATAGTATTCCATTGAATGTGGTTCATCCAGTCACCAATTGATGGGCACTGGTTTTCTCTTTTGATATTTTAACATCCACACCAGGGGCCATACATGTTTCTCCAGGTCCTCTAGGACTGACTTTCTGAAAGGTGGGAGAGTTTTTAAGTTCTGAGGAAATTTACTTTACAGCAGGTCAGGCCTGGCTGACTGAAGTCTTCCAAGAGCATGACTTCCCAGGAAACAAATGAAAGGTATTTTCCATTTATCAGACTCTAAAGCCTCCCCTGGCCACAGTCCCAGAATCTGACCCTCCGAGGCTGTGAAAGAGATGAAAAGAAGTAGTATCTCATGGGTTTACTGTTAACGCTTACAGTCCAGTCTATACTGCTTACAAAAACCCCAAAGATCATAGTCAAATCATTTAATATTTAGCAGTCAGTCAGGCACTGCACAGACCAACCTCCATCACCTCTGATGCTGAGCAAGCCCCAGGTTTCTTGAGACCCTTATCTGTGTGAGGAGTTAACCCTTCAGTTGCTGGATAATGAGGAATCCAGAGGAGGCAGGGGCAGATCAGGCTACCTGAGGTAATCAACAAGTGCAGGACACATGGGGGACAGAGGCCCTTCTCAGTGGGCACAGAAGCATCTCAGTAGCTTAATAATGGCTTCAGCTCTGCCTGTGAGTACCAGAAGATATGGAGCCCAGCCCTTCCATCCACCCTGTCCACAGAGAAAGCACAGTCTCCTCAGACTATCAGGGAGTCCTGGTCTGAGGCCCCAAGCCCCACATTTCATTAACCTGCAGAGCAGTCCCTCAGAGAGCACAGTTCTCTGTGCTCTGTGCTGATAGCTCCCCTTCACCACCTCCCTGGGATTAGGTGAGCGGGGTCTTTACAGTTAGATTGGGCAGCATTTTGAATCCTAAAATGTAACACACCCCTGTCGTCCCTCACACATTTTCTTGACAAACATACAGGTTCTGGCTACAGATTGTTGCGTGGTGGGGACAAGGATCCAGAGCCACAGTGGCCTTCGACAATATCTCCGTCAGCCTGGACTGCTACCTCACCAGTGAGTGCTCCCTGGCCCTGGCCCCTGGCCCTCAGCCTGGACTACCCCAGCCTCACCATCCCTCCTCAACCCAAGCCCTGGTCCCTCCCACCTTCCCTGGGGTGTACTCTTCCCTGTCCCTTAAACCAAACCTCCCTTAACTCAGCCCGTGGGCTCTTCTGTACTCTATAGTCAGCGGGGAGGACAAGATGCCACAGAACACAGCGCCCAAGTCAAGAAATCTGTTTGAGAGAAACCTGAGCAACGAGCTAAAACCCTGGGTGAACCCATCAAAAGAAACCCCCATCTTTGACCCTACAGGTAAGAGTTCAACTCACATATCTGAGTGAAGTAATTTCTTGTTGCAAAGAGTAGAAAAAAAAAATATATATATATATATGCTGTGATTGGGGTGGAGAGCTATCTTTAAAGAATAAAATGGTCAACCTTTAGAAAGAACACCACCTACACCCTGGTTAGTGGACTCCAAGAGGAAGCTGTTTCTCTGGGAAAATAGAGCTTCTGGAAGTTGTGCAAAGGAGTGATGGTCCTCCACACTGGGGAAGTACCCAGGCCCCAACACAAAAGGGAGAAGCAAGCTGGTGTTCTTTTCTCAATTCAGTCCTTCGAAACCACTCCACACTTACTGAACAAAGCAAACCTTCCATTGATTTCTCCTCATAAAGAGGGTTGGGCCCAAGGTCAAGGATATCTGCTGCACAAAGGCAGACTAGCTCGTCAGTGGTGAAACCCCCAAAGCTTCAGGTTCAATGAATTTCCCCAAAGCTCAGCTCCCCTTTGAAGCTGTTCAGTTCAGCCTCCCATGGGCTGGAAGACCTCTCTTGGACCCTTGCTGCTTCAAACACAGGGGTCTTCAGCATCTGGCCCTAAACCATGGATGTGACTTAGCTGTTCTGTAGCAGGAGGAAGCCTCTTGGAACGAGTCTCCAAACCCAGTACGAGGTTGGTCGGCGATTATTAGATCTGTGAGCCCAGCCCCAGAGAAGTTGATGAAGGCCACTTGGCCCGATACTGGCAGGTCGAGGGGACCACCCAGGGAGGTGCTTGTGCATGGAGGTTTGAGGCTCCATCCAACATGAGTAACTCGGAGAAGCAGGGGTACAGCCACAGTCCACCCATACTCTTTCCTGTAAAAGGTAATTCTGTATTAAGATAACAAGAGATAAATGATAGTCTCTAATTTCTGTTTTTAAAGTGAAATCTTTGTTGAGTGCAAAGTACAGAAAAAGAAAGTAAAGGCTATGTCTTTTCACTAAATTCATTGATCCTCAACTTATTAAACAAATATTATTAGCTTTGCTTTGTCTTTGAAGAAAGAAACCCTTTCCTTTCCTCCCCCTAAAATGCTGTCCCAGGATTAAGTCTCATCCCTTCCAGTTCCCACCAGATCTAATCCAGCCGCCAAACCAGAGGAAAGAGTTTGCTGCTTTTCCCATCACCTTCTCTCTTTCCTCCCTTCACCTGCTCTAGAACCTCAAAACCTCTTGTCTGTTTTTTCATGCAACAGGGAGCCTGGTCTCCTAAACCATGATCTCTTCTTCCCCCTCTGCCCTGTGGTTTGCGAAAGCATCTAACATGATGGGGGCAGCTTTCTATTAATCATTCAACACCCTCCCCACCCCCCATCTCAGCGACTCACCTCCATAGCCCTTGGTTAACCACTGCCTCCTTGCGATAAATACAGGACATGCCCAGCGAACATGTCTGCAAGCCCCACTTCTCGTCACCACCAGCCCTGATTACAGAGCAGGGGCTCCAGAAACACTTATCGCTTGACTGTGGGTGATTGATGCTTTAGCGCAGTCCTCCAATGTCAGCAGCGACTTCCTTGCAGCCAGCATTTAGGAGGCAGCCATCCACCCTGCCTGACTCCCAGGTTTATTGCCGTGTAACTCCCACTGGCCCTAAAAGGCTGATCAATAAGGGTCTGCCTAGTGGCCACTCGAACTAATGAAATCTCGTGGTGGCTCAAAAGCGGCATTGCCCCACCACCACCTCCAAATAAAATTAGGAGAAAGTGGGTGCCTGAGAGGGTGGAGATGCCCAGGGCTGGAATACAACCTTCTTCAGCTGCCTGACCCCAGCCTCAGGGCAGGAGTGTCAACAAGTGGCTGTGAGTTGGTGTTCTGTCTCTAGACCCCTTCCAGAGTGACCCCAACTCAAAAGGAAGAGGACGCTGAGGCAAACATGTTCCCAAGCAGCCTTAGTGGCCTCCTCAGGCAGGTTTTAGAGAAGCAAACAGAGTCTGTGCTTCCCCAGGAGCCCACTGCCGTATCAGGCAGCAGCTCAGATGAGCTAGGAGCCGAGTCGGGCTCCTGACAGCCCTTCTCAGCCGTGTTCCTGTAGCAGGAGTCATCTCCCCGTCTGACGGGCCTGCCAGGGTGAGGGTGTCTGTGTTCGTGGGGAGGATTAATGAGGGGAGAGGGAGCAGGGCCTCCTTTCCCCGCCTTCTGCACGACTAGGTCCACTGAGCCCTTTGGAGTGGCACTCAGCCAGGACCCAGCTAAGTGGTCAGGGAAAACAGGCCACCCCTGGGTTCATGCCCAGGCCCACCCCCCCACGCTTCCTCTGTGGGCAGTCCAGACCCAGGTGAGGAGCTCAGAGAGCTCACAGTCTACAAGAGGGGAGCACAAGAGGACAAACCCCGGGAAGGTTTGTGGAGCTCAAGGTGCCCACAGCGAGAGAAGTGGTGATGAGGGAGGGACCTGGAGGGGGAAGTACAGGCGGCTCCTTGAGAGGCCAAGGTCAGGGCCACAGCCACTCAGTGATAACCACCTGGCAAACGTTTGCCTGGCACCTCCCATGCCCCTGGGGCTGTGCAGCTCCAACAGCGAAGAGGGGAACCGGTTCTGGAACTTCCGGCTCCTGGAGAGAGGGTAGTGAGTGAACCCACAAGTCATGGTCTGCAACGTGAAGCTTGTCAATTAAAAAAAAAGTGCAGAACATTTTATCTGGAGCAGCATGAGGACTGTAGCCCGGGAGACAGTATTTCAGATAGCTCTGAGGAACTGTGCTGATGAGGCAGAGGGAAGGTCAGTGCATATGTGATTTTGGTGAGAGGGAGTATATGCAATTGGGCACACATTTTTGCAGACGGTCACTGCTAGGCTCATGAAGGTTACTGGTAGTCACAAGGAGTAGATGTCACCATGAAAGATTTTAGTGCTTTTTTTAGATGTGATGAAATGCAAGAATTGGGCTCATAAAATCTTCTCCTGAAAATGCCTAACTATCTGATGGCCTGTCCTGCCACTTTTTCCAGAGCACAGAGTGTCTCATTCTCCCCCTGAACTCCTTTCAGGGACTGTTAAAGGTCAGCAGTTGCAGCAGCTGGTGATGTGATCCTTGTAGAGGTAGATGGCAAGTGCCAATTTGTAGATGACAAGCTTAACCTAACTCAAGGTTTCTACCCAGGGAGGGACTCTGGAGAGAAAGTGGGGGCTGAGGCCGGAGGGAAAGAAAAGGAAAGAGCCATCCGTGAGTATGCTTGCTCCTGGGCTGGGGGTGCTCTTGCACACCGACTCCTCTAGCCCTCACCCCAGCCAGGGCCCGCTGCTGTTGTTAGCACTGCAAGGATAGAGAGGTGATGGGGAAGAACATAAGCGCTCCACACAGCTGGTGGGAAAATGAGCCATGATGTGGCCCTGAAGTCTGCATCCTTCAGCCTACTGAACTACTTCAGGTATCCAATTCCCTCTCAGAGATCAACGCTCTACATGGAAAAGAGCTGGGAGAATGTCCCGGACAAGAGGCCCTGTATGATCAGTAAACAAACCAGCTCCCAGCCATCCCCATAAAAGACAGAGGAGGCTGGATAATAAGATTTTCTCCTCAAAGTTCAGCGCTGTCAGTTTCTGCTCGACTGGAACAGAGGTGGCTGGTGGCATTTCAACTCTCCTTTTGGCAGGCATTAGAGCAACTCCCGGAAACTCAAAGGCCAGTCAGGTCTTCGGAAAACCATCACTTACAAAGCTCCTGAATTTCTAAACACTCCTCACATCCCCCAAGCCAGCCCTTCCCTCTGATGAAGGCCTGACCCTCTGGGTCTGGGGGTTTCCTCACCCCCAGCCCATGGGGCAGAGCTGAGGCACTGGAGCATCCAGGCAGGAAAGAACCTATCCAGGTGCTTCACAGAACCTTCTCAGAAGCTTGAGTCACTTCAGCTAATCAGATGAAGAAACTTCGAGAGAAAATGGGGCAAGTATTAAGGCTGGAAAATTACATTTGTCAGCTTTGCACATACAATTACACTATCCAAATGGTTGGGATAATGTGATCACGGGTGCAGAGCTCTTCTCTCCCTCCCTCTCTCCCTGCCTGCTCCCCACCCGGCAGTAATGAGCATTAGGGATGAGAAGGTGCAGGCAGGCTCTGTCACCTTCTCTTTCTCTAAAAGCCCAGGTAAGGACAGGCAGGATACCCACCCACCCCCCGCCCCCTGCCCCGGGCCTGAGGACCCTGCCTCAGCTTTCTAACCTATCTCTTCTTCTCCTGTGAGCTTGCATGTTGTGTAGGAAGGCAGGATGGAATCATCTCAGTTTATGTGAGAACCAGCCCAACCCACAAGTATCCATAACTCACAGAATCCTGGCTTCAAGCCAAAGTCTTGCCTCTGAGTTGGCTGGTGACAGTTGGTTTACTGTTTTCTGAGTACACATCTCTTGCCAAAGGTGGTGGGGGGAAGGATGGCAATTTAAAAGGAGTGGAAAAGAGCACTGGACCAGAAGTTAGAATCCCCAGCTGGCTTCCACTTGCTGGCCTCCACTGTGCTCCTGGGGCAGGCTCAGCTCTCGCTGGCCTTCCGTCCCCTCGTCTGATGGCTGATGCCTGTCAGCAAAGCCCCAAGTAACAGCTGGTGTTTGCAGGGCCAACACAAACACAGACAAAGGCTAAAAAGCTGCTGCACTTAAAAGTCAAGGTTAAAATAGACTGGCTCCAGGCCCCTCATCATCCCCCGCTCTGTGGTTCTATGGGCTGAAGGGACAGAGTATAAGCAAACCAGAGCTCACTAACCCATGGCGCTGCTAACATGCCCAGAAGTGAGGGCGACAGACTGTCCACACGCACGCTCCTATGACTCAAGAACAGATGCCAAATCCAGTGAGAAAGTTTTATGTGTTTCACATAAATTGATTGGGTCTATTTCTGCTAAACGCATTATCCATTCACCACAGAACTATTAGAGTTAATAGAATTTGTAGCTAGAGCCATTATGCTCCAAGCAAGCCCTTCTGGGGATGACAGCATTATTGGACGGCAGGCTTCACAGGCCCTGACTCCCTCACTCAGAGCTGTCTTCTCACTCACGGGGGGTCTTTGTTTCCATCAGAGCCTTCCACACCCCAGCCCTGCAGGCCCAATAAAGAACACATATCTAATCCGGTTCCAGAAAATCCCATTGTCTTATCACCTGCGGACACTGCCAACAACCTCGTACCAGGCTGGACGCAGAGACGAAGCTGGGACCCCTGCGTTAACTGCGGCTCTTTACCGTGTGCCAGTTTTGAAGGCAGGAGGCCCCCAGAGAACTGGGAGGGAGACAACAAGTAAGGGTAGAAGCCCACTCTCTCCAGGGGGACCCCAAATTAGACTCCTGGCCTCATTGTATCGTTAATGGACAGTGACCATCTGGGAGTGCACGAATGTAGAAGCCAGCAGGTCGGCTGTCGGGGACCTAGATCCATCCCAGGGTTTCTCCAGGTGTGTTCTCACGTCATCTGTTTCATTCACCTGGCAAGGGGTGAGGGGGGACTCACGAGTGCTCCTGGTTAAAATGCAGATTCTTGGGCCTGGCAGACCTGTAAAATCATCATGTCTGAGGATGAGAGGGCAAACTCTGCCTTTTTAACAAATTCATAAGGAAATCCTGGTTTAAAACAGAGTTTAGGAGCCCCAGATCACAGCCTGACATCCTCAATACAGATGGGCATGGACCTAGAGACCAGGAGGAGGCAGGCTCAGAGCCACACAGCCCACTCCTAGGGTTTAGTTCTCAGACAGCAAAGGCCTTGCCTCCTGTGTCTCCTCTTCACACAGCAATAATAACCATGATCTCTGAGCACCGCCGGGTGCTGGAAGTATGCAGGACTCTTTCATATGCATTATCTCAGTTGCTTGTATGATAATATCATTCCCCACTGACAGTTGAGGAGCATGATGTCCACAAAGAGGAAGTAACTTGCCCTAAGTTATACCAGTTGTGTAAAAGGCTAAAGAATGTTTCTTTAAAATCATGTGAAAAATAACGTTTCCTAAGCCAGATAACATTTGGAAGGGCAAAGTTTCCTTAAAGAAACCTTAAAAGGAATCCCACTGTTGAGCGGGTCTTCTGGAGGAATCTATCTTCTCTGAAACACCCTGAACTGAAAATGTCAGTTTTTGTTTAAACAGAACATAGAGGCATCTTCACTAACATTCAGAACAGGGCAGCAGGAATACAATGCACTCCTGCACGTGTAAGCAAGCTGATCATTGCAGCTAATTGGCATCTTTCCGTGCACCCCAGCCTTCATGGATGCACATGAAAGGCACCTCTGTCAGCACTCATTCACTTGGGGGGGGCACCTCTTTGAGAGTTGGGCAGATTCTGTTGGTATAATCCTTGGGACCCCTTCGGTCACTGGCCGTCTCCCTGCTCAGCTGGCCTGCTGTTAAACCATGTGCTGCGAGTTCTCTCATTCACTAATTTTAGATTATCACCTATTTATAGCCAGCGTGCTGTGATGACGCAGGAAGCACGAGCCCGAACAAGACCCACGGGTCCCAGTCACTGCAGCAGCTTCGGCGCCCTTCCTATTAGGCTGTCATGCTTCATTTGGGCACAGGCTCCCTTCCCTAGGAGTCAGCATGGCCATGCTCCAGGGAGGCAGGTGGCATGGAACTGACTCGGGACTCGGGACTCATGATCCCTGCTACTCAAGGCCCTCCCAGAGCAGTCAGCATCCCCAGGAGGTGGCCAACACCAAGGCCCAGGGGCTGCTTGGTGGCTGAGGGAGAGGCAGCACTTCCACAGGGACCTGGTGATGGTGGAGGGGGGCACCAAAGCCTGGATGAGAGGCTCAGCTCCCTCCTTGGGCAGCAGAGTCTAATGGGTTTGCAGACGCCCCCTTTCCTCTGCACACCTGTGCCTCCAGCTACTAAGTATGCTTGGAGTCACTTATATGATCCTTACAGCCGTTCCCCTCACCCAGTCCCCCAGGACAGATATCACCATTCGGGTCCCAACTCTGCCACTTGCTTAAAGCCATTCCTTTCTCCTTCCTGTGCTTTTGTTTCCTCACATTAAAAAAAAATGGAGCTTATGCTCTTTGGGTTTCCATCGCACAGGTCTGATGAAAGGTTCACATGACTGAATCGGTGTCAAGGGCTTAGAGAGGCGCTTGACCCAAAGTGCACTGCATGAGCCGTCATGATTTTCCCATTCTGAAACTCAGGAGACATAATCAGAAGGGTTATGTTGCCTGCCCTACCAGTCAACTGCAGAGCCAGGGTTCCCACTAAGTCCACTCACCCCAAAGTCGTCAGCTTCCATGCCCATTAGGAATAATCCCAAACACCACCCAGCTGCTGACCATGGTTAGGAAGATGCTCCTGCTACATCCAGATTGGCTACATCCATCTTCTCTTTCCACTCAGAGAGGCAACTGTGTGTTCAACACAGAAGACATCATTGCTTTCTAGTTAATGTGTCCACAGAGCCCTAAATCAGTCCCAGGAAAAAAGAAAAGTCACACAAAGCTGAGTTTAATTTAATAAGTCTGTATTGGTGCCTGTGCTGGGTGCCCCAGGGCCTGCAGCTGGGAACAATCCAAAGTGCCCCTCATGGAAAATAGACCACCCAGAGCTGGGCTCACATAAGCCTGACAGGAGGCCACTGCTACTCCAACACAGGGACTCTCCAGGTCCCTTTCCAGCCTCCGTGTCTCAGCACATCTAGTAATCAGACTGGTCCCCCAAGCCCCAGCTCTGACTTTATCCTGCCCTGTGGTGCAAAGGTCTCTATCCAAGATTGGAGTATTGCCAATTATGCTGAACTGAGCATCATTTTTGAAGAGAAATCCAGTGTCCATTGGGAAAACAATGAATCAGTAGTGGCCTTCATAACTTCCCGATAACCTTCCGACCCTGGGCCCCACTGGAAAAATAGTGCAGCAGCATCCAGCTCTGACAGACTCAACAACGCCTCAAGAACCGCCAGTCTAACATGATGTGCTGGTTGGCATTATAGTAAAGCTGCAGACAAAATGCCTTCACACCATGCCGCGGCCCTTTTAGCAACAGAGAGGACCCATTGCCTTTCCCTCTCTTCTTGGCTGGCCTGAGAAAACATGTTGTTTTTTTCCCATTTGTTTCAGTGAAAGGTTACATAAATGGGAGACAATAAATGATCCGGGAACTCCGATCTCAGCATGCCTTAGGATCGTTTAGCTCCAAGACCAGCAGGACGCAAAGGCCCCTCCATCAGTGCAGGTGCATTAAGCACTTGGGAAGTCCACTTTTAATGATCATCCTCCCCTCAGACTTGCTGGTTCTGCCTGCAAAACAACCCCACATCCCCTCAGAGCCTATTCTGCTCTTTGCTTTTTACAGCAAAGCTTCAGTGATTCTGGATAGAAAGACTTTTTAAAAAAATTTGTTTGGGCACAGAACTGGACAGAGAAATTATGATAAGAATGGCTAAAATGCTAATGCTAGGTCCCAAAAGTCAGCTCCTCTTTGCCTGCCCCTCATTGCCAAGAATTGGGATCAATTTAGCCATCACCGATTTAGGGAAGAGAGAGAGGGCACAGAGAGGAACTCAGCCCTGCCAGTGCTGAACTCAGCACCAAGCTGGGTGCTCACAGAAAAGATGAGGCCAAAGAAAGCACTGGCTTGTGGGTAGGAATTTGGATTATGCAGATAGTTATCTATTGCTCTGTAACAAATTACCATAGACATAGTGGCTTAAAACAATACATATTTATTATATCACTTTCTGTGGGTCAAGAAACCAGGTATAGCTTAGCAGGGTCCTTTGCTTCATAGTTTCTCATAAAGTTCCGTAAGGTGTTCACCAGGGCTGGGTCTCATCTGAAAGCTCAACTAGGGAAAGAATTACTCAATTCACATGGTTGTTAGTAGTGTCTGGAGAAGCTGTTGATGAGAGAGAGAAAGAGAGAGAGAGAGATAGGGAGTCTGCCAGCAAGATGGAAGTTACAATCTTATGTCACATAATCATGGAAATAATATCCCATCACCTTTGCCATACTCTTTGGGTTAGAAGCAACTCGAAAGTCTTGCCTGTACTCAGAGGGAGGGGGTTATGCAAGGTTGTGGCCAGCAGGAGGTGGAGATCATTTGGGCCCCGTAATAGCCTACCTGCCGTGGCTTTTGTATGTGGGGGAGAGCAACCAGTTTGAGAATTCATCGTGGATTCTGATGGGCCAAAACCTTGGCAGAAATCTTAAGCCTCTCTGTTTAATATTCCATAGACACTCATATATCACAAAGTATCTACTGAGTGCCAGTCCATAGCCAGATGGAAAATGAATCAAAAAGAATCCCAAAGACTGTGGTTCCAGCTAGGGGGACTTCAGGAGAGTCAAATATTCTCAGCCCCAGTGGTTTCTTTATCCCTAAAGTAGGGATAATAATTACCTGCCACAGTTCTTTCTCAGAGCTGGCTATTGTGGTGAGCAAATGAGATCATTTCCTTTGAAAGATACAAGTTCAGTTCAGTTCAGTTCAGTCCCTCAGTCGTGTCTGATTCTTTGTGACCCCATGAATCGCAGCACGCCAGACCTCCCTGTCCATCACCTACTCCCGGAGTCTACCCAAACTCATGTCCTTCGAGTCTGTGATGCCATCCAGCCATCTCATCTTCTGTCGTCCCCTTCTCCTCCTGCCCCCAATCCTTCCCAGCATCAGGGTCTTTTCCAATGAGTCAACTCTTCCCATGAGGTGGCAAAAGTATTGGATTTCAGCTTGAACATCAGTCCTTCCAATGAACACCCAGGACTGATCTCCTTCAGGATGGACTGGTTGGATCTTCTTGCAGTCCGAGGGACAATTAAGAGTCTTCCCCAACACCACATTTCAAAAGCACCATTCTTCGGCACTCAGCTTTCTTCACCATCCAACTCTCACATCCATACATGACTACAAGAAAAACCATAGCCTTGACTACATGGACCTTTGTGGGCAAAGTAATGTCTCTGCTTTTCAATATGCAATCTAGGTTGGTCATAACTTACCTTCCAAGGAGTAAACGTCTCTTCATTTCATGGCTGCAGTCACCATCTGCAGTGATTTTGGAGCCCCCAAAAATAAAGTCAACCACTGTTTCCCCATCTATTTCCCATGAAGTGATGGGACCAGATGCCATGATCTTTGTTTTCTGAATGTTGAGCTTTAAGCCAACTTTTTCACTCTCCTCTTTCACTTTCATCAAGAGGCTTTTCAGTTCCTCTTCACTTTCTACCATTAGGGTGGTGTCATCTGCATATCTAAGGTTATTAATATTTCTCCCAGCAATCTTGATTCCAGCTTGTGCTTCTCCAGCCCAGTTTTCTTGTGATGTACTCTGCATATAAGTTAAATAATCAGGGTGACAATATACAGCCTTGACGTACTCCTTTTCTTATTTGGAACCAGTCTGTTGTTCCATGTCCATTTCTAACTGTTGCTTCCTGACCTGCATACAGGTTCCTCAAGAGACAGGTCAGATGGTCTGGTATTTCCATCTCTTTTAGAATTTTCCACAGTTTATTGTGATCCACATAGTCAAAGGCTTTGGCATAGTCAATAAAGCAGAAATAGATGTTTTTCTGGAACTCTCTTGCTTTTTCGATGATCCAGTGGATGTTGGCAATTTGATCTAAAACCAGCTTGAACATCTGGAAGTTCATGGTTCACATATTGCTGAAGCCTGGCTTGGAGAATTTTGAGCATTACTTTACCAGCATGTGAGATGAGAGCAATTGTGCGGTAGTTTGAGCATTCTTTGGCATTACCTTTCTTTGGGATTGGAATGAAAACTGACCTTTTCCAGTCCCATGGTCACTGATGAGTTTTCCAAATTTGTGGGCATATTGAGTGAAGCACTTTCACAGCATCATCTTTCAGGATTTGAAATAGCTCAACTGGAATTCCATCACCTCCACTAGCTTTGTTCGTAGTCATGCTTCCTAAGGCCTACCTGACTTCACATTCCAAGATGTCTGGCTCTAAGTGAGTGATCACACCATCGTGATTATCTGGGTCACGAAGATCTCCTTTGTACAGTTTTTCTGTGTATTCTTGCCACCTCCTCTTAATATCTTCAGCTTCTCTTAGGTCCATACCATTTCTGTCCTTTACTGAGCCCATCTTAGCATGAAATGTTCCCTTGGTATCTCTAATTTTTTTGAAGAGATCTCTAGTCTTTCCCATTCTGTTGTTTGCCTCTATTTCTCTGCACTGATCATTGAGGAAGGCTTTCTTATCTCTCCTTGCTATTTTTTGGAACTCTGCATTCAAATGGGAATATCTTTCCTTTTCTCCTTTGCTTTTCGCTTCTCTTCTTTTCACAGCTATTTGTAAGGCCTCCTCAGGCAGCCATTTTGCTTTTTTGCATTTCTTTTCCATGGCAATGGTCTTAATCCCTGTCTCCTGTACAATGTCATGAACCGCCATCCATAGTTCATCAGGCACTCTATCAGATCTAGTCCCTTAAATCTATTTCTCACTTCCACTGTATAGTCATAAGGGATTTGATTTAGGTCATACCTGAATGTTCTAGTAGTTTTCCCTATTTACTTCAATTTCAGTCTGAATTTGGCAATAAGGAGTTCATGATCTGAGCCACAGTAAGCTCCCAGTCTTGTTTTTGCTGACTGTATAAAGCTTCTCCATCTTTGGCTGCAAAAAATATAATCAATCTGATTTTGGTGTTGACCATCTGGTGATGTCCATGTGTAGAGTCTTCTCTTGTGTTGTTGGAAGAGGGTGTTTGCAATGACCAGTGCATTCTCTTGACAGAACTCTATTAGCCTTTGTCCTGCTTCATTCTGTACTCCAAAGCCAAATTTGCCTGTTACTCCATGTGTTTCCTGACTTCCTACTTTTGCATTCCAGTCCCCTATAATGAAAAGGACGTCTATTTTGGTTGTTAGTTCTAGAAGGTCTTGTAGGTCTTCATAGAACCGTTCAGCTTCAGCTTCTTCAGCATGACTGGTTGGGGCATAGTCTTGGATTACTGTGATATTGAATGGTTTGCCTTGGAAATGAACAGAGATCATTCTGTCATTTTTTGAGATTGCATCTAAGTCCTGCATTTTGGACTCTTTTGTTGACCATGATGGCTACTCCATTTCTTTCAAGGGATTCTTGCCCACAGTAGTAGATATGATGGTCATCTGAGTTAAATTCACCCATTCCAGTCCATCTCAGTTCGCTGATTCCTAGAATGTTGATGTTCACTCTTGCCATCTCCTGTTTGACCACTTCCAATTTGCCTTGATTCATGGACCTAACATTCCAGTTCCTATGCAGTATTGCTCTTTACAGCATTGGACCTTGTGTCTTCCATCACCAGTCACATCCGCAACTGGATATTGTTTCTGCTTTGACTCCATCCCTTCATTCTTTCTGGAGTTATTTCTCCACTGATCTCCAGTAGCATATCTGGGACCTACCAACCTGGGGAGTTCATCTTTCAGTGTCCTATCATTTTGCCTTTTCATACTGTTCATGGGGTTCTCAAGGCAAGAATATCTGAAGTGGTTTGCCATTCCCTTCTCCAGTGGACCACAATCTGTCAGCCCTCTCCACCATGACCCGACCATCTTGGGTGGCCCCACACAGCATGGCTTAGTTTCACTGAGTTAGACAAGGCTGTGGTCCATGTGATCCGATTGGCTAGTTTTCTGTTTTTATGGTTTCAGTGTGTCTGCCCTCTGATGCCCTCTTGCAACATCTACAAGATGTTGCTTGTCTTACTTGGGTTTCTCTTACCTTGGACATGGAGTATCTCTTCACGGCTGCTCTAGCAAAGCACAGCCACTTCTCCTTACCTTGGATGAGGGGTGTCTCCTCAGGGCCCCTCTCCTGACCTTAAATGTGGAGTAGCTCCTCTCGGCCCTCCTGCGCCCGGCGCAGCCACCGCTCCTTGGATGTGAGGTTGCTCCTCTTGGTCGCCACCCCTGACCTCGGGCATAGGGTTGAAAGGTATAAAAGAATATACTAATAAAAAGTGTGTGATATTATTATTAACATTATCAAACTACATTACAGAAAAGATTGGGCCAATTTACTTCTGCTTTGTAGATTACCTTCTATACATTTTCATTGCATTTATAATCCTCCTCCACCTGTGAGCTGTGCAGTCTTTTATTTATACATAAATATGTGTTCTAGGCATATTTTTCCTTATTTTTTTTTGCAAAACTTTCAAGCACATTCTAATTTTTGACCTCTTAAAACCAAACGTGTTAAGGGAAAAGGGGGACAGCATTTTGCATGTTGGATCCTTTTGTTCAATCAGTTCCTTCAACCCAATTGATCATCAATTTGTAGATGAAATCCTCACACTCTACTTGGGAGAAACATGTAACTTGAGTGAGGATAGGAGAATGCCTCCAGAAGATCCACTCCTTAATACAAATTGAAAGAGGGTTTCTAGTCTTTCAAAGCTTGTCAGAATCTCAGAAATAATGGGACTCCAGAACTTTCCCCAGGACAGCTTTCTAAATCAATCCAGGCAGTTGGATCTGAAAGGCCTGATTTGGTTTTTATAGTGAATATTGACAGTGACTTGGTAATAATATAACATATTTTATTCATTTAATTTTTATTTATTATTAGGTGACTGACAGAATAATCCAATTCTGGGACTGAGGTTCATAAGTAAGGAAAATAAGGCACAGCTTGGGCTTGTCCAGCAACAGAACCGAAAGTCAGAAGAGCTCCCTGAAAAAGAGAAGCATGTCTTTTCCTTCACCCAGATCTCTGACTTGGATCCTACTAACTAGTCCACTCAGTCTATCAGCCAATCAGCTCCATCAACTGTGGGGCCAGGGGTGTGTCCCTGCTAAAGAGCAGGATTTGAGCATTTCCTTAGAGACCCACTTAAGCCCACTTAAGCCTCAGAACCAAACCCATTGTGTGTAACCCCCTTATGAGTGAGTCCACACCACCCATCTCAATATCCAGTACTTTATTCACACAGCTCTGGCCTGACGCCAACTCAGGAAATAACCAAATTAGCCCTGAGACCTCCCTTAACTCAATTTTTACAGTTCTGCTTTCAGGATAGTGTTTTTCCTGTGACATTTCTTCTCTCACGTGTTACTCACTTTCCCTCAGGGAACAGAGGCTGGCTGAGAACACAAGGAGCCATCACAGGAGCCATTAAAAACTGCCTCAGATGGCTGGGTGTCAGAGCTGTTTAGGGTAATTCAGTCCTGAAAGCAGCCTTTATCTCAACAGCCCAGACTTGCTGCCCTGTTGATGGGGAGCCGGCTCATTCCAAGGGATGTCTGCTCCCAGCAGAGAGGGGTGTGGGCCTCTGGTCTCTGCTCCCCGGAGACCTCAGCTTCTGCGGGCATCCTGGCCATCCAGAGGGACTGTGTGAGGCCCCTGGGAGACAAGGATGTAACAGTGAAAAGAGACCATTGTGTGACACGTCTAGTACAAAAGACAGAGCTGCTTCACTATTACTGCTGTCGCCTGCTCCTAACTTCTCAGCGTCAAAGCAGAACAAGAGAGAAATGACCGGGAAGCAACGCATGAACAAACAAGGGGTGTGTGTATGTGTTTGTGTGTAGATGCAAAATAGTTCAGTGTGAGAAACAAGCTAGAACAACATGGAAAATCGATCAAATGAAAAAATGTTGTAAAAAGAGTAAATGTGATGGTCCCCTCCTCACTTTTCTCTATAATCACAAGCCAGTTGTTAAACTTTTCTGCCTGGTTGACCATCTTATGAGATAAAAGTAACAATTCTTCCCCATTCCCTAACTACTGATCTAACATGTTTGTAAGACACTAAACAAACTGGAGAGTGGAAGTGACCCATCAATGTACTGTAATTAAATATATTGAAATAGAGGGCCAAAGATTCCCAGTTCTGTTGGTGAAAAATCACAATAACATCCTTTTATCTGAGGTTAGAAGCTTCTTCTAGTACCTTCCACCATCCACCAAATATAAGTATCAAATGTGAATACATTCCAAAACTCTGAAATAAAGATTTTGTGCATCTAGCTGCCCCTCAGTCTAATGCACAGAGAATCTCTGTGCATTCTCACACCCTCACCCAACATTAGATACCAAATAAGACTAATCATAGAACATCCTGAAGCCCTAAGAAAGTAAACCCTGACAGTAAAGAGAGAAGAAAGTGAGTTAATAGGAAATATTTATGTCTGCACTTAGTAAAGGGTCAAATAGCCCCAATCAGCTTAAGTCCAAATGGCACTATCACAAAGAAGTTAAATTATACTTAGTGGGCTGTATCCAAAAAAAAAAAAAGGCAGACTATGATGTAACAGTAAGTTATAGACCACAGTCACTAGGGATATCCCTGAGATGAAATCTGAAAAAAAAAAAAAAACCTGCAGTTCCAAGAGTAGAAATAAAGGTGAGGAGCCTGACCAGAGAGATGTCAAGGGATTCCTAAATTTAAAGACAATTTAAGGATCCTATAACAATGCACAACACCATTGGTGGTAACAGCATAGTTTTTTTTTTAACCTCTCTGAATCTCTGTGCAAAAATTGAGCAAACATATATCAAAACTGAAAAGCCATGGATATTTACAACAAAAATTTTTTGGTAAGGTAGTCCCTTCCAACTCCCAAATACAAGGAAGTGAGGACAAAGCACCATAAAGTGTATGAGTAACTATAGAATATTCTAATTCCATTATCACCTTTGTTCTTGAGAAGCAAGGTTTGCAGTGTGGAAAACAAATACAGATGTAATATAGAAGAGATTAAAAACCCTCTTGTTCTGAATTTGATTTGGAACTGTCGGTGTAAACTCATGGATACTTTGTCATATAAATATGTATATATACACACACACGTATACAGCCTGTGTATTTCCTAGCTCTGTCCACTAAAAAAGCCTGGAAACAATCACCAACCCACTAGCAATAAGTGTCTGTTGCTAATAAGCACCCAGATTGTATACTTAGAATGCCTTTGTTCACTAAAAGAAACCAAAGTTTTTGAAAAAATGGCTGAGCCCAGGTCTGGGTAAGGAACATTTCATCACACCAGATAGCAAGAGGCCAAAGGACACAGCTTAGCTACTAAACAACAACAACAAAAAAGAACTCAGAAAGCTGCCACTCACCAAAAATGTCATTTGAGCTATTAAGAAATAATAATTATTAATTAAAACTCAAAATATGTTTAAATTCATGTACTCATAGTGATATACAAACAACTAGTCAACTTTAGAGCATGATAGATGACCAATTCATTACCTTGAATACTCCAAATATGGAGAAAGAACTGAGCATTTATCTGCCTTTCCTATATGAACTGTATCACTGGGTAACCAAATAGTAGGTGAGAAGAAGCACCTCTTTAAAACTATGTAAACCCATGGCAGTTTCATGTCATTGTATGGCAAAACCAACACAATAAAATAAAGAAAATTAAAAAAATAAATAAAATAAAATAAATAAAAATATATTCCAACTAATAAATAAGGAAAAAGGATATAATCTGAATATCATTATTTTGCAACTCTCAATAAATAAACATATTTAAGCACTATGCTTCAACAACTGCTAACATCAAAAAAAGACAGAAATAATCAGACATTGATCTGGGGAGGGGTTGCTGCTCCATTGTTCAAAGAGTTAAAATGTTCTAACCTCACAATAGCAACAGTATATATATTGTTTTCATTTTGCCCTGATAAGGGGAACAGCTGGTTAATTTTCATCATGTACTCACAAAAAGGGTTACTTTCTCCACTTTATAATAAAGAATAGCGTCAGATACATTTATGGATGATGAATGACTGTATTTGCTTGGATTTGGTGTCATTATTTAGTTTAATGGAATCTACAGTGGCCATCAAAATGGTTCAGTATGCCGCAGCTCCCATGAAGTTTGGCTCAGTCAACAAATATGGATAAAATTCAATTCCATGGATCAGAATCAAAATAGTATAAAAGATCCACAGGAGCCATTGAGCTCCCTTTCATGGCACAACCATATAGGCCTTCGACGTGAGGCAGATCCTTATTATTGTGATTAATAGTGATAGTTGAGAACTTATTTTCCTTTGTATCACGCTTTATTTCTTTGCATTCAACTGAGCAGATGAGATGGCTTAGCAACAGTAATAAAACCAGCACAATCACTATCTGGCCTATTTTTTTTAACATTGTGCTGTATATTACTAATTGATTTGTTTCTTCTTGGAGGATGCAACAATATAGTAAAAATGAAACCCAGTGCTAAATGGATTTTTCTTTACTCAGCTGTCTATAACCAATCAGGATTTTGATGTTTGTGGGTTCTTTACACAATTTAGATGTGAGTGAGTATTAAACTAGGTTTCCAGTGTGTGGTAAAAGTGAGAACAAGATAAAGCAGTTCTTTTCTCTCTCTTTCTCTCTCTCTCATAAATGAGTTTTAATACAATAGTTCGGTTGTTTTTTTTTTTTTTTTTAAGTAAGAGAAGCGGAAAGAGCCGGGCTTCTTTCCTCCCCGGCTGCTTCCCTCCCATGCTTCCAATCCAGGCTTCGCTTTGGGGGCTATCTAATCCTCCTACAGCTCCATGGAGCCTCAGGGACTAATGTAGACTCTCAGCTGGGGAAATGCGAGGACCCTTGGACTCTCAGATTGGCAGCTCACATCAAGCCCACGTCACTGCCAGTCTCACTATGACCTTGATCTTCTCTTTAAAAACCAAGATTTTACCTCATTGCTTTTTACCCAGTCCCTCTCATATGTCTGCTGGTTGATCTTGTAAACACTCCAGTTACTGGACTTCTCTTTTTGACGCCTCCTGGCTCCCCATGACCTCTCGGGACCAGAGTCCTGACACTGATTTCCTGCTTTCCCTGGTTTATGCCTGTGACTCCAAAGCCCACACTCTGCTAGGCTAAGCTACTGTGGTACCTTCTAGAACTGAGGGTCTACCTACCGCATACCCCGAGCTGACTCACCTCTCCCTTCATGGTGGCCTGACTGCTCTCTGGGCCTGAGCAGCCTTGTTTGGGTTTAACTGAGCCCTGGGCTCATGGATTTATAAGGAAAATAAAATCAGACTCACAGAAAGTGTCCATGAGGATTTTATGGTAGTTGTAGCACCTTTTTAAGTCTTGAACTTAAACTCGGAAGATCCATGTTTCATTCCGAGCTTGACTATTTATCCACTCTGCACACAGCAGGCTGGCTCTCCTGGGAAAGTTTTCACAAAATGCAAATATTGTCCTTCCCCCATACGAATCTGAATCTTCAGGGCCCTGGAACTGGTATTTTTAAAGGTCCTTAGGTGGTTTGGGAACCACTAAATTCAGAGATCTCCAGGGTCGTCCCATCTTGCTGTGGCATTCTGTGGTATCTGTGCGATTCCAGGCAGATGAGCAAAGAGAACCAACAGGATGAAGCCTCAGCAAGGCAAGCCCGTACACAGCAGAAGCAGGACGGCTCTTGGTCGATGAGCAATAAACTCAGAAGCCCCGTACCCCTAAGAAGTGCTGCTCGTGGGACACAGAAATTAATTCCAAACAACCTTGGGCAGATTTATGAGAATCAGAGCCATCGAAGGGAGCAAAGAGGACCTCCATGCCTCGAAGGCTGTGGGCGCAACAGACCTCGACTAGATGAATCATGGGTCTGACCTGGGATGGCGAATCCTCATTCTGTGGAATCCACTTCAGAAAGAGTTCCTGCCCTGGACCTTTCCATCTGCAGTCACTGAAAATGAAAACAGAATTTTGTGTATAGAAACCACCTGAGACAAATAATATATGTCCAATGAGTTGGGAAAATACTGGTCCTTTTTTTTTGAGGAACAGCCTTTGAGTCCCTTCTTTATGGACTGAGGAATGTAAATCTTGAGACTGGGTGTCTCTGCTTTCCTACAGTCAAAAATTGAACAGGAAGTTACACATTTTATAAACTACATTCTTTATGCATCTCTAATGCATAATGTTCTTCTAAGCACTTTGCTTAGGTTATCATTTTGGTCATCATCATTTATAATACTCATAGCATGTCTAAGTACTGGGTATCATATCTCCACTTGTTCAGCTGAAGAAACTGAGGCTCAGAGAGGCTACAGAGTTTACCCCAGTTTTCATACCTCATCAGGGGTAAAATCCAATGAGAAAAGTTGGCCCATCTGGATTCAAAGCCCATGCCCCACTTCTTACCTCATCAGATGCCCAACTTGGCCAGGAAGTAGAAACCCAGCCTCTCTGAGAATATCTCAGAACCTTCAGAACAATGTTAAGTGAGGCTGGAGTTAGAAGAGGTCCTGCTGAAGACAGATGCTCAGGGAGGGTGCCAAGTCCATGCCGTCTTTAAGCTGTCTTCCTCAGCACACTCTCCACGGGGAGAAAACATATTTATATTTATGTCTGACTTCTTTGATTTCCAGGACCGAACTAACTAAATGAACCACCATGCTCTCCCCCAGGTTGACAAGTCTGCCCCCAAACCCAGGCTGCTTGCACAGACCGACCTGCAGAGTAGACTTAGAGGAGCTAGACCATGGGGTGGAATAGACTTTGAAACTTCTTTTTTAAGCTTTTCTTTTTCTTCCTGCTCCTACCCTCATCCCCAGTTCACTGAGTTTAAATTCCTAGGTGCTGCTTGCAGGGATCCATATTCACAGAAACCCTGGCCACATTTCCCATTGTCAGGAACAGCACCAGGCTTGGGTTGTAGGCAGGAGTCAGCAACATAGCTTATTACATTTTTAGAGTTTTAGATTTTATAATAACCTTCATACCCCTCATTTCCCTGTAATTCTCATACCAATCTAGCCCCTTTCTCAGACAAAAAAGAAGATGATCAAGGTCCCATAATCAACAAGTGATGAGGCTGCTCCCAAGCCCAAACGTTCTTTCTGATTTCGGAGTCCATGACCTTACCACATCTCCCCCCGGCACAGCCCACAGGTGTAATTTGAGCACTGGAGAGGGTGAAAGGTCAACTGGCCATGACAGCTCAGCTGAAAAGCTTCCAGTAAAGAGCCAGTCCTTTGAATTAACAGATTACCCCTTACAATATAAATAAATGAGAAAATTAACAGTCAAGCATTCACACCAAAGATGAATGGATTCATCACCTTCTTGCCCTTGAAACGACCTTCAGAAACCAAATAGAAGTCAATGTCTTTCTTTGGAGAAAATGAATCCAAGAAAAGTCCTGGGGGCTCAGTATTGAGTAGCTGTGTGTGCCTTGGAACCCCAACTAGAGCTTTGCTCTCCTGACCCCGGGCTGGGGCAGCATCACAAAAGCCCACTGCAACCAGCCTGGTTTTTAGATTATAAAAACTGCCCCCACATAATCTCAATCTGGTTGCTGATAATTAGCAACCCAAGTTAACCTTTCATTTTGCATCAAGTTAGTTGAAAATCATCAAAAGAATTCTATGTTTTGTGAACAAAGCTATATACACCCAAATTAATTTTTTCATAATTTTCTGTAGGTAGGATTTGACTTCATCTCTTTAAAGGGAAATAATTTCTCCAATCTTATAATGAGATTTTTGTATTTTAAGTAAAATTAACTTTACCAAGAGCACATTTTGGGGGAAAGTTTTTATAGATTTTAAACACATTAGAATTCCCGCCAGGATGAAATCTGACAGTTCTCCAAGGTCCAGCATGATTCAAAGATAAAATGTATGGAAGGAAATGGTCCAGCGACTGTGGAGGGGTAGAGGTGTGCTGAGTGTTCCTGAGACACCCCCAGAATGCCACTGAAGAGCATTGGGTGCTCTGGGTGAGGACAAACCACCAGGCAGTGGTGAGGAGCTTGGAAAAGGAGGCCATGCATCAGAGGCACAAGTGATCCATTTCCTATTTTTTACATTAGAGAGCACAGAGCTATTTCCAATGTGCTTCCAAGCCCAGCCAGTAAGGGGAAGGATGGCATGGAGCTGACTCTGTGCCCAGTTTACTCTTGACCTTCTTCAGGTTGAGAGGACCCTGTATGCAGAAGTCAGGTTAGATCCAGTCACAGTAGCACAGACTGAGCACCTCTTGTTTGCCCTGCACTGTCCTGGACCTGGTGAGAAGCAGGAGGACCCAACCTCCACTCGTGCCTGTCTCACCTGAGAGGAGTCTTCTCTCCCTCCTCCGAACTCTCATGGTGCAGAGTTAGCTGAACCCTTCTGTGGCTCTTTTTCCCTTACTGGCATGTTTTGTTGCATCCCTTTGGGTCTCCTTTTAGTCACCTGTAAGTCTGTGAAGGCCAGGGTCCAGGTCCACTCCATGTGTGTGTCTCTGCCTCTGGTCCAGGGCCTGGCACACAGCAGAACCTCAGAGAAGCTTCCAGTTTGAACGACTGATTAGTGTTCCCTGTCCCGCCCTTGGTGCCATCTTGGAACAAGGGCTTGGCGCCATGGAGCCGACAGCCCAAAGGCAGCGAGGGAGAGCCCTGGAGGAGGGAGGGCCAGGCCAAGTGAGTGATTGCCTTTCCTCTTGCGTGCAGTTCACTGGCTGTTCACCACCTGCGGGGCCAGTGGGCCCCACGGCCCCACGCAGGCCCAGTGCAACAACGCCTACCGGAACTCCAACCTGAGCGTGGTGGTGGGGAGCGAGGGCCCCCTGAAGGGCGTCCAGACCTGGAAGGTGCCAGCCACCGACACCTACAGGTGGGTATGGAGGAGGGGGGCCAAGGGCAGACCCACCCTCCTGAAGAGGACTGGGGCCCTGCCCGGGGGTGCATGCCTGACCCGCCGGGGTGCCCAGGCAGGCCAGGGTCCCAAGGCCAGAGACTCTGGCCCACATCGGAGGTAAAGGCTGGAGACAGGGAGATCGGGGAGAATGGAATATGGCAGGAAAGGGAGCTGCATCCTCTGTCTGCCAGGAGCCCACACCACAGACCATTTGTGGAGACGACATGCATACATGAGCTAGCTTCAGTGCATCCTCTAGTTTTATTAGTAATTATAATGTGAATGGGCTGTTCTTTGACTGTTACTTCATGCTGTTCAAATGAGGCAATAAATGTCAAAATGCTTGGGAAACAAAAGTATGATATACATGAAAGATGTTTCTTATCCTTGAGCCTCCTTTCCTGGGCCTTCATTGTTTGCTAGTGAAGCAACTATTCTTGAATTCTCACCCCAGGCCCAACCCCCACCTTAGAGCATTCCACTAGAGCAAGGCCAGGCTGAGGGAGGCCCAACTCCAGTGGGCAGGCAGCTAAGCAAAGCTAATGGCAAGGCTTCTAACCCTGAACAGGCATCGGAATGACAGGAAGGCCAGTTATTTGCATGAACAATGGCATAATTACGTTTCCTATTTACGCAGCCCAGCCATGTGCTGTGCAAGGCCCAGATTGCTGGCCCTACTCGCAAAGTAAAAAAGTGAAAGTGTTAGTCACTCAGTCGTATCTGATTCTTTGACTCCTCTGTCCATGGGATTTCCCAGGCAAGAATACTGGAGTGGGTTGCCATTTCCTTCTCCAAGAGATCTTCCTGACCCAGGGATTGAACTCATATAGGTCTCCTGCATTAGCAGGCAGATTCTTTACCACTTGAGCCACTTAGGGAAGCCTTGTGAAGAGTATGATTGTATAGGTCTGGAGTGGGGCCCAAGAATGCATTTCCTTTTTTTTTTTCACATTAAACATTTTTACATTAATGAAGCAAATATGACAACACATTGGCATTTACTGGAGGCAGATTGAGGAGGGAGACATAAGTGGTATTCACTGTACTCATGGAATCCATCCACACATTTGTTCATCTAGAACATGAATTTCTAGCAAGTTCTCAGGTGATGCTGATGCCACCCCGGAAAACCACGGGGTTCGTCACACCTCAAACTTCCATCTTCTCACAGCTCAATGATGGGGGCAAGGTCAATGCCATAATCCTTCTTTTACAAAGGAGGGAACTGAAGCTCAGAGTCAGGAGCCTCCCCACAGCCATGGAGTCCAGAAACTGCCTCCAGGCCCAGACTTCTGAGGGGGAGGCTGCTTGCACAGCACAAGGCTGGGCTGTGTAAACAGGAAGCATAATTATGCCATTATTCATGCAAATGCCCCCTTCTCTCCCCTCCCCAGAGGGGAGTGGGAAATGAGCTGCTTCCCTTCCTGCAGTCCCCAACCCCCCATCGCCCCCCATACAGCCTCAACACCCCGGGGAAGGAACGGAGCTTCTCAGGTTGCCCTGTTTTCTGTGCAGTCCCACCCCCTGGGACCTCGTGTAAATGTGCTCTGGGGAAACCCTAAGTGCTTTTTAAATGACATTCTGGGCAGGAATGCAATAACAAGGTTTGGCTGCAATGAGATTAGCAGCTCCAGGTCCCACAAATTCCCAGTAAATAGCCGAAGACATCCGGCTACCCCTGCCCCTACTGCACTGAGCAGGCCGGGCCTCCCTTCCTGCCTGGCTGAGTTTCCAAAGGTCACCCACAGTCCTAGAGAGAAGAGGATGCGTGTCTGTTGAGGACCCACTAGGTATTTCTCCTCCTTGTAACAATGAGGTAGATGTCATTATTATTGATTTTGTCCATATTCCCTTGTTTCCATATGAAGAAACTGGAATCAGAAGTTAAGCAACAGATCTAAGGCGGCATGTATGTGGGTGCGTGCATATGTGCTAAGTCACTTCAGTCGTGTCTGACTCTGTAAGAGTCGAACTGTGGCCCACCAGCTCCTCCGTCCATGGGATTCTCTGGGCAAGAATACTGGAGTGGATTGTCATTTCCTCCTCCAGGGGATCTTCCTGACCCAGAGATCTAACCCGCATCTCTTACATCTCCTGCATTGGCAAGTGGGTTCTTTACCACTGGTGCCACCTGGGAAGCCCCCCTAAGGCCCCCCTAAGCCCCCCTAAGGCCCCCTTATTGACAAAGATGGAATTTGAAGCAAGGACCCTCAGGCTCAAAGTCTGTGTGTTCCCTCCATTAAAACTCACATCTGCACTCTGAGATGCAAGAAACAGGAAATAGGGTCAGGGGGATCCATAGGACCCACGCAGCATCCACCTCCAGGAAGCCTTCAGAAATGAGAGCCTGAGAGGGGAGACCCCACTGCCTGAAGGGAGACTGGGTAGCCTAGTCCTTGGTGCAGATCCCTATGTACGAAAAACAGCATGAAGAAGGCGGCAGAGGAGCAGCAAGGCAGACAGAGACCTCAACAGTTACCTCCAGCAAGACCTGCTGTCCCATCCTTGCCCAGGGTGACTCCCAAGTTACACCTCAAAGTCCCCTGAGACTTACAGGGGCCCTCTTAGCCTACATTCCCCCTGAGACAGGGTGAATCAGACCCACTTCCAAACTTGGGCAGGTCATTTAATCCCTTGAGACTCTGGTTTCCCATCTGTTAAAGGTGAGGGTTGGGAGTTGCCGACACTTGTCCAGTTGGTTGCAAAGATCACATACAAGTACCTGGCACATGTCCTGCATGTGATAGGTGCTGCCCGGCCCAACATCTGCAAGAAATCTGCTGGAGTAACCACGGTGTCAGGCAGTAGCCAGACAGCATTTCCAGAACAGCAGTAGTTCCCAACTTCTGTGCTTCCAAGGACTTTTTTCTGACTTCTTTTGAAAGAGTATGCCTGCCAAACTACACTTATTAAATAAAAATTAATTCATTTCCCAATTTTTTATGAATCACAACCATATCTAAGTCTAGCCAGGTTTCTGATATACGTGAATTGCCACAGTATCACCATCCTGTGTTGCTATAAGCCCAACCCAAATGGGAGAACTGTTTCCATTTCTCTCTTGGGAACGTTGAGACTAGCTAGCTCAAAGCCCCCAGCACTGCCTACTGAACACTCGCCAGAAACACACAGAGGAGCCGTTTTTCTGTTGAGGCAAGACACTGAAGTGCCCCCATTGGGGGACTTTTTTGAACTGGCCTGATAAGCACCACATCAAAAGGAGAGAATCAAAACCCCAAAATGTTTGGTTTGGGTTTTATTGTTGCTGTTGACTCCTTGTTTTTTAACCCGACAAAGGCTGTTATAGATATTCCTGACCCTCATCTCATCCTTGATCTTAGATGAGGCTCGAGGCTTGGACAATAATGTCTGTTGGTCACATAATGTCACATCAAAGAAGCAGACCATTTAATGATTTGCTGTAAATCATTATAGCACATCATGCTATGCTAAGTCGTTTCAATTGTGTCTGATTCTTTGTGACCCCATGGACTGTAGTCCACCAAGGCTTCTCTGTCCATGGAATTTTCCAGGCAAGAATACTGGAGTGGGTTGCCATTTCCTCCTCCAGGGGATCTTCCCAACCCAAGGGTTGAACTTGTGTCTCCTACATTGGCAAGTGGATTCTTTACCCACTGAGCCATCTGGGAGCCCCCAAAGTGCTATGGACCACATCAGAATGCCCCCCAGTCAGAATATCCAGGTTGAGGGGTCAGGTGCCTTTTTTCTGGAAGATATTTTCTCCATTGTAACTAATGCTAATCCTTATCTAGTAAGTACAGTTCATCTGGTGAGACAAACAGGGCACACAGAAGATGGATGTGATAAAATGTTCCCGAGAACAGAAAGGTTGGGAGCATTCCGTAGGGAGTCCATTTATCCCTAGAAAAGTGTGGCACTCAGCTAGTGCTGTCTGACTGCGTCCTGAGACCTGGCACTATTATTGCTCCGGTCAAGGTCTTTACCTACTGATCAGACAGGTTAAGGAAAAGAAACTACTACCTACCAAGCACCTACTGTCTGCCAAGGTGGGGCATCATTGTCTGAGGCTTCCTCAGGGATGCACACAGGTGAAAACACCCCACTCTTTTTTTGAAATTAATTTGTATTGGAGTATAGTTATTTACAATGTTGTGTTAGATTCTGCTGTACAGCACAGTGAATCAGTTATGCATTTACCTGCTCTTTTTTAGATTCTTTTCCCATATAGGTCATTACAGAGTGTTGAGTTCCCTGTGCTATATAGTAGGTTCTTGCATATGTGTGTGAGTTGGTCAGTCACATCCAACCATTTGCAACCCCATGGACTGTAGCCCATCAGGATTGTCTGTCCATGGCATTCTCCGGGCAAGAATATTGGAGTGGGTAGCTATTTCCTCCTCCAGGGGATCTTCCTGACTCAGGGATCAAACCCGAGTCTCCTGCACTGCAGGCGGATTCTTTACCATCTAAGCCACCAGGGAAGCCCAAGTTCTTATTCAGTTACCTATTTTATATATCATACTGAAAGCACACACACACACACACACACACACACACACACACACACACACTGCTGTCCTGTCCTCAGCTTCCCCTTCCTCTGAATTTACAACTTCCTTTGTCAAAACAGAAGAGGTGTCCACACCTGCTCCCCTCCTGCTTTGCAAATTCAGGGAGCCATACTAAGCACCTATTAGGACACTGTGCCTGACACCTAAGTATATAAAGGGAACAAGATTCAGTCTCTGCCCCCAAAGGAGCCCCAGCCAATGGCAGACATAGGAACAAAGCATTTTGGTGTGATGTACAAATGTTACACAGGAGGTTTACACACTGCCCTGCCATCAGAGGCCAGGGGAAGGGCCTGAGTTCATGGGTGGCTTCCACAAGGAGACAGAAGCCTGAGTTTCAGTCTTGAAGGTGACAGAGTTGTCTATGAAGAAGAGGGGAGGGACTTCTTGGTGGAAAGAGACCCTGGGGGAGCCAGGGCCTGCAGGAGCTGAGGTAACACCTGGCCCTGAGGCTGGAACCTCACCTCCCAGAGGCATTTTGCTCCTTCTGGGAGGGTGATGAGGAGAGAAACAAGCAGGGAGGCAGGGAGAGCAGAGGGAAGCTTTTGAGGTCATCAACAGGCAAGAGTCAAGTGGGGCTAGACCAGGGCAGGGAAAACATGGCAGGAGGGGTTGATACGTTTGGGAGGCAGGGTCAGCGTGACTGGAGGACTGAGTGGGTGGGGGGTGGGGAGGAGACAATACCCAGAAGCACAGTCATGAGTCAGGAGCTGAGGGAGCCAAGACAGTGAGTGGCAGCGCCTGTCCCAGGGAGCCTGACTCGGAAGGACTGGCAAGAATTAGGGTGACAGGGAGGGGGCATCTGATTTGGGAGGTTTCCCAGTTTGGTTCTGAGTGCCCGTGGGGGTGGGTGACTGAGGTGGGTCAGAGCACAAGCATGGACTGTGCGTTGTGCTGGGCAAGAGTCTCAGCCTCATTGTGAAATGGAGGTATGCGCCCATTTCTGAGGCCTGGGGTATTTAGTAGGATTCCATGTGTGACACACCCGCTCTGGGGCAGCCGCACACTGGAGGTGTCGGCCAGCCAGCCTCTCGCTCTTCCTGACATTTTCCCGTCTTCATCCTTCTCTCCTTGCCCCCAGCCCACCTGCCTGTCTCCCTTCCTTCCTACCTCTCCAGGGTTCCACATCCTTCCCAGCCCTCCTCCTCCCCCAGCTTCCCCACACACACCCACACACACACACACACACACACACACACGCACATATATGCATGCACATACAGATCGTCCATAAAAATCATTTGTCAAGCAGAGCCCACAGCTCCTGACAGCAGCTCTCACGTAGTTCGCTTGTTTCTCAGACCTAGCGGGCAGGAGGTCCCAGGTCGCAGCTGCAGCCAGCCAAGCCCGCCCACAGACCTGGCCGCAGCTGTTCCTGATGGCCTCTGTCCCTGACACTCATTTCCTCACCTGGCTCCAGAGACCAGTGAGTGCAGCTGGATCACACCGTCATTCAGATCCGTCTGCAGCCATGGAGCACCTACTGCGTGCTAGGCTCTGAGCCAGGGAGAGGATGGCAGTGGTGTCCACTTGTCTGCAGCCACAGACCTTGTAGAGAGGACTGAGCCTCTGGTCTTTACAAAGACCACAGAGCAGAAAAGTTCAATGACAGTTCACAATGCCAGGTCACTAGACAACTGTAGAGCAGAGTCGCAGGCATGACTCCTTGCCAGAGTAATTGTGCAGAGAGCCATCGCCCTAGAGAGCACAGAGCCGGGCAAGTCAGAGTGCGGGCCTGGGGGGTGCATGGAGCTGAGAGCCATGCTACAGGCAGAATGAAGCTTGGGTTCAGCCTCTGATACACTCTGTGCCCTTGACAGTGTGCCTTCCCTCCACTTCAGGGGCCGCATCTGTCGAAGGAGGGGTAAGAGGGAGAGGTCACTGAGGTTTCTTCCAGCTCTCGTATTCCTGGGTCAGGAAGGCGGTAGGGAATGGGTGGATGATGGGTCTTGCTCATTGGTGCGAAACCGGAATGGAACCTCCACTGCTGGAACCAGTCCTCCTCTACTGCTGACCTGGGTGTCACCCATCTGGGTCATCCGACTGCACATCTGAACAGAGACCTCGCGCTGCCAAAGCCCTGCGCACATCCAGCGTCTCTGAACACACCCAGCACCTCCATGCTCTCACCACAACCCAGAGGCTGGATGGATAAACAGGGTGGACCTTACTGTTCTGATTTCCCAGAGGAGGAAACCAAGCCTCAGAGGACAGAGGGATTTGCCCAAAGTCCAGCTAGGTGTTAAAGGCAGAGCCCAGATTGGGTGTAGGAGAGAAATGAGGTGGCCTTGCTTCTCCAGGTGGCGTCCCTTCCCTCCCTCCCCTCCACCATCCCTGACAACCCCATGCTGCACACCAGCTGTGCTTTTTCCTTTCAGGCTCCGGCAGGCAGCCACTTTGATTTGCTGCTAATTCTTTATTTAAAAAAGATTCACAACTCAATTACATCAGGTAACAATAGCTCACAGTCAATAATACAAAACGCAAACCCAATAAACATTCATTCTGACCAGGGGACATGGATTTAGATGAAGAAAAACAAAAAAATTACAGCATCAGCTCGTTGAGAACAGTATCCTGTAATTTCCAGTAAATTGGAATCACGGCGAGTCGTTTTCCCCACTTGAGTGGCAGGTATATTAATTTGTTGGCATTTGTCAACCATCAAAATAAGTTGTTTACAAGGGATGGGAAGAAAGCTTCAGAGAGTCAGGCTGAGGTTATTATTCTGGCAGGAGATTGTGGAACATGATACATATGATTCGGGGGTCTTCAGAAGCACCAGGGCTGGCATAGACTCCCTGTGGAGGTAGGTCCAGGGTGAAACTGAACACCCTTGACCTTGGCCCCTCAGCCACACCTTACTCCACCTACTGCCCTGCTCTCTAGAATCTGGGTCCTCATCCAGTCACCCCCTTCTGCCTCCTGGAAGTCACCCCAGGAGAGGAGTAGACAGGCTCACCAGGGGTACATTAGAACAGTTACCATTTGTTACTCACTAACAGGGGCTGAACTAGCATGTGTGTATGCTAAGTTGCTTCAGTCGTGTCTAGCTCTTTGCACCCCTGTGGACTGTAGCCTGCCAGACTCCTCTGTCCATGGGATTCTCCAGGCAAGAATACTGGAGTGGGTTGCCATGCCCTCTTCCAGGGCATCTTCCCAACTCCAGGGATTGAACCGACGTCTGCTGTGGCTCCTGTATTGCAGGCAGATTCTTTACCGCTGAGCCACCAGGGAAGCCCCAGGCCCCTTATAAGGGGCATTATCTCATGGGACTCTCACAACAACCTTTCAGGGTAAGTATTATTATCCCCCTCTTATAGATAAGGAAACTGGAGCTCACAGAGGGTACATAACCTGCCCAAGGTCACAAAGCTGGTGAGTAACAGGGCCAGAACCAGAAGAGGGAAGCAAGGTGCCTTGAACACAAAAGTCCAAGAGGCTCTGGCTCTCAGGGTGGCCCAAGTGCAAGGCTGGCACCTGAATAGGGGACATCTCACTCAGCACCTGGGTAGGGGATGTCTCACCCAGCTCCCAGCCCCGAGGGACAGAGCTGGATCTAGATCCAGAGTTCCAAAGAACAGCAAGGAGACAAGAAGTTCTTCTTCAATGAACAGTGCATAAAACTAGAAAAAAACAACAGAAGGGGAAAGACTAGAGATTTCTTTAGGAAAACTGGAAATACCAAGGGAACATTTAGCCCAAAGATGGGCACAATAAAGGACAGAAATGGCAGAGACCTAGTAGATGCTGAAGAGATCAAGAAGAGATAGAATAACTGTACAAAATAACATGGAATAATTGTCAAAAAAAAGAGCCTAATGATCTGGATTACTATGATGGTGTGGTCAGTCACCCCGAGTCAGACATTCTGGAGCATGAAGTCAAGTAGACTTTAGGAAGCACTGCTGTTAATTAAGCTAGTGGATGTGATAAAATTCCAGTAGAGCTATTCAAAACCCTAAAGGATGATGCCATCAAGGTGTTCAATATGTCAGCAAATCTGGAAGATCCAGGAGTGGCCACAGGACTGGAAAAGGTCAATCCTCATCCCAACTCCCAAAAAGGGCAGTACTAAAGAATGTTCTAACCATCAAACAACTGCCCTCATCTCCCATACTAATAAGGTCATGCTTAAAATCTTGCATGCTAGGATTCAGCATTATGCAAACCAAGGACTTCCAGATGTCCAAGCTGGGTTTTGAAAAGGAAGAGGAACCAGAGACCAAATTGTCAACATTCACTGGACCATAGAGAAAGCTAGGGAACTCAAAAAAGACATCTACCCCTGTTTCATCAACTATGCTAAAGCCTTTGACTGTGTAGATCATAACAAACTGTGGAAAGTTCTTAAAGAAATGGGAATACCAGACCATCTTACCTGTCTCCTGAAAAACTTGTATGCAGGTCAAGAAGCAACAGTTAAAGCCCTGTATAGAACAACCGATTGGCTCAAGATTGAGAAAGGAGTATGATAGGGCTGTCTGCTGTCACCCTGTTTGTTTAACCTGCACGCTGAGCACATCATGAGAAATGCTGAGCTGGATGAGTTACCAGCTGGAATCAAGATAGGTGGGAGAAACATCAACAACCTCAGATATGCTGATGATACCACTCTAATGGAAGAAAGCAATGAGGAACTAAAGAGCCTCTTGATGAGGATGAAGGAGGAGAGTGAAAGAGTTGACTTAAGACTACATATTTAAAACAGTAAGATCATAGCATCCAGTCCCATTATTTCATGGCAAATAGAAGGGGAGAAGGTAGAAGTAATGATAGGTATCCTTTTCTTGGGCTCTAAAATCACTGTGGATGGTGACTGCAGCTGTGAAATCAGAAGACAATTGCTTCTTGGCAGGAAAGCTATGACAGACCTAGACAGCATATTGAAAAGCAGAGACATTACTCTGCCAACAAAGGCCAGTATAGTTGAGGCTATGGTCTCCCCAGTGGTCACATATGGTTGTGAAAGTTGGACCAACAAGAAGGCTGAGCACTGAAGAATGGTGCTTTTGAACTGTGGTGTTAGAGAAGACTCTTGAGAGTCCATTGGACTGCAAGGAGATCCAACCAGTCCATCCTAAAGGAAATCAATCCTGAATATTCACTGGAAGGACTGATGCTGAAGCTGAAGCTCCAATACTTTGGCCACCTGATTCGAAGAGCCGACCCATTAGAAAAGACCCTGATGGGAAAAATGGAAGGTGGGAGGAGAAGGGGATGACAGAGGATTAGATGATTGGATGTCATCACCCACTCAATGGACATGAGTTTGAGCAAAGCTCCAGGAGATGGTAAAGGACAAGGAAGGCCGGCATGTAGCAATCCATGGAGTCACAAAGAGTTGGAAGCCACTGGGCAACTGAACAACAACTGTCTGCACCAGCCTGTGCTTTTCTCACAAGGCCACCTGGAAGAGATGGGCCTTGTAGTAGCTAGAAGCTTCCAAGGGAGTGAAGCTCAGTCGTAGGATTTTGGGCCTCACCAGGCTGACCAGAGAGGCACTATCGCCCCTACAAGTGGTCCAGGCAGGCAGCTGCCAGCTCCCAGTGTCTCGATGTTAGTCCAGGTAGAAATGTGGAGCTGAGGCCATCACACAGGAAAGCAAAATCTAGCTGCCAACACCTGGGTGCCAAGTTCCCCCCACCTTGCACTTGGCAGCAGTTTGCCATATTTTTGAATCCACTACTTACCCTCATGACGGCAGGGGTCCTTGTCCTCATTTTTTCCTTGGCTAGGGGAAGCTGAGGCTCTGAGAGGTTAATCAAGTTGTCCCAAGTCACACAGCCAACAGAGTGCCTGGGTATGACTCAGAACTCAGGGCTTTTTCCATCTACCTCTCTGCGAAGAACTAGGTCAGGACCCAGATGGGGCTGGAGTTCAGACTTGGTTGGGGACAGGAGAAATAGGAAAGAAGGCTTAGGAGGTGGGGGGAAGTGTCAGGAACAAACAACGTCTAAAATATAATGCTTTGGCTAAATTTAAACATGTGAGAGAGTTCAGAATGATTCATAATGCATGCAGATTGATGCAAATGACTATGCAAATGAGGCAGAAAGGAGGAGAAGGGTACAGCTCACCTCTCAACCATAGCAGGAGTGGGCAGAGCAAGGACTCCCTCTTGGGCAGCAGTTTTCCAAGCAAACCTCACCTTCAAAACGACTTTCTGAGGCAACTTGCCAAGGCCCCGGGGCCCTGGGACACTGGGGCAGCGAGCTGGACAGATGTGGTCCTTACACATCCACGTCGCTATCTCCACACTCGACTGGGTCTCTGGGAGGCCCACCACCCCCACCCCCCGGCCCCAGTCTGCCTTCTCTGAGCTAAATGATTCTGCTGCTTTCCTTTCACCAATGAGCCTTCCTTTTCCCTCAGCCTTTTAATCATCTTCATCACCTCTCTGTTTCTAATGGGTTGGGAGTGAGGATTTGGCAGACAATCTGAGTGAGTCAGGATGGGCCAGTAGCTTCTCAGACCATATAATCCGCAGCAGCGTGCTGGAGGGCAGATGGCCTCCATGAGGGGAAGTGTGGAGCTTTGGACCAGAGTTTTCCCAGTCCAATGAATCCCTCTGTTCCTTGGTTTCCTCATCTGTCAAATAAGATCACTAACTGCTCCTGTGTTTGGCAATTGGCGGGTGGATTCGGGGGTTGAGGGGGATGCCATATGCATTCACGCCTAGCACATGGTGAGGAAACAGCCCTACTTCCCTCTGCAGACCCCCCAGCCCTCTCTTCCCTACCCTAGCCCCCTGACTTTTCTCCCTCTTCATTTCTGCTCACCCAAGCCTGACTGCTACCCTCCACCTCTTTCTGCTTGTCTGAGAGTCCTACCCATCCCTCATCTTCATCACAAAGCAGACCTCAAATGCACACCCCGCATACCCCCCAAAACCAGGGCCACCAGCACCGCTGCCCCCATGCCTGTCACAGTCATCTGCCCCCTTCCTGGGCCCTGGGCACCTGACAGCCCTGATCTGTGCAGAGATCTGCCACTTTCTCCGGTTTTTCACCCTATTGTCTCCTTCTGATGTTGACCTCCCCATGCCCCTGTGTGTTTGGAGAGGAATGGATGGTTCTTCTTTGACAAGGGAAGAATCTGGGACTCTGAGAGGACACAGTAAGGAAATGGTCCACTCGGCATGGAAGCCCAGAGCCCTTTGGTGCTTCCACTTTACCTCCCCCCATCTCAGCACTCCTACAGGGAGATATCTGTGGTCATAACTCTATCTCCCCAGTTTCTTTGTAAGCCCTTCGACGGCCGGGAGCCCGTCTCCCATCTCCTTTTAGGCACACGCCCTACACCAGTGTGTAATGAGCTCGCATCATAGCTGGCCCTGGAGACAGAACGATGGACTCAACTCTCCTTTGCTCTCTATGGAGACCTTGGTTCCTCAGCTGCCACGTCAGCCATCAGCTGGCTCTCCAGCCTTGTCTCTGCAGAACAGGCCTGAGTTCTGACTTAGGACAGCCCCCAGGAGCCCCCTGCCATGCTGGGAACACAGGATATTTCCTAGAATTAAAGGTGGAGAGGCCACCATGTGTGCATGTGAACAAAACCACCTTGCAGCTCTCCCTGAAAGCTTTTCATAAAGGACCTTGGATCTGAATATGCAGGGACTCAAAAGGCCCTGAACCCCTCTCCCTGGCAGCCAGGCTCTGGGGAGGCATGTGCAGTGGGCCTGGGAGTGGTCTCCACGGCATACTGCTTTTCTCATACAGTTCACCAATTACGTTCTTTGTCCCCATCCTTGCTTGACTTCATCTCAACAGCCTCAGAGGCACCGGGAGTACGCCTGCATCCCCACACTCTGGTTTCATTTTCATCACTACTGGTTGTTTGTTGTCTGCACACACATGGCTCCAGAAGGAGTTACTGGTGAGATGGGAATAAACAGGCTGTGCTCGTAAACACCACTCTCCTCAGTCATTTCATGTGGGACTCCTTGTGTCTAGAGCCCGTGGGGAGACTTTAAAACTTCGTACCAAGTCAATTACTGCTACTCCTACCAGTAAGAATAAAAATAAATACTCAGTGAGTGCTTCTTATGTGCCAGCCACAATTCTGAGACGTGACCTCATTGCTTTAACCTCCACCACACACATGGGCTAGAAGGTAGGTTTTTCTCATCCCCATTTTACAGATGAGGAGCAGGAAAGTTCAGGAACACTTTATAGATGAAGAACAGGAAAGTTGCTTGTTTAAGGGGGACCGCATGAGTCCTTTGCTCTTGGACAAGGAAAGAAATCCATAATAGGAAACCCCAGGTATTCGGGACACCATCACCCCAACACCCCACCTTAATGCAGATGCTCCCTATCTTCCCTTCTCTTCCTCCCTGCTCCTTCCTCCTTCTCCCTCTCTCTTGTACCCCTTACTAGTTCTTTATCCTCCTAGCTCTGTGTATGAGGCGATTCCCTGTCCCTCTCTGAACTTGACCGCCCTCTCCTGACAGTAGATAGAGAACCCTCCTTGCTGACCTCGTGGGCTGATACAAGGGACAGCCCCCCAGCACTAGGGCGGTATGCTGGGCCTGCTGGGAGCTGTGGGGTGGGCAGGAAGGGATTCAATCCTCACGCCCCAAGGCAGGAGCCCATGCGCTCTGTCCTGTTGCAGCATCTCCGGCTACGGGGCAGCTGGAGGGAAAGGTGGGAAGAACACCATGATGCGGTCCCACGGCGTGTCTGTGCTGGGCATCTTCAACCTGGAGAAGGACGACACGCTGTACATCCTGGTCGGGCAGCAGGGGGAAGACGCCTGCCCCAGCGTAAGTGCCCAGGGTGGGGGTTTCTCCTCCACCTTCCCCAGGACCCCGGCAGGCCCCTTGGGAACACCAATGCCAGACACACTCCATCAGGGAGCTCTCGTTCAAAAACAGCAGGACTCACCCCTTGTTCTGCCTGCAAATGCTCCTTCCTTTCCAGGGCAATTTGGGTGCCTGAGAAAGTGGGTGGTGTGGCTTTGGGCACTGCACATCCTTACAGGGGTGGAGGCTGAGGCATGGGTTTCATGAGCAGTCCTTAAAACTGAAGTCCTGAGTTCTGCTGAAATGAGCAAATGGTTGTTCCTCTCAGCACAAGTGCAAGTCGAAGCCCACTTCCTAAGCTTTCTTGCAAGGGCATCATTTTTTTTTAGCCATATCATTATAAACAGGAAAATGCCAGACCAAACATGGATTATTCAGCCCAAAATCACAGACTCATAGCCAATATATGTACATAAAACCACAGAAAATGTTCTGAACGACACAGATAATGGTAGTTGCTTCTGAAGCGGGGACTGGAGTTGAGGGTACTTTGTTCATAATGTCTGATATTTTTTAGAAACAGAATGCATTCACATATTATTTGTGTGATTAAAATTTTTTTTAAGTTTTTTTAAGCATGGCCTCAGAGCTGGAACGCCATGTAATCCATTTCCACCCCATTTCACAGATGAGAAAGTGGAGACCCCGGAGATGAAAGGACTTGTCCAGAGTCCCTCATAATGCTCACAGAGACTGCCTCCTGTTTCTGATGCTCCGAACGTGCTGGGCCTTCAGTTTCTATCCCCTTTCTCCCTTTTCCTCTTATATCACACCACCCGACAAGCTAGACTGTCATCCTCTCCAGCCCAAGACAGCCCTTCCTGGTTCCCTGTCCCACTGGGGTATTCAACTGTCACACACACAGCGCTCCAGGGACAGCCCTTAAGAAAGCCAATAGTGATCTTAGGTGACCAGCAGGGGCAGACAGTGGGGACTAACAAAGCTGCAGCCACGCCTCTCTCCTGTGCGTGGGGGTGGCAAGACCCAGCCGTGCAGCTAGCTGTTCCCCACGGGAACTCAGCACCCCACAGGGCGAGTCTCCACCCTGGGCAGGTTACACCCTCATCTGAGGCTGAACTTCTGCACTGGGTGAGGTCAGGGCAGGGATCCAGCTTCTGGGACCCAGGACACAGGGCTCCTTCTCCAGAAACTTATTCAAGAGCACATTTGGAAGACAGAAGTGGTAACAATGACAATGAGTTCAATTCCACAGAATGACCTCAGAGCTCCTAAGAATCAGATCCCAGGCTGGGAGCCAGGGGTAAAGTACAGCACCACATCCCCAACCCCACATTAGAGGGTGAAAATGAAGCAGCAGGAGTAAGCTTCACAGGTGCAACCTCGTGCCTGAGAAACGCCTGGACCCTTTTATTTAGCCGCTATAATCAGGACTTTCCAACCTGATATAATATATCAAGTCATTAAATTACAAGCTGCTGTAATTTTCACAGGAATTTATTGAGTGCTAATGTAATTCTTTCATCTAAGCAAAAAGATTGAATTGACTTCTGCAAGGGATTTTACTTGATTTGGATCGTAATCAGTTATGTCTTTTCACAAGATTTTGTCTTTCGTTTTTAATTCAGTTGTAATCTACTTGTTCCTCTGGATTGCTGCATTTTATCATTTTATTAATCAATCTGAAAGTGTTAGTCGCTCAGTCGTGTCTGACCCTTTGCGACCCCATGGTCTGTAATGGAATTCTCCAGGCAAGAATACTGGAGAGGTTTGCTATTCCCTTCTCCAAGGAACCTTCCTGATCCAGGGACTGAACCCAGGTATCCTGCATTACAGGCAGATTCTTCACTGTCTGAGCCATCAGGGAAGCCCCATTAATCAATCTACTTGCTCTTAGAGGATGTGCAGGGCAAGTTTCAGAGAAGCCAGGGACAGAGGGCAGCCCCCTCTGCTGATCGGGTTGGGCATAGCATGGGCGTGGGGAAAGGAATTGGTCTTCCCAGTAGCTCCAGACCTCGGCTTCCCCCAGGGGCCCATTTAAATAAGGGAGAAGACCTTTTACAAGCACCACGTCAATCTGTGGTCCTCCCTAGGCTGAAAAATTGTGTGTAGAGAGGATCTTCTAGAGAATGACATGGACCCTAAGAATTAAACTGCAGGTTTTGGCGACTCTGCTGGTGCTGCACGGAGTGGCTCTTCCTGTGTGCCTGGCCAACCAGAGCCTGGACGGGCTGCTGGACCCTGCGTCTCACGTCACATACGCATCTCTCAGTCCCTGTGCACTGTAGGCTGTGGAGCAGCATCCCTGGCCTCTATACCCTGTTTAGCAGCATCCCTGGCCAGTATCATCCGTCAGAAATGACAATCAAAAATGCCCCAGACATTTCCAAACATCTCCAGGACAGCAAAACCATTGGTCTAAAAGCCCATTCCCACCACTCCCATCACTCCCAAGGCAACTATTGTGAAGGGTCCGCCCACACCCACCCAGCTCCCAAGTCTTTCAAATGTATTCAGGACCCCGTGGAAGTCAGGAAAAGAAAGCAAGTCATGGAAAAGTGATCAACTTCTCCAAATGCTGCTGTGGGCCCAGCAAGCTGCAGACTAAAACTCAAATCAAATGTCCCCTCCTGATTCAGAGGGGACACCTGAGCCAGGGCAGCGAGGCGTGGCTGTGGGTCTGGGCTCTAGGAAACCAAAAGGCCGCCCAGTAGTTTCCTCTGGTGATCTCCAGCCATCCACAGGTTCTTCTCAGGAGAAGAGGGCCTCCCCAAGGGGTGGGGGCCCCCACTGCTGCCAGACAGAGGACAGGAGGGAAAGGAGCAGGGTGGAGGAACAGACCTTCTTAGCACACTGGGCAGCTCCCCAATTTACGGAGGAGGCAGATCCAGGCAGAGGGGCCAGCAAATCTCCAAAAAACTAGACCCGGAACCCTGTTCTGCTCTGCCAGGCTGGCAGCACATATTTCCATCCCCTGTCCCTGGCTCTGCCCACAGGGCATGCCCCCATCATCTCAGGGCCTCCCCCAGGTGGCGGTTAGCAGGGTTTCCTTCCAGCAGACTCCATATGCCACTCTGCCCCCACCCTGGCCCTGACCAGTACTGCACATACACAGGAGAAATGTCAGCTGTCTACAATAGAAATTCACAGCCTTCCAACCACACTAAATCCACTCTAGAAAATATCAAATTATTTCCATCATTAAATCCAAAATGCCATAAAACAAATTGCATCTCAGCTATTTATCTGGAACTTTCTCTAGTACTCATTCCCGGCACCCCTGAGTGCTTTAGCATAAGGAGTGGCTCGAGATGAATTGCCATGTCCACTGGCTGGTTACACAGCCACATTTGATGAAAACTTGGTGTTTTATTGGCCTTTTTTCTATTAAGTGAAAGAAAATTCGTTTTCCTCTGAGCTCAGACCCATGTGTGGTGAGTTCATCTCAGCTGCTGTGACCGACAAGCATAGTGGCTCCTCTTGAAACCCCGCCCTCTTTGTTCAGGGAGTCCAGGATTCTGGGTCACAGGAATTTCCAGCATGTCCCCAGAGACTCCCAGATGCCTAGGACTGCATCAGGTGGAATAAAATCCGAGTTTGGCTACCCACCGTTTTTTTGGTTTTATTTTTTTCTCTTTACATGATGCTTCAAACTGCAACTTCTCAAAAAACCTCAATGGCTGCTCGCTGCTTAGAGAATGAAATCCAGCTCCTCTGGATTTGAGGCCTCTGGCCATGATCTGACTGGTTCCATCTCCTATACCCACTCCCATTTGGACTCCCTCCAGCTCTGTCTTACCTCATGGGACCTTTGTCATCCCCTCTTCAGAATCCAAAGGGTCCTAACAAATTATCCTGGACCACCTCTTTGTCTTAAGATGGATTTTTCTGAGCTGAAGAAACTCCTTACACTTTTCCCCCAAATACCCCCACTTAGCACCTTCCTTCTGAGTTCCTGCTGATCTCCTCCCCTGCAATGTCATAACTTTCCCCCATTCTCAGTATTTAAAAAGCTCCGCATCCTGCAAGGCCCAACTGAATGCCACCTCCCCCAGGCAGTCCTCCATGCCCAGCAGTCCAGCAACAAAACCTCGCTCTCCCTCCTCAACTTCCCATGCATTTTCTATCTAAGAGGTCCCTGTGGTCCTTCTGCAATATTTCCCAGAGTGACAGTTATCTATGTGTATTTTTTGTCTCCTCAACTCAACCATAAGCTATCTGAGAGATGGTCAGGCCCTATCTTTTACCATAGAAGTTCTGTCTGCTGGGAGGCAGAGGACCCTGGGCACAAACCTGAGGTGTTTTTGTTTCTCCAGACAAACCGATTAATCCAGAAAGTCTGCATTGGAGAAAACAACGTGATAGAAGAAGAAATCCGCGTGAACAAAAGCGTGCACGAGTGGGCAGGAGGGGGCGGCGGAGGCGGAGGAGCCACCTATGTGTTTAAGGTGAGGTCTGTGCGCCATTCCCCAGGGCAGGTGCCTGCTCTGCGTCCTGGCTTTGAATTCTCAGGACAGGCCTAGGAACAAAGCACCTTGAGTGCGCTTAGCTCCATTTAAAGTTGAGGAAGCGGAGAGCCCCAGGGATATAAGGCTCCCTGTCTGTCCAGGAAAGGGCAGGCCCTGCTCATGCTGATGTCCCAGCCCGATTTCACTAGGCAGGCCTTCACCACCCTGCTTCCGAGCCCCAGAGTGCCCACTGTGCCCACTTGTGTCCTCAGGTGGACCTTTCTGACCTCATTGAAGATGGACAAAGATTTCCTGTTGGGTCCTCCTGCAGGGCCAGCGGTGCTGAGGGCTTAATCTTGAAGTAGTGAGGTCGAAGCAGAGAGCCCTGCATGCAGAGGAAGGAGAGGAGAGAGATCTGCTCTGAGCACCAGCTCCCAGATCCCTGAGGCTTGAGAGGTGCTTCAGGAAAGGGGCGGTATACATAGCCCCAAAGACTGATCCTCACCTTCCAGCGTTCATAGACATTTATATCTCCTGATGCTTTGGCTTCATTTACGAACCCGGACTGATACAGGAGCTGGGGGTTGAAGGGGACAGAAGAGCTGATGGGTTCTGTAACGTGAGATGGGAGCCCTCAGGCCACTGAGACGTCACCCACTGCCCCGCAGACACTCAGACACGTTTAAGCATTTAAATGGCTCAGGGGTCTCCAGGGTGGGATCCCTGCTCCACTTCTCAATCTCTGAATGTCTCTCCCCTGGCAGATGAAGGATGGCGTGCCAGTGCCTCTGATCATTGCAGCCGGCGGTGGTGGCAGGGCCTATGGGGCCAAGACAGACACATTCCACCCAGAGAGACTGGAGAATAACTCTTCAGTCCTAGGGCTGAACGGCAATTCTGGAGCTGCAGGTAAATCTCTGCAAGCCCAGCATCCCCCAAAATGGTCCCCCAGGACTGTGTGTGCTTCACCTTGGCTGGGCACCATCACCTACGTGTGGGTGTCTTAGTCATGGGCCCTTGAGATGCTGGGAGTTCTGAATATTGGTACCGGGATCAAAAGAAGAAAGACAGGCCACACCTTGGGGATCCAGAGGCCGCCTGGCTGGTATGGGTTTTGGACTTGCAGAAGGTCATTGAGAAAATGAGGCAGGAGGCAGCATTCTGACTGCCAACCCAACCCTCCTTGGGATTTATCAAATGCAACTAGATATGAGCAGATGGAAGAAATCTGAGAGGGGTCGGCCTCCGAGGTCCCTGTGGTTTGTTTGTACTTCCAGGCCTTGGGCTGCCAGCTCACACACTCCTCACATGGAGAGAAAACCTCTGTCCATGGTAGGGCTGTCTGCCTCCTTAGTGAGAGCCGGTCACACAGAGATGGGGACAGACTCTGAAGGAGATGTGAATTCCCTGATTCCTCTGAAGTCAACCATTCATCTTTGTGTGTTCTTTTCTCCACACTCAGACCGAGGGAGGATTTTTGAAGGCATTTAGAGATTTGAGCTTAATTAAAATAAATACGCAAACTTTCTCTTCAACTGAGAGATGGCTAGAGAAAGAGGAAGGAGAAACAGTCATTGTATCCGCAGCGAGGAATTACCCCAGTGATATTTACAGCACCCCTTACTTCAGCCAGCATTCAATAAATTACGAAATATTTGCACATCTATTATGCATGTTCTTTTCAAAACAGTCCTGTAGGGTTTTCCAGGCATATCATTTTCATTTTACAGAAGTGTCAAGAAGCTCATTGAAAGTTGTAGGGTTTTTTCTCCCTCAAGATGACCAAACAGTTTCATACTTAATCCATTTCTTAAAACATTATTGTTGATGTGTTTTTACTTTTATGCCTGTTGTTTTCTTTTCTACACATTTGCTTGAAGGCTGGGATGTGCAGGATGCAAGGGTAGGGTGCTGGGGGCCGGGAGAGGCGGGCAGACTTGGTTTCAGGCCCATCTCATCCTAATTTGTTGGCTAAGTTCATGGCCCCACATAGCCACCAGAGCCCACTTCCAGCTAACGGAGCTGAGGGGGCTTTCCCTCCACCACGTGACATAGACAACAGCCTTGACAGGCCCATATCCACTCTCCGGCTGGCAGAGGGAGGCCCGATTCTTGAAGTCCTGTTGCTTCCAGAACTGGTAGATGGTCCCCATGACTTGCCCAGGGCTCTGGTTATCCCTGTTCTGGACCCAAGCTTATTTGTGACCTTGACCTCATTTCCTGAAAACTGTCTCCCTCTTGCTAGCACCAGAGGCAGCCCTGTCTGCAGCTTCCCCCCACCTACACGTCCCTCTAGGTCCGTCAGGAAGAACCTTGGCCAGGAGTTCTCCCAAAGAACTGAGACGTGTCCAGGCAGATTAGCCCTTACGGTCCCAGCAGACTCAAGCACTGCTATTTCTCTAGGTTCCCGCCCCCCACCTTCTGCTGGAGCAGAAAGGGTTTTGGAGTCTCTGGGAGTAAACTGCCTCATGAAATGTCGTACAAAACAATAGGGGGAGACAAAGTGGGGATCCTGGGGTTTCAAGGGCCTCGGGAGAGATGTACTGCGGTCTGCCTGTGGCCTTAAGATAAAGTTGCCATCAAGCTAGCTCTATACAGACCCTTTGTAAGAGTTCAGACAGGCCCAGCCCAGGTGTAGGGAAGCACAGCTCCAGCTGCTGCCCTGGTAGCCAGAGCATCACCGCCTCTGCCCCCAGCCCTCTTTGCTCTTGACCTTGGAGCAGCAACTTAGACACTGGCTGGTGAGACCCTGCCTGGGCTTCGGGGTATGAGGTCTTCTGCATGTGTGTGTCTCACAGATCCCCAACAATCCCTCCATTTGGTGGTTTATAAAACATCTCACACATGCCCTTCTGCTTTGATCCTAACATCCACCCCATGAGACAAGTCTCGTTATCTCCAAGTTACAGGTGAGGAAACCAAGGCTGAGGCCAGGGAAGCTCTTGCCTAGTAAACAATTATAGCCCTTTGGGTTATTCGGTGCCTAGTCCAGGATTGCTGCTAGGAATTTCACTGCTGTGACCTTGGTGGGGTTTTGACAGTTGGTCCTTGTTCTCGCTGGGATGAGAAGCAGTTAACGACATGAAGGCCAGGAGCTTCAGGAGTTGGCAGGCCCAGAGGGAAGGCAGAGGGACGGATTTAGTCGTCATGTTGACTGTCCCCGCCACCACCCCTGTCCTTCAGTGAGCACAGTTTGGGGTTCTGAGCCAGAGGCCAGGGGTATTCGGCCCACTTCCATCTGGACATGCACAGCTGTGGCCAGAGCAGGTTTCCCTCCAGCGAAGGGCAGACGCCTGGTTTTCTAGCCATGGACTCTGAAGGCCCCAGGCCCCACTGAAGACAAACTCCCTGGGCGCTGGACAGGGACAAGCACCCCTGGCAGACACCGAGTTCTGCGTTTGTTGCCAGACCCAGCGGCCGCCCAAACCAGCTGGAATCCTCACTTAGGCCTTTCTCCGTCTCTGCCTACAGGTGGTGGAGGTGGCTGGAGTGATAACACTTCCTTGCTCTGGTCTGGAAAATCTTTGCTGGAAGGTGCCACCGGAGGACATTCCTGCCCCCAGGCCATGAAGAAGTGGGGGTGGGAGACAAGAGGGGGTTTCGGAGGGGGTGGAGGGGGGTGCTCCTCCGGTGGAGGAGGCGGAGGATATATAGGTAAAGATGATTCATGTTCAAGGTGTCACTCCCTCCCCTCTTAGTCCTAGGCACCTCCCTTCCCTGTCCTCTCCCCAGCCCTCGCCTGCCCACCCCTGGCCCGCCCCACATGTGGACTGTGATGTGACCGTGCACGCCTTCCTCCCAGCCTGCCAAACGAGCCAGAGGTAGGATGCTGGCTCCTGAGCGAGCATCCTGCCTCGAGGTTTCGGCAGGACAGCATCAAGATCCCAGTGACTCTTGATCTCCCCCAAAGCTGATGATAAAGGGGCCTTGGCTTCCCAGACTCCTCTCTGAGCCACCCCCAAAGACGCATGAGAACCCCGGAGGCCAGACTCCTCCCTTTGGATGGCCTGGTCAGAGTCCTTGCCAAGCCAGCTCCTCGAGGGCTTGGTTTGCAAGCTTCTGGCCTCAGATACTCCCTACTCTCCCTTCCCTATCCCAGCCCACCAGCTTCCAAAAGGGGCACCATTCCCCATGCTGATTGGGGCTACTCCTGAGAGCAGCTGTGGGCAATCCCAGCCCAGCCCTTCAGCACACAGCTGGCCCTTGGCCCCATCTCTCTGTCTGGGCTTCGGAACAAAGCAGAAGTGCCTTCTAAAGCTGAGAGGCTGGGAGATGATGGCTCCAGCGCCCCCCAGATCAGGACACGATGCATGCGCGCTCTGTGATGTGCTGTGTGTTTTGCTTTAAGGCTGTGTGTAGGATGCTTGTGTTAACCCGATGCTCTTCTTTTCCAAGCCCTGGGTGGGTGGGTGGGAGGAGCCCAAGGTGGGGAGCCCAAAGATAACCCAAGCCCCGCTGAAAGGAGGGACAGGAGCCTAAAGGCACAGGGGCCCATCCCCCTGCCCCAACCCTCACCGGATGGGACAGGAGCGCCACCCGCCCCCCAGGCAATCCTGGAAGAGGGGCCAAGGGGCCAACCCAGCCTGGGGAGACTAGAACTTTTATGACTCTTGATCACGTGGACTGCTTCCTGGGAGAGCCCAGCAGAGGAGACCATAGGCCTGGAGGAGACGGTGTCCCACGCACCCAGCAGCTACTGAACTGAGCCCAGCTGCAGCCTGAGTGCCACGAGCTCCCTTCCCTCCCACCGCCCCCGCCTCGAGGCCCCTCCCTGACCCCGCCACTCGCCCTGCTGACGCGCACATGTATCCAGACTTAGGCACCCACCTCTCTGCGTTAAACTCTTCTCTGGTTTGCCACAGGTGGCAACGCAGCCTCAAACAATGACCCCGAGATGGACGGGGAGGATGGGGTTTCCTTCATTAATCCGCTGGGCATCCTGTACACCCCGGCTTTAAAAGGTACCCCCTCTGCCAAGTAGCAGAGCCTGCTTCCCTGGGCCAGTGCTCCCTCCCTCAGTAGCTGAAAGGGCTACTCAGTGAGTCCAGGACACACAGGTGTGATCGTGGGTCCCTTGCAGGCAAGTCTTCCTAGTGGTCACCTCGCCAAGTTTTCTGGAAATCAGGATGCATGATCTGATATGTTTACAAAAGAAGACTGACTCCAGGCAGGTCGGCCCTAGAAAAATGCAACAGTAATGGGCCCTGTGCCCGTGGCAGCCAACCTAAGGGTCCATTATGTGGACCCTCCTACCTGCCTACAGGTCCTCTGAGTTTCTCTCACCAGATGCGTCAGGGACTTGCCTGCACTGGCAGTGGGACGTAGGAACAGGGACCCGCAGCTGGAGATGAAGTGCAGAGCCCAGGGGTGGGTTGCAGGGTGGCCTCCGCCTGAGGCTGACCCTCCCTCCTTGTCACCAGTGATGGAGGGCCATGGGGAAGTGAACATTAAGCATTACCTAAACTGCAGCCACTGCGAGGTAGACGAGTGCCACATGGACCCCGAGAGCCACAAAATCATCTGCTTCTGCGACCATGGGACCGTGCTGGCTGAGGACGGTGTCTCCTGCATCGGTAAGGGGCTGGGAGGTGGGCGGGCACAGAGCTTGAGCCACAGCTAGTTTCCATGGTTCTGGGACACCTCAGATGCAGCTTTGTAAACTTCTTGACACTGCTGTCTGCCCCCAGCACGGGTGCTGCTTGGACAACAGGCAAAGGGACCTGTGTGCGAAAGGTGGGTCATGGCTTGAGAAGGAGTCATAAGTCACCTGGTCCCACCACTAGCCCAGGATGCGACCCCCACATCCCCACCAAGGGGCCAGGTCGTCTCCACCAGACACACCAGCACCAAGGACCTCAGTACTCCTAAGACACAGGGTCTCCCGTTGGGGAGTTACGGAGCCAGACCCATTCTCCTCCCAACTTCCACCCCTCGGCTCCCTGCTTGTAGTGGCCCTTTGAACGCGGCAGCTGAAGAGCATGTTGCCGTCCTCCTCCTCAAGTCTCCTCCAGATTAAACAGCCCATTTATTTCCATCCAGTCTATGGGACACAAGTCTAGATCTCTTCCCCATCCTGTTGTTGAAGTTGCCCACGTCCCTTTTGAAATGCCATGTCCAGGACCAGGCTCGGTTCCTGGTGTGGTCAGTACCATCATGTACCCAGCTCTCCCTCCCACATGCTGGGCCCGGTGCTCTCGTGGACAGAGTATCAGTTCAGTCTCCAGAATCTAACTGAGGGGCATACTCTATCTTTGGGTCATACTGAGTTTGTGGTCACCTAAAGCACCTGATGGCTTCCCTGGTGGCTCAGAGGGTAAAGCGTCTGCCTGCAATATGGGAGACCCAGGTTCAATCCCTGCGTTGGGAAGATCCCCTGGAGAAGGAAATGGCAACCCAAACCAGTATTCTTGCCTGGAGAATCCCATGGATGGAGGAGCCTGGTGGGCTACAGTCCACGGGGTCACAAAGAGTCGGCACGACTGAGGGACTTCACTCACTCACTAAGGCACCTCAGGGGCTTCCCAGGTGGTGCTAGTGGTAAAGAACCCACCTGCCAGTTTGGGAGACATAAGGGATGTGGGTTTGATCCTTGGGTCAGGAAGATCCCCTGGAGGAGGGCATGGCAACCCATTCCAGGATTCTTGCCTGGAGAATTCCATGGATGGAGGAGCCTGGTGGGCTACAGTCCATAGAGTCGCACAGAGTCAGACACGACTGAAGTGATGTCTCACGCGCACACACAAGGCACCTGAATCGCTTCTACAGCCCCTGTTGGCTCACTTTCCAATCTCATCCTGTCATGCGCAGTTGATGTTTCAGATCAGTGTCAAGATTTTGATATTTATCCCTGTTACATAGTGCCTCTCCAAAAAAGCTACTGTTAAAAGTTGTAAAACCCGGACAAAACTGCTTCACGCCCTCGTCCTCCGAAAAAGCTGGTGGTCCAGGGGTCCGGGGCTGGGAAGGGTCTTTCCAATGTAGGGGCAGCTCAGAGGAGAATCAGTGTGGTAATCCATGCCCCGTGGGGACTGTCTTCCAGTATCACCCACCCCCGAGCCCCACCTGCCACTCTCGCTGATTCTCTCCGTCGTGACCTCTGCCCTGGTGGCCGCCCTCGTCCTGGCTTTCTCTGGCATCATGATTGGTGAGTGTCCCAGAGCCCCAGCACTTCCAGAGCGGGGCAGGGAAGGAAGATCTGGCAGAATAAAATGGCATCTCAGGCTGTGCCATCTCAGTCTGAAGGGTCGTTCTGGGTGGTGGTGATGAGGGCAGCCCAGGCCAAGCCAAAGCAGAAGGCCCTCTCATCCTGTCTCCATCACATTCCTGGCTCCTAGGAGCCCTGATTCTGAACCTCAGCCCCATGTAGAGCCTGCTGGATGCTCAAGGAGGGGTCTTCTTCAGAGGAGAACACCATGGCTAAAGCTTGCCACCGCCCCCACTCCCCAGCCCCCTCCAGACCTCAGTTTAGCTCTCATCAACATGGGCTTCAGCAGACTCTTCTAGTCTGGCTCACACCTCCAGCCCATCCTTCTCCCTCCACGCAGAGAATGCAGAGCTGGTTTCTCAGTGTTTCCCATTAGGCCTATAAGCCAAAGGGCACTGGTCTGCACATCTCAGAGGGCACAGCCAGGCTCTGTGTGCTGGAAATGCCCAGGGCAGGTGGGCAGAGACTTGAGGGGAGGCAGAAGGAGAGGAAAGGAAAGGCTCCAAGCAGCATTCTGAAGCCAGCCCCATGGGGCCAGGGGAGTAGACAGAGATTCCCTGTTCTCAAGGGACCTTTGTGATTCCCATGACACCATCCTGCAGAGAGCAGGACGGCAGGAGCTACCTTGTTGCACACTCACCACGCTGAGCGATTAACACATTTTATTTTATTTTTTTTTATTGGTTTTGCCATACAATGACATGATATCGCCATGGGTGTACATATGTTCCCCCTCCAGAACTCCCCTCCCTCCTCCCTCCCGACTCCCTCCCCCCCGGGAAATCTCGGTGCACCAGCCCTGAGCAACAATCCTGGGCTGGCGATTGATTTCACATATGATACTTAACATGTTTCAATGCCATTCTCCCAAATCATCCCACCCCTGCCCTCATCCACAGAGTCCACGAGTCTGTTCTATACGTCTGCGCTCCTTTTGCTGTCTTGCTTGCTGGGTTCTCGTTACCATCTTTCTAAATTCCATATATATGCGTTAGTATACTGTATTGTTGTTTTTCCTTCTGGCTTACTTCACTCTGGATAATAGGCTCCAGTTCCGTCCACCTGAGTAGAACTGCTTCAAATGAATTTTTTTTGACCCAGCAATCCCACTGCTGGGCATATACACCGAGGAAACCAGAATTGAAAGAGCCACGTGTACCCCTATGTTCATCACTGCATTGTTTACAATAGCCAGGACATGGAAGCAACCTAGATGCCCATCAACTGACGAATGGATAAGAAAGCTGTGGTTCATATACACAATGGAATATTACTCAGCATTAAAAAAAAATTCATTTGAAGCAGTTCTACTCAGGTGGACGATTAACACATTTTAGTTCGCTAAACCCTCAAAGAACCCTGTGATCACAGTTGGCATGTTTCATAGTGGAGGAACTGAGTGCACAGAAGTTGACTCACTTGCCCTGGCCCGTGAGTGGTGGGGCTGAGCTTTAAAAGCAGAATTCACCCCGTGAACCACCTCCCATTGGGTTTGCCTTCTATACAGAATGTTCTCACATATAGTAATAACAGTGACAGTGGTCACTTGTGTTGGGGAGCTCTTTCCAAAACCATTTCTTTTGACTGCATTACTCGGCATGTGGGATCTAAGTTCCCTGACCAGAGACTGAACTCAGGCCCAGCAGTGAGACCACTGAGTTCCAACCACTGGAGAGCCAGGGAATTCCCTCTGAAACTATTCTGTTTTGGTGAATTCATTTCATTATCACAATCCCAGGGGATGGGGAGTAGAGGTTTAGGGGATAGGGCAGGCATTACTGTCCCTGCTTACAGAGAATGAGACTGAGGTCCAAAGAGGTCACATGTCACTTGTCAGTGTCACAGCTTGTAAGTAACAAAGGCGGAATTAGAACTCAGGTCCTCAGGCGCCAGCTCAGAGCCAGTTTAGAGACCTTCCACGCTGCAGTTGTCTCCAGCTATGTGGCTTGGTGGTTCTTCAACTGTAGGAAACACAGGTGACCAACAGCCCCAGCTGTACTCTCAAATCTATTGCCATGTTTGTCTCATGTAACACCTGGGCAGAGCAGAGCTACTAAGGCAAGCCCCCTCCTGGAGACTTGGGACTCCTCTGATGGCCCACTTTGTCTCCAGAACTTCCCAGCAGCCTTGCTGGAACCTTTTTAGACTGAATGGTCGTCTAGGGTCTTTGCTCAACATTCCCTCACCCTGTCCTTCACATGGAGTCAACACAGTCTAGTGGCTTCCCAGCTTTCCTGGATTCCCCCTGGATCACCTCTCATAGGCATTTCCCCGAATGAAATACTTGCACTTCTAACCCTGGCCTGAGTCTGCTTCTCAGAGGACCCAAACTAATGTGCCTCTGCCCCTGTGTGATACAATAAATCTTTTCCATTCATATGATTTAAACTTTACATTTACTTTAATCTTTCAATGAAAGGTACACTTTCACATCTATAATCATTTTGTTAGTATGACTAAGAGTGATGGAAAAAGATTTAGACCCCAGTGGAGGAGCTAGAGATTCAGGAAGGCTTCCTGGAGGAGGTGGCCTGGCCCAGGCCACCTTGTATGGACCACCATCTGTCTGCAGTGTACCGCCGGAAGCACCAGGAGCTGCAAGCCATGCAGATGGAGCTGCAGAGCCCGGAGTACAAGCTGAGCAAGCTCCGCACCTCCACCATCATGACAGACTACAATCCCAACTACTGTTTTGCCGGCAAGACCTCCTCCATCAGTGACCTGAAGGAGGTGCCACGGAAAAACATCACCCTCATCCGGTGAGTGCTGTCTGCTGGGGCTGTGGGAGGTGGGGAAGGCAGAGAAGGGAGAGTTCTAGGCAGCTGGATGTCATCCCTGGACCACAGATTCCTCTGACAACAAGAGGCCAGAGCCACCCCAGCCCTCTGGGGGAAGGGGGGTGAGAAGGCTTAATGTCCAGGGCCATTTTGGGGTTTAATTATTTAAATAATTAATAATTATTTAATTATTTAACTTATGGGGTTGGAACAATGAGAGGAGGACTGATGGGAGAAATGGGGTGCTCCTCAAAACCACCCAAATGCCCCTCCCCAAGCGTTGCTCCCCTCCCCTCCCAGGTCCCAGAGAACCCTTTGCGCTTGTCAGTCATTCACTGGGCTCTCCCAAGGAGGTGTCTGCCAGCCATCTGTCCTCTCCCACCAGATCATGCCTTAGTCACCTCTAGGACCTGGGCAAATATTAGAGACTCAGTGAGTGTTAATGGAAGGAATGTCAGCCAATGTCACGAAGCCTGGCTTGGAACATTTCTTGCCCAAGAACGATAGAGGCTGGGGACTATGGAGCAATGCCACACTGAGGGCACTACTCCTGAGGGTGTGCGTGCCCCCCTGCCTCCTGTGAGTGGCCACTAAGTGTGCCCCTACCTCATCACACCTTCTCCCCTGCACAGGGGTCTGGGCCACGGCGCGTTTGGGGAGGTGTATGAAGGTCAGGTGTCTGGAATGCCCAACGACCCCAGCCCCCTGCAAGTGGCTGTAAAGGTAAGAGGGGGCTCCCTCGTGGGCCTGACCTTGGCCGGGGTCTCTGTAAGCGTGGCCCTCTGCCGACAGCCTCTGACTTCAGCGGCTCATAGCCTCCTCCTCCTTCCCACTCTCCCTTCTGTGTCTAGACGCTGCCAGAGGTGTGCTCCGAACAGGACGAACTGGATTTCCTCATGGAAGCCCTGATCATCAGGTAACGGCCCAGAGGGACACCCACACCACCACCCCAAGCCCGTGAGGGACACGAGACATTTTTAACAGGCACGTCTCCAAGGGAAACAGATTGTCCTGCAGGGCACTCCTCCTCTCTAACAGGAGACCTCTGCACCAAAGTTCTTAGCATGTCTTACCAGAGTGGACCAGCCCCCATCTGGTTTTCTCAGGAAAAGAGTCTTGTAGCCCCAGTAATGTCACTCAACCTTCAACCAGCACCCCTGTGTCACCCATTGGTTCTTTTCCCCCTTTTCTTAAGAAACAGAGCGTGCTGGTTGTTGACAGTGGAAGATACAATCTTCCTGCAGATAACACTTCCACCATGTCCTTCACCCATCCCAGCTCCCAGCTCTCAAGTAAAGGAAATGGGCCTCCACATGATGGAAGGTGCCCACCCTGGTCCACCCAGCTGACCCGACCCTTCAGCTGGTGGATCTGGGGCCCACCACTGGGAGTCACAGTGTCCAAGGCTCTGACACTAAAGGTTTGACCTTGAGAACTGGCCAGGCTCATGGCCTCCCAGTGCACCGAGGAGCCTCAAACATCCTGACAAGGCTAGGGAGGCCTTGATGGAAGAGGCCGAGGGAATGAGGCCAGAGCAGCGTGTGTGATGTGCTGGGTCCGTAGGAGGACACGTGGCAGGCTCAGCTCCTGCTTAAATGATGTATTTCCTGGTTGCCCATGTAATAGTGATCATTGAATAAAACCTGGAAAGTTAGAAGAGTAGATGGAAGGAGACCCGAGTCACTCAGTCTCCCTACTCTGCAGTAACTAAGCAGCACTGTATTTGGGTGCACGGTCTTGCAGTCCATCAGCTCTGCCCAAGTGTGCCCACGTGGAGCTCCCTGGCCCCACTGCCTCATGTGTCCTCATAGGATCATGTTAACAAGAAAACCCGAATCTCAGAGCCCCCGCGAAGAGTCTATGGTGGGATCCAGTGGCCCTCTTCCTTGTTCTCTTCTGCACACGGTCATCAGGCAGGACTCAGGCAGGCCCTCGGGGAAGCAGGCCCTCCAGCTTCCACTTGAGGCCTTCCTCCGAGAATCCAACCCCCAAAATGTGAATCCTGGCCAGCAGTCTTGGCGCCAGCCTCCTGGACACCCGCGTCCCCCTGCCCACCCCCACCCCAGCCTTTTCACCCAGTGCCTGCATGCAGCCCTCTCCCCCGCTCCCCAGCCCCCCACTCCAAGCAAGTACACGCCATGCATGTTGAACCCCCACCAGGCCTGCCCTCTGGTTCTTCCAGCTGCTTAGCAACTGGATTTTCCTCTGCTTAGGCCCAGCCTGGGACCCCTGCTCCCCACACTTACAGAAAGCTTTTATATAATGTGGCTCTGAAAACATAACTCTGTACCCAGCTTTGCCCACTTAAGATTTCCGCAGACTCAGCTCAGTTAAATTCGGTTACTCCCCTCTGCTCTGCAGCAAATTCAACCACCAGAACATCGTGCGCTGTATTGGCGTGAGTCTGCAAGCTCTGCCCCGATTTATCCTGCTGGAGCTCATGGCGGGAGGAGACCTCAAGTCCTTCCTCCGGGAGACACGTCCTCGCCCGGTGAGTGAGAACCGCTTTTCCCAGTGGCCGTGCCAAGGGACAGAGCAGGGGTCGGAAGGAGCCAGAGTGGGCAGTAACATACTCGGTGAGACTGAGGGAGTCAGCCCCTGGGCTCTGATCTGGGGGACAGGCGGGAGAGAGGGGACAGAAGGTATCCAATGGCTGAGCCTGGTCCGAGGGAGCTTTGCTCAAGCCTTGAGCAATGTCTCCTCTAGCCTGCATCCATTTTTTATGACCTGATTGTGGAAAACCAAACTAGGGATAAGCATAGAGGGGGACTTGCATGCCAACTGTGTCACTCACTCAACCATCTGACTTGGGGCAGGTCACTCTCATCCATCCCTTGTGAACCCCAGTGTCCTCATCCCGCAGATGGGGACTGCCTGATCTTGTAGTTTTGCTATCAAAATAAAGGGCTGAGGTGTTTAGGAAGGTGCTGCATACTTGTTGTGGTCAAAGGGCTAGAGTTTGGGGGAGTGAAGAAACCTAGGTGAGCCCACGCACACTTCCTCCCAATTGATTATTAGACAACCTGGTTTAGGGCGGCCAACCCCCTCTAACCTGAGCATCTGCGATGTGAACTCCGAGGGTCAGGCTAGAACATCTCAGACAGAGCTGATTTATAAAACACAGCACACTGGGCAAGCCCAGAGGCCGGCTATCCACTCCCGTCACTGCTAGGGTCTTCAAGAGGTCCTGGACCCAGGGAACTGGAGCAGAGCAAAACCCCCTGAGTTAGGACCTGCCATCTTGAAGTTGCTGCTGAACTCTGAGGACCACAGGGAAGACTTGTACCCTCTCCACCCTAAAAAAGGCAGAGAAAGGCCGACAGCCACGCAGCCGCAGCAAGACCAGGACTGAAAACCCTCCTCACAGGGACCCAAAGTGGTGGCAAAAACCTCGGAAGGTCATACCTGCTCCAATTCCCGCCTTCACCCAGGCTCTTAGGAGCCTCCACACCATTCCTGTGAGCCCCTGGCTGACCATCTAAGAGGAATCCGATCTAACTTCTTGAGAGGATGAGCGTGTGCACCTCAGCACCCCTGGCAGGAGGAAGGGGCCTGGGCAAGGGGAGAACGGCTAACCATACCTCATGATAACCCTCATCTGCAGTACCATCCTCCTCCTCCCCAGAGTTTTCACGCTTCTCAAAACCACCCTATGGAACCCTCTTACACTGTTGGTGGGAATGCAAACTAGTACAGCCACTATGGAAAACAGTGTGGAGGTTCCTTAAAAAGCTGCAAATAGACCTGCCATATGACCCGGCAATCCCACTGCTGGGCATATACACCGAGGAAACCAGAATTGAAAGAGCCACGTGCACCCCAATGTTCATCGCTGCATTGTTTACAATAGCCAGGACATGGAAGCAACCTAGATGCCCATCAACTGACGAATGGATAAGAAAGCTGTGGTATATATACACAATGGAATATTACTCAGCATTAAAAAAAAATTCATTTGAAGCAATTCTACTCAGATGGACGAAACTGGAGCCCATTATCCAGAGTGAAGTAAGCCAGAAGCAAAAACAACAATACAGTATATTAACACATATATATGGAATTTAGAAAGACAGTAATGAGAACCCAACATGGGAGACAACAAAAGGAACGCAGATGTATAGAATAGACTTGTGGACTTTGTGGATGAGGGTAAGGGTGGGATGATATGGGAGAAGGGCATTGAAGCATGTTAATTGTCATATGTCTAATCAATCGCCAGCCCAGGATTGATGCTCGGGACTGGTGCAGCGAGATTTCCCGGGGGGGGAGGGAGGAGGGAGGGGGGACCCGGAGGGGAAGCATATGTAAACCCATGGTGATATCATGACAATGTATGGCAAAAACAATAATTAAAAAAAATAAATAAATAAAATACCAACAACAAAAAAAAAACCACCCTATGAAGTAGATGGTACAGATCTCACCTCATTTTGGAGATGGGAAAACAGGGGCTCAGAGAGGTTATGTGACTTGCTGAGGTCACACAGGAAGTGGAAGTGCCGGGACTAGAACTCAGGTCTTGTGGCTCCTGATTCCTTGCTCACTCCAGCTTGCTGTGCTGTTGAATCCTGTGATCCCTGTGGAGAAGCCCTGAGGGCCAAGGTGAGGGCAGGTTGAGAGCAAAGGTCGCCAGCTACGCAGGTGTCTCTGCCAGCATCTGGGCACCAGCCTCCACTTCCCCACCCCTATCCAGCAGAGCAGAGCCTTCAGCTTTGTGCCCTGAGCATCTCAGCAGTGCTTCTGGCAGATGTCCAACAGGGAACATGTGACATCACTGTCTGGGAAGAGGTCCAGCTCTGGGTTTCCCATTGGACACTCTTGAGGCTTGAGAACAGGAGAGTGTTGTGACTTCCTTGTAAAGGGAATCTGAGAACCCATCACTTGGCAAGACCGAGAACCTTGAGGGAGGGGTACTCCCCTCTCTTGCAGACAAAGGTGTCTCTCTTGATGATGATTTGGATGTTGTCTCAAAGAACAAAACACCAGCGAGGAAGACAGATCACTGATATCTCCCACCACCTCCCAGCCCAAGTGCCGCCTCAAGGAGGCTCACAGTGGGAGCCTGCTGCCAGCTTCCAACCTCTGGCTGCAGGTACCACCCCAGGGATGCCCACAGCCGGGGGAAGTTCAACTCTACTTGGGAGAGAGATGCTTCTGAGGGTCAGGATCCCCCCACGAAATCTTCCCTTTAACCCCTGACCCTGATCTTTGTGTGACTCTCCTGGCCAGCCATGCTCCCAGGTCTTCGTGGCAGTCCAGGTACCCTCCTTACTCCTTTACACACCCACTCACCACAGATAAGCTGGTCCTTCTTGAGGTACTTGAGGTACTGCCCATGATTCTCCAGGCAAGAACACTGGAGTGGGTTTTTGTTTCCTTCTCCAATGCATGAAAATGAGAAGTGAAAAAGTGAAGTCGCTCAGTCATGTCTGACTCTTCACAATCCCATGGACTGCAGCCTACCAGGCTCCTGCATCCATGGGATTTTCCAGGCAAGAGTACTGGAGTGGGGTGCCATTGCCATCTCCCAATACACGCTAGTGTGTAGCAGAGACTCTGATAATTCCTCTGAAAAAGCCTATTTAACCCAGGAATTCCCATGCCTATTTGATTGAATTCCATCCCACAGCCTGCTCTGGGAGGTATTGGACAAAATCCTCTCTGAGTATTGGACAGGATAAAAACTGCCTGAAGTTGCCAAAGGAAGTGCCGCATTCAGTAGCAAATCAAGGAAACAGAACCCTGGCTCCAGCACCTCCTTTGCCCAGGCTGTGCTCTGCACTGCCCGTTTTCAGTATCGGCTTTGTCACAGCATCCTCAGACCCCCACCACCACACACACACACACACACACACACACACACACACATGCAGACACACCCCTTGGGTTACAGATAATCTGCTTCTGTGAAGACTGATATTGGCGCAGTTAATTTGCTCTGAGCAGCCACAGACAGGGAGCCCCGATTAACGCGGCCCCTGGGTTAATGCCTGGGAAGATTTAGCCCCTGCAGTGCAGCAGACTTATGGAGCGTTTGAGACATCAGTGGTCCTTGCGTCCTGAGTGATGGGGGCTAAGACGCAAAGAGACTCCGGGAGCACTAGGAATGGTCCTCTTTGGCAGGAACAGAAAGAATTTTCCTGGAAAGAGAAAAGATAGTCCTAATACTATAGCGAGATGGATGAATATTTCTCTCAAAAATATGTTACTTTTCTTGTCCCCAGGAAATGGGGACTCTCTCTCTCCCAGTGCCCAGTACTTCCGACCCTAACAAGGTCCTGGGAGAAGCCAAACACATGAGCCACGCAAGTCCCCAACAGCGCCCTCCACAGAAAAACCCGCTCCACGAATGCAGAGCCCTCTGTGATGCACTCACTGTGCCTCTTGCTGTGAGTCCTCAGAACGACCAGGGAGGCTGAGAGTGTCACGTCACTTTCACACACGAGTACACGGTGGCTTGGACCGAGGGAGTGCCGTCAGCTCCAGGTCACACAGCCAGTAAGGGACCCAGGAGGATGAAGCCCCCTCAGCCCAACTGAGCACTGAAATGTACTCTGGGCCCTGTATCTGTACTCACTTGGGTACCGTGCACTGAGTCCACGGGAACTCCAGCCCTTCTCAGACATGCTCTCCTAAGACACTCAATTTTAACTCCTAGAATCCCGCCTCCCCAACCCTAACCCTTAAAGCCCAGCTCAGGGCAGTTTCAGCTCTACCCTACTAGCTGTGTTACCTGGAGTGAGTCACTGAGCCTCTCTGAGCCCTCAGCCCTCTCATCATCAATATGGAGGTAACCTTGCTTGCCTACTGACCACACAGGACGTTGCATCAAAGGTCCCGGGACTTGCCCTCTTGCAGGTAAGGGACTGCCTGATGGTCCATGGGCAGCAAATGTTCCTTCCCTGAGTCGTCTCCCCTGGAACTGAAGTAGACCCCAGACGAACTCCTCGCCACCTCCCCCAGACCCACGCTATTGCTGTTGCTTCAAAGAGTCCCAGGGAGGCCCTGATCTGTGGCAACATCTGGAAAATCCTAGTTCAGCTGAAATCAACTGACAAACCCCCTTGTTCGCTGAACCTCGACAGTGAGCTAAGCATTGTGCTGGAGACCATGGAAGTAGATGCCAAAGGCCTGCCTTGGGAGCCTCAAAGTTTCTTTGGGGACGTGGTAGAACAAGCCCAGAGCTGTACAGTACACGTGACACTGCCTGAGGACATGCTGCTGCGGACTTGGGGGGTTAGGAATCTAGAAGACACCGAGAAGGGCGCGGCCCTGAGAGAAGACTTCTGGCCGCCCTACCAGCCTGGGCGAAGGAGAGCCAGGCTGTATCCGGGAGGGGTCCGGGAGGGGTGGGCAGCAACTTTTGCACAAAAGGGACTTCATGCAGGAAAGCCAGAGATAGCTCTTCAGCTGCCCAGTGTTTTCTGGAAGGTTCACTTTTTCAGTCCATTTCAGATCTAGATCTTCTTGGAGAAAGTTAATTTTTTTAAATATTTCTAATCATTTAAATAGAGCATTTTAAAGCAACACTACACTACCCCGCCTTGATTTCCTCACAGGCCTGTTTGTACACTTAGGGTATTCAAATGTTTATGAAGATAGTGATGGAAGAGTGGGCAGAAAAAAACGCCAAGGGGCAGGACGAGTCATGTGGGTTCCAGCCCCATTCACCTGGCAGCTGTGACTCTGTAAACGCTGCACCCGCTTAGAGGTGGAGTCATTATTCTGGGCTAAGGCCCAGGCATGTGCATTTCTATAAATCTAGCCGGTGATCACAAATGTGCAGCCAGGGCCAAGACCCCAGGGTGACCAGCCTGCATTTGACCTCCTGGTGAGCACGGGAACCTAATGTTTCAGACCTTCTCTCCCCTGAGAGCTCCTCACCAGCCAGTCACTTCTGTCTCCTACAGAACCAGCCCTCCTCCCTGGCCATGCTGGATCTCCTGCACGTGGCTCGGGACATCGCCTGTGGCTGTCAGTATCTAGAGGAGAATCACTTCATCCACCGGTGAGTCTAAGTGACCTTGCTCTGCCCTCACCTTCTGGACGCTCCCCTATGTGTCCCCAGGGCTTTGTTTGGCCCATATGTAAAGTGGGATCATATGCTGTGCTTAGTCACTCAGTCGTGTCTGACTCTTTGCAACCCCATGGACTGTTGTCCACCAGGCTCCTCTATCCATGGGGATTCTCCAGACAACAATACTGGTGTGGGTTGTCATGCCCTCTTTCAGGGGATCTTCCTGAGATCAAATCCAGATCTCCCACATTACAGGTGGATTCTCTACCAACTGAGCCACCAGCAAAACAAAGTGGGATCATAAAACATCTATATGAGCGCTGGAGACCCGGATGAACTCTGCCTGACCTCCTGCAGGGACCCCCGCCTGAGTCAAGTCCTAGGTCATGTTAATGTTTCCATATCTAGAAAACTGAGCTTCCTAGGTGGCTCAGTGGTAAAGAATCTGCCTGTCAAAGCAGCCAGGGTTCAATCCCTGGGTCGGGAAGATCCCCTGGAGAAGAAAATGACAACCCGCTCCAGTATGCTTGCCGGGAGAATCCCCATGGACAGAGGAGCCTGGAGGGCTACAGCCCATGGATCACAAATAGTCAGGCACAACTGAGTGATCAAGCATGACATATCATCTGAAAAATTGGGCTCCTTAAGGGAAATTTAAAGAGTTTGTATTTTTGGATCTCTGACTATGGATAAATCAAAGGCAACAACCCTATTTTATTCATCTTCATATCCCCAGCATATAGTGGCACACAATAAATGTTTATTGAATAAATTATTTTTCTCTAAAATTCTCAGAAGTGAAGAATGAGAATTATTGTCTTTACCTCTGTACTTCATTTCTTCTACTCTGTATGACCCTTGTGTTTAAATGGTGTTTGCACTGGCACATCAAGTCCATGTGTAACGCTATAGACATGAGAGATGACATATATATCTTTCCACGTGGCTATCCGTGGCGTTCTCAACAGACAGCTTGGTTCTGAAACCTGAAAAGTAAGATAGATTGTTAGACTCTTTGCAAAGCTCTTCCTAGTGATTTGTTTCTCATTTAGTAAATAATAACCTGGTGAACTAATAAACATTCATGAACCCATCAAAGAGTATAAGACATGTTGCTAATCATTAGAATATGTAAATACAACGTACAGAATGAGAGACGCTGTATGAGTTTAGAAATAGAAAAGCATAGAGGTAGATAACAAGCTATGTTTTCTTCCCTAAAAAAGGAGATGTTAAAGATCAAGACATACACTGGCCTAGCTTACTGAAATCATTCTGAAAAAAAGGCCAGAAGCTCATACTGGCTCATCCTTTGTCGCTTCATCATTTTGGCCCTCAAATCTTCCTCTTGAGTCTCAGCCTTTCCAGCTTGCAGATCACTAGGCTTGATAGAAATAACCAGAAGCAAGAGAGAAGCCGAGCCCCAGTTCTTTCTGTTCTCAGCCAAAGCCACACTCTCTGCTTCACAGTGCAGGTCAGCCCTGCCACTGTTGTTCTTGCCCTTTTTATTGTGTCCAGAACTTTCCATAAATCTCAGCTCTGGGCTTTATTGTTGCTCAGACATGACAGGGTTGTGCTCTTTTTAGAAGAAGTCCTTGGCTAGAGCCATCTTTCCATCTTTTTTTTTCTTCTTTGAAGTATAGTAGAATTACTATGTTGTGTTACTGCTATACGGCAAGGTATGCATTCTTTTTCATATTCTTTTCCACTATGGTTTCTCAGACTGGTGTACATGAAATGAATAAATGTCTCTCCATCTCATGTCTACCGCCTTTAAATCTGAGCCCATCCGAGAACAATGTGACCCATCACCTTAGTGACTTCAGATCTCTCCCTTCACTTCTCCCCAAGGTCATCTCTGCCTTTTCATCTCCATCCCCCATGTTAATCACCAAGTATCCAGCTTCTCTGACTGAGGGATTGTGTCTACTTTTTCTCTGACGTTTTGAAATATGCTTTCCTAAGGGATGATACATTTTGACTATATCCAGTGCCCTGTTATTACTGAAAATAAGATAACAGGATCAAAAATTCACTCAAGATTCCTATTGCCTCCATATCTGTAAATAGTTGCTGAAGGTCACAATAGGATCCCAGAGTAATATTTTGTTGCTTCTTTTATCTTTTTCAAGAAATGAAATTGTCAAAGATTGAATCAACTGTATGTTCGATGATCTGCTTTATAAGCAAAAGGTGACGATTAGCAGAAATTGTCCATCTCAATCAAAGCTGTCTTCTGGGGTAATTGGTTTTAGGAAAGCATCTTTTTACATCTTCTAACTGGCTCAAGGCTGATGGCACCCTCCCCCAATAGGTTTACCTTAATTCTCCTCCACCATCTGCCTTAAGATTCACAAACTACCATGCACACACACACCTCATGAATTCAGAACAGACTCCCTTGCAGATCCACACACTCCCATTTTTCTATTAGATCTGTTTCCTTTGGACATGGTTTATTGCCATTTGAAGAAATATGTGTCATTCTACCATTTCTTGGTGTGTTCTATGATATTACATTTACTTTCTTGCCATTAAATTCAAGATCAATTTTTTAAGCAACCATTTCATGCACATCAATAGAAAGACCTTTCCGGAGCCATAAATATTGTTCTTGGTAGACTTCACTATATTTCTCTTGAGAAGCAATGGCTATATATCCAACTATATTTTCTTCTTTTTGATGTCATATATGTTATGCTTTTATGGTTTTCTTAGGGCATTTTATGCACCATTGCTCTTCAAAATTCAACTTAAACCTTCTGGATTAGGGCATTAATAACACCCATCTCCCTCTCTGACCAATTGTTCTGCTCTCCTAAGCCATGATCCCCCATCCAGATCTTTTTTGTAAAAATACTATCCAGCTGTTTATTTTCCACATTCCTTCTTTCTCAGCCAATGATCATGAAACCAGTTGAAAGTATAAAAACACCACCCATTCTCCCCAAGAACTACTATTTTTTTCTGTCCAGGACTTTACTATTATTAGAAACCCATTCCATGAGTTCAAGCAATTCCAGGAGATAGTGAAGGGACAGGAAAGCCTGGTGTGCTGCAGTCCATGGGGCCGCAGAGAGTCAGACACAACTGAGTGACTCAACAACAACAACATTCCAAACTTTGTCTGCCTGCATCCTTAATCCCCATGTGCAACTCAAGAATGGGTTAGCAGTCAGTGAGTAGAAGCTGATGAGTCTTGGAAAGCTTCTGATCCAGCCTTACATGCATGCCATGGAAGAATAGGCCCTAATGACTGGAACGTAACGACTAAGACAAGATAACTTTATAACAGAAAAGAAGTGATTCTTTGGCCTCATAGCTATGATGCATACAGCTTAACAAAGGCTTTAGATAAAATCATGGATGTAAAACCCATGATGGTATGTTACAATATAAAACTAGAAATATTTGGGGAAAGCCTTAACCTACTTGAATCTCATGGGAACCATGCAGTTCCAGAACATTCCTTCAAACAACCAGCAGAAACCAACCTGCAATCTGTACAGAACAATAGCCAAAGGCCAAAAACATTTCTCTGTCCCTCTATTATCTTAAGTTTTTTGATAAAATAAGGATACTAATAGCACCCTATGTCTTACAGGGCTACGGTGAAAATTAGATATGAAGCAGTTAGAACAGTGCTTAAGTACGTAGTAAATGGACAATCTATTTTCTAGTTCCAATTATAGTTATTTTCATTACTGTTATCCCATTAAACATTTCAGTCATCTCCCCTAATTCTTTTCCATTTCCCTGTTGGTTGGAGACCTAGAATTGCTTAGCTATTTCTTTCATACTGAAGTCGAATGTATTAAAGGAAATACAGAGAAGAAAAGGGAACTATTTGAACTTTAGATTGAAGGTGAAAATCCTTGAGATTCTTATACCTTTATCTTTTTAAGAATAAAATTACAAAATGCATTTTCTCTTATTTTTTTCATCCCAGGGACATTGCCGCCAGGAACTGCCTCTTGACCTGCCCAGGCCCTGGAAGAGTGGCTAAGATCGGAGACTTCGGAATGGCCCGTGACATCTACAGGTGAGTGAAGACTGCCATCCCCCATCTGAGCTCACCTGCTCAACTGCATCCCCTAGAACACTCTGGTGCCTTGCCAACCTGCCACCTAACATGGCATTAAGTTCCTTTTCAGCACAGGGGCAGCCTTAATTATTGTTCATGCCTGAAGGGCTAATTCTAGGATCTCTCTGCCTGCAATAATTGACACTTAACCTATTAATTAGATTGTCTTTCTGGTTCCAACTCTTTAGTCCTAGCATGTTCTGAAACAGAATAACCTGGATATTTCACATGGAAAAAGTTTCTAGGTAAACTTTAGCTTCATTAACCCCTTTCCTCAATACTCAGGAATTCCAAATAGACTTAGCGTCCATTGCCCTAGGCAAGAGCACCTTGGAACTGACGGGAGACTGGGCCCAGCACATTGCTCTGCGTTTCCCATACCAGGAGTCATGGAAGTATAGTTTAAAGCCCGTTGGTACTTAGTTTAGTTCAGTTCAATTCAGTCGCTCAGTCGTGTCCGACTCTGTGCGACCCCGTAGAGGCAGCCCACCAGGCTCCCCCGTCCCTGGGATTCTCCAGGCAAGAACACTGGAGTGGGTTGCCATTTCCTACTCTGATGCATGAAAGTGAAAAATGAAAGTGAAGTCATTCAGTCATGTCTGACTCTTAGCAACCCTGTGGACTGCAGCCCACCAGGCCCCGCCATCCATGGGATTTTCCAGGCAAGAGAATTGGAGTGGATCGCCAGTGCCTTCTCCGGGTACTTAGCTCAGCTTCATTTCTTTTTCCCTGTCATATTCTCGAGGCTACATTAAAAAAAAAAACAGGGACCTTCCCCGGTAGTCCACTGGTTCACTGGGAGACTTGCGCTCCCAATGCAGGGCGCCTGGGTTTCGTCTCTGGTCAGGGAACTAGATCCCACATGCCGCAACGAAATTCAAAAATCCTGTGTGCCACAACCAAGACCAGTGCAGCCAAATTAAGTAATTAATTAAAAAGAAATCAATAAAATAAAAATTTTAACTGAAAAAAAACCCCTCTATTGTATACTATCCCACACTTCTCTTCCCAACCCCTAGTTTCATCTTTGTCTAATTATTAATAACAGTGACTCACTCCATGAGCTGAGCGAGCCACTCTCTTGCACAGTCACTAATTACACCTTCCCTAACCCAGCAGCAGAGTGAGGAGAGGTGGTCAGGGAGACCTTTCAGTCTTCGGACAGTAAGGGAGACCCGGCGGCCTCCCACGGAACTGGTAGCAATCTCCTGGCGCGAGAACGCTGATGGCATCCTGCTTACCGCAGGGCAGCAGCGCACGGATGCTCAGGAGTTAGCAGTGTTGTCACCTACCGTTACCTCCACTGCCATCCACCGCATCCCTGGTAAAGCTCTGCTTCACCCTCTTCCACCACCCGGAGCCTCAGCGTTCCTTGGCCTCCCAAATATTGCGGCGGGACTAACCGAGTCACATGGTCTGGCCCTTCCTCTCCGGCCTCAGCACTGACGGGTCCCAACTCTAGGCTTCAGCACCCTAACTTCCCTACAGCCCCCTGCTTCCTGCAGGCCCCGTGCAAGAGCACGTGTCACGAATGTCTCCTGTGAGAGTTTCTTTGCCATTCAGGTTCATCAGCACCCCCAAGAAACTCTTCCTGTACTTTTCCACCCACCACCCCCACCCTGGGTAAAATGAACCCCTGCTTCTTTGGTCACTGAGTTTCCTCTTGAATACATTCTTTTGTCATCATATGTGTGTTCCTACTGCAGTTAATTTTGTCTGTTTCTTCCACTAAACCATATCCTTGGAAGAGAGAGACTGTGCCTTATTTCTGTCCTCAGCATGTGGCAGAATACCTCACACATTGTTGTTCAGTCACTCAGACGTGTCTGACCCTCTGCAAGCCCACAGACTGCAGCATGCCAGGCTTCCCTGTCCTTCACTATCTCTCGGAGTTTGCTCAGACTCATGTCCATTGAGTCAATGATGCCATCCAACCATCTCATTCTCTGTTGATCCCTCCTCCTCCTGCCCTCAAACTTTCCTGGCATCAGGGTCTTTTCCAATGAGTCGGCTAACCAGTTCATATTTCAGTCATTTATTTATTGATGTAATTAATCTAGGCAGCTGGTAGGAAGCCGCCTCCCATAACATACCAGGCACAAGAACACAGGGCTGGGGTGGAGCTGGCTTCAGAGGTAGGAATTAATTTATTCGTTTTTTTAACCAGTAAGTTGCATTAATGATGTCACTGACAAAAACTAGTTACCTCATCCGTCGGTTGCCAGCCCCACCCACCCCAAGCCTGTGTTCTCCCTGGAGGCTGTGCTAAAGGAAGCAGCTTCCACCAGCCACCTAGAGGACCTGGAGTCACGTGCCTATGTTGGATTAGATGCTGTGTGAGTGCCAAGGAGGACCCAGAGTAGTAGGACACCAGCCCCGCTCTTAGTCCTCCCACTGAGTATCTCTCCTTACCGCACATCATCAGGAGCTGTACTCATAGGGTAGAGTAATGTTATTCATTGTGAGTGACAGTAAACAAAATCCGTCAGGGAAATCTAACCATCTGCTAGAGGGTATGTTAGTCTTTCACACCTCCTTCGAGCTGTTTCGTCTCCTATTAAATGACACTAAGGTTGTTAACTAGATGATCTGTGTCCCCTGCTATCCCCCTGAACCACAAGAGCCCCTAGTTCATTTCAGTTTGTAGACCTTTTTTTTTTTGCCACTCTCTCAAGGTACTTGGTTCAGAGCCATCTCCAGAACCAAGTCTTCTTTTCTCTTCTCCCTGCAGAGCGAGCTACTACCGAAAGGGAGGCTGTGCAATGCTGCCAGTCAAGTGGATGCCCCCAGAGGCCTTCATGGAAGGAATATTTACTTCTAAAACAGATACGTGGTGAGTCTTTCTGCTGCCCTCCTCCAGGTCTCATCATGAGGCTTCAGGTAGACCTCATGAGTCAAACGAGCCCACACTCTCTTGTGGAAGGGTAAGAGAGAAGACAGCATACCTCTATAGCAGGGCCCACATCAACAGAGCATCAGAATCACCAGGAAGTCTTGGTAAGACACAACTGAATGCCAGATCCCACCCTGAGAGCTTAGGATTCAAGAGGTCTGAGGTCACTGAGAAGTTCCATTTCTCACAAATTCCCAAGCTATGCTGATACTGCAGGCTGATGGACCACACACAGAGCCACAATTTTTTTTAACATAATAACAAAGTTGGATTTATTCCAGGAATGCAACATTGAGTTAAGATTAGAAAAATGATCAATGGAATTCTCCAATTGACAGAATAACAGAGAAAAAGAAATTATTATCAGCACAAAAATATCAGTGATGGTGATCTACAGCTAAAAACCAGTTTGGAAAATACTGTCTGCACATTACATCTCCAGAAATCATCATCCTGCATAACTGAGACCCTATGTTCCTTGACTAGCCTCTCCTTCTTCCCTGGCAATCATCATTCCGTTCTCTGTTTCTGCGATTCCACTTATAAGTAAGGTCATGTGGCATTTGTCTTTCTGTGCTTGATTTATTTCATTCAGCATACTGTCCTCCAGGTTTATCCCTTTTGTTGCAAATGGCAAATTTCCTTCTTGTTTAAGGCTGAATAATATCCCTGTGTGTGTGTGTAAAATACATGCCACATATTCTCCATTCGTTCGTCCATTGATCAGTATTTAGGTTGTTTCCATATCTTGGCTATTATGAATAATACTGCAGGGATCTTGGGAGTGCAGATGCCTCTTCAAAATACTGATTTTATTTCCTTTGGATGTATACCCAGAAGTGGGACTGCTAGATCTTCAGGTAGTTCTATTTTTAATTTTTTGAGCACTCTCCATACTGTTTTACATAATTCCTATAAGAGCAACACATAATTTTAAATGGCAGTCAACCTGTGCTCCCTCCCAAAATACACACACACACAGAGGAATCTTTTCTGCATAATAATCCAAAAGGACAAAGACAACAATGACACAATTTTGGAAACTAGAAAGTTTACAGACAAATGGTCCCTTACTTGTGTGTATGTGCTTAGTGGCTCAGTCGTGTCCAACTCTTTGTGACCCCATGGACTGTAGACTGCCAGGCTCCTCTGTCCACGGAATTTTCCAGGCCAGAATACTGGAGTGGGTAACCCTTCCCTTCTCCAGGGGATCTTCCCAACCCAGGGATTGAACCCAGGTCTTCTGCATTGCAGATGGATTCTTTACCATCTGAACCACCAGGGAAGCCCAGTCCCTTACTTAGAAGACTAGAAAGTTGACACCTACATCCGTCTTGAAGTAGCCTGCTTCACTCTGCCTGGTCAGGAGCCCCAGAAAGGCCCAAGAATGGAAGGTGCCAGCACCTCTAAGTAGAGGTGCAGCAGAGAAGAAAATGAGTTACAGATCTGTTTAAAAAGTAACTAGATCACTCCTTTACTGCTGTCCCTCCTCTACCATGACACAAGGCTAGGGGTTCCCTCTCTGAAGAACTGAATTCTTTCTGACCTTGGGGATAGCAGACATCAGCAAGGGTGGATTCTCTACTATCAGCAGATATAGTAGAGGTTTAAGAAGTCTGCCTACTTAAAGGTGCATGCCTCCCCCCTCCCCTCAGTGCCAAGCACATGGCAGCTAGGCGGGAGGAGATCAGAAGATTCTCAGTGAAGGAACTGACCCATGAAGAGAAAACCTTTAGACATCGCAAGTGCGAGTGGGCTGAAGAATGGCCCTCCAGTGGTGTCAGGCTCTCATCCCAGAAACCCTCATCAGGAGAAGGAGTCTGCAACACCGGTGTCCTCACAGCAGGCAGAGCGAGGTTTGCCTCACCCCCAGAAGACAGGGGCAGAGGCTGAAGCATGTGGCCACAAGTCAGGACATTCCAGCAGCCTCCAGAAGCCAGAAGAGGCAAGGAACAGTGTGGTCCTGCATACACTCAATACACTCGTACTCAGCCCTCAGTACTGACTTCAGACACCCAGCCTTTGTAACTGTGAGGGAATGAACTTGTGGTGTCTTAAGTCAAGTCTGTGGTACACTGTTACAGCAGAGCCAGGAAACGAATGCCCCTCGTGAAACAAGCAAGTCAGTTGCCCACCAACTGACAAGCCTCATCTACACAGAGCTTCCCATCTCGTCCGGTTCCAATCTTAATATATGAACAGAGAGCCGAGAATCTACAAACACTTAAAAGATTCTGATCTGAAGGGAGCAAACATATACAAAGGAACCTGGAGGAAGAAGAACGCAGAAAGTTTAGGAAAACTTTTAAAAACAATATCCTCGGAAAGTTAAATTATTATACCCATAAACTTAAGGACAAAAGATTATTTAAAACACTGTTTTGGGGACTTCCCTGGAGGTCCAGTGGTTAAGAATCTGCCTTCAATGCAGAGGATACGCGTTTGATCCCTGGTTGGGAAACTAGACTCCCACATGCCCAGAGGCAACTAAGCCCGCGTGCCGCAAAGACTCAGCCCGCACACCGCAAGGAGAGACCCTGCATGCTGCAACTAAGACCCGATGCAGCCAAAAATTACTTACTTAATTATTTTAAATGTTTTTAGGGGAAAAGCTCCTGTATAGAAAAATGTGATAAGAGAGCCTTCAAGGAGATGGAGCCTAGTTCCCTGGAGCCCATGCAGGCAGCACACAGCAGCACTTTTTTCAAAAAGCACAGAGAAGGAAAAGCAGGGGGAAGAAAGAAACTCGGCAAACACTACCTCTGCTAGGCAGTCAAGGTCAACATCAACAGCCGTAGATCATGTTGATAGCACGTACCTTGACATACGATGAAATAGTAGTTAACCTCTGAGGTCTTTCTCCCAAAACCCATTAACTCCAGTCTAATCATAAGAAAAACAGACAAATCCTAATATGACAATCTACAGAGTTCCTGACCAGAACTCTTTGAAACCGTCAAGGTCATTAAAAACAAGGTAAGTCTGAGAAGTTGCCAAAGTCAAGAATAGCCTAAGGAAACATGACAGCTAAATATAAAGTGACATTCTAATGGAGTCCTAGAACAGAAAAAGGAAATTCAGCAAAAACCAAGGAAATCTGAATAAACTACGGGCTTTCGTTAATAATAATTCCTTAATATTGGCACATTAATTGTAACAAATGTGTCACATTAATGTAAGATGCTAAAAATGGAACTGAGGGTGAGGCATGTGGGAACTTTCTGTGTTATCTTCATAATTTCTTTACAACCTAAAACTGTTCTTAAGAAAATAAAGGTTTTTTTTAAAGATGATTATAGATGTGTGAAAGTAATAGAAAAGTTGGAAAACAGAGTTGAATAAATCTTCTACAAAATAAAATGACTATAAATAGATGGGATAGATAGGAAAGGAAAGACAATTAAAAGGATTAGACCATTAGACCCAATTAGCTGACAAATAGGAGTCCCAGAAAGAATGAAGAGCAGTAATGAAAGGAATAAAAACATCAAAGAAATAATTCAAGAAGATTTCCCAGAAGGACATACGTTTTCAGAATGAAAGCATCCAGCAAGTGCTAAGCGCTGTGAATAAAAAGAGAAACCACATGAACACATCACTGTGAAATTTCACACCACTGGTGATCAAGGTGGCAAAAGTTTCCAAGGATACAAATAAAATGGAATCAGGAGGGTTGTGGGACAGGGGTTCTGGAAGGGGAACACATGTATACCCATGCGGATTCATGTCAATGTATGGCAAAACCAACACAATAATGTAAAGAAAAAAATAAATAAATAAATAAAGTTATAGTAAAAAATCATGAGAGATGAAAGATAGGGAATCCAAACAATTGAATTTCTCAACAGCAATGTGGGAAACCAAGAAAATGGACAAGAGTCCTCCAGATTCTGAAAGCCTTGCCTTGAGATAAGGTCCGAAGACAAGGAGCCACAGTGATCAGAGTCCCTCCTCTGACCCATTTTTTGATAATGTGCATAAGAGAGTTTGTTGTTTGAAGCCACTGAGATTTGATTTACCCAAACCCAGTGGGTCTCAAAGTGTGGTCCTCCAATCAACAGCATCAGCATCACCTGGGACCTTGTCATAAATTCTCAGTCCCACCCCAGGCTTCAAGAAGCAGAAACTCTAGGGGTGGGGTCCAGCAATCTATGTCTAAGGAATCCTCAGGTCATTCCATGTGCACCCAAGTTAGAGCACCACCCACCTTCCCTCTCCAGGTACAGATAGTAATTTGGGTAACTGTGTAATTTTTTTTATTGGAGTAAATTGCTTTACAATGTTGTGCTAGTCACCCTCATACAACAAAGTGAATCACTCCTGGACCTCTTGCTCATCCCTGTCCATCACACCCCTCGAAGCCATCACAGAGCACCAAGCACTTGCACATCCTACGACCCCGCAATCTAAGTGCCTGAATTAGAGGGACTTGGGCAGGGTGTTCATCTGCAACATTGTTTACAATAAAGAATAAGCAAAGATAGCCTAACTATCACTCAAGGGGAAGATAGAAAAGTAAAATTGTGGTTTATTTATATCATGGGATTTCCCAGGTGGCTCAGTGGTAAAGAATCTGCCTGCCAATGCAGGAGACACAGGAGATGTGAGTTTTAAAAGACTGATAAACATAGCACAGTTGTGACTTTAAAATTTTTTTATCAGATTATCTTTATTGATTAAAATTTCTAAGATAATTTCATCTGCAATCACATAAGCTATTTCTATAATTTTAGGAAGAGCAAATTTTATACCAGAAGAAACAATGAGGGATTTATTTTTACATATTTGTCTTTTTGATTTTTGAATGCTTCGGTGCAAAGCTTTGGGCCTTGTGGCCCCTATTTAAGACAGGCGTACCTTATAGGTGATTTAAAAAAAAAAAGGCATACAAAATATAGATTTACCTGATCTGTAGGATTACTAGATAAAATACAAAATGGCCAGTTAAAATGAAATTTCACATGAACAGTGAAAATTTTTTGGTGTATGTCTCATGCAGTATTTGGGATATGAATGTGTGCTAAGTTGCTTCAGTCCCAATCAGCTCTCTGCAACCCCGTGAAATGAAGCTCCACAGGCTTCTCTGTCCGTGGGATTCTCCAGGCAAGGATACTGGAGAGGGTTGCCAGGCCCTCCTCCAGGGGATTGTCTTAACCCTTGTCTCTCGTGTCTCCTGCACTTTGGCCAGTGGGTTCTTCATCACTAGTGCCACCTGGGAAGTCCAGCTGGGATATACTAATACTAAAAATATATTTCTTGTTTACCTGGAATTCAAATATTAATGAGTATCCTGTATGGTTATCTGCAAATCTCACAACATTACTTACCTGAAATTATCAGCATTCTGTAACCAACGTGACTTCTCACTCCCTTGAACTCAAAGAAAATAAACATCTATTTGCAATCCATATAGTGATTCTCTCAAAGAATACTGCAATTTGTCTCCCTAGCTATCTATCCAGATAGGCAGAAAAGATATTGCTGGGATTCTTTAAGCCCTGCTACTTAGTTTCATTCATGATTTTTCTTATTTTTTTTTTTTTTTGCCTTGAGGGGAGGCAGAAAGACCACCAAACAGAGAGGAATAATATATGCACCAGGCAATTTGTAGTTAGTAGAATCAAGAAATCTAATAACATTCCAGTCTGTCTTGAATTAACATATACTAATCTCTGTTTCAGCCTTCTCACCTGAAAAATATAGAAATTATCTTTGCCCAATTCACCTCTAAAGAATCTTTGAAAGTTCACTTAAATGATGTCAATAAAAGTACTTTGTGTAAATCACTTCCTACATTTCCGACTCTTTGGAACCCTGTGGACCGTAGCCTGCCAGGCTCCTCTGTCCATGGGATTCTCCAGGCAAGAATACTGGAGTGGGTTGCCAGGCCCTCCTCCAGGGGATCTTCCCAACCCAGGGATCAAACCCACATCTCTTAAGTCTCCTGCATCGGTAGGCAGGTTCTTTACCACTGGCACCACCTGGGAAGCCCAGAGAAGCTTTTGTTGTTCTGTCACTCAGTCGTGTCTGATGCTTTGCAACCCCAAGGACTGCAGCTCACCAGGCTTCCCTGTCTTTCACCATCTCCCGGAACTTGCTCAAACTCATGTCCCATTGAGTTGCCATCCAACCATCTCATCCTCTGTTATCCCCTTCACCTCTTGCCTTCAATCTTTCCCAATCTTTTCTAATGAGTCAGGTCTTCACATCAGGTGGCCAAAGTATTGGAGCTTCAGCTTCAGCATTAATCCTTCCAATGACTATTCAGGGTTGATTTCCTTTAGGATTTACTGGTTTGATCTCCTTGCAGTCCAAGGGACTCTCAAGAGCTATAGTTCCAGAGGAGCTATAGTTCCATAAATTTTTGAGGTAATATTAACATCAGAAAACTGCAACCAGATACTAAAACAAAGATAGCCTTTTTTTGGCTAAAAAAAAAACTAATTATGAAATTAAATGTTTTAAAGTTTTAGCCAAAATATCAAAGTAGATGATTTTGAAACACAATAGAAATAATTTTAAAGTTCATTTAGAACAAGTCAAGTACATTTTTTTGGTATTTTTGATTTTGAGAAATCAAAATACATTTGATTTTGAGGCATCAGATACATTTCTTTAAAAAGAGAGAAGTAAGGAAAAATGCCCTACCGGATGTTAAAACATAAATACACAAAAAGTAAAAGAGACTTCCCTAGCAGCACAATGGTTAAGAATCTGCCTGCCAATGAGGGAACACAGGTTCGATCCCTGGTCCAAGAAGTTCGCACATGCCAGGGGGCAACTAAGCCTGTGTGCCACAACTGCTGAAGCCCACACTCTAGGGCCCGGCTCTACAAGAGAAGCCCATGCAATGAGAAGCTCGTGCACCACAACTAGAGAAGAGCTTGCGTGCAGCAATGAAGACTCAGCACAGCCAAAAAAATAAAGTGAAAGAAAATGGTATCAAGAAGCAGACACATACATGAAGTGAATAGATATCCTGGGATAGGCCTGTCTTACTCACAAGTCAATAGTTGATGAGAAAATTATTTTAGGAATATATAGTGTTAAAGAGTGGTTTCAGAGAGCGAATAAAATGAGATCCGTACCTCACTCTTTACACCAAACTCAACTCCAACTGGATGTGAGAAGAAAGAAAAAAGAAATATTAATACAACTGGAAGAAAATAGCAAACATTCATCTAATCATTGGTAAAGAGAGGATTGTACAATCTCTGAAAGAGATGGATGAAATCACAGAATTTTTTAAAATAGATTCAACTACCTAAAAATAAAAATCTGTGGTATGCTAACAAGGAAAATTGGAAAAGCAATTGTTTGAACTTTGAATAGAAGATTAACATCTTTGATAAAGTATGTTTATAAATCAAAATACAATATGTGGTTTAGAGTGGATAATAAGTGGTTAGATACGAAACATTCACAGGAAAAAGAGTGAATTAACACACACATTCAACCATGTTAATTATCCAATCAATAATTGTGTTTAAAGTAATTACCATTTTTTACCTTAAAAATCAGCAAAAGTTCTCATTTTTAGTAAGAACACTCAGTGTTGGTGAGCGTGTCTGATGCACAGTGCTGGTTGATGATCAGCAATACACGGGAAAGTTACATGGGTAATATGCAGAAATAATTTTTCTGTGTTCATATTATTTTGATCTAGTCATTCCATTAGAATTATCCCAGATTTTTACTAGATTATCCTTATCCTAAATTCAGAAAATTTATTCCAAGGAAATTGTACCTTTAAAAATGTATAAAGATGTTCATCACAATATTTTTTAAATACTTCAAAAATTGAAAACAATATGGAAATGATAGAGCAAATTATGGCACAACTACTCAGTGGAATTTTTTATAGCTATGTCAAATTCTATTTATAAAAGGGTTTGTATTAGCATGCAAAATGTTTATGCTATAATGGAATTTGCCCAAAAAAAAATCACAGCAATTATGTAAAAAAATTCTAAGCCCAGAATCTTGAATGAAGAAACATAACATGCTGGTTATCCTTTTACGGATCTTCACGTGTGACTACTTTCTCATTCTTTTCTACTTCTCCATATTAAAATTTTTTATTGTGGAAAAATGAAATTAAGCAATTAAAAATTTCCATGTGTGCATGTCTGTGTGTGTCTTTGTATGTGAGACTGTGTGTATGTTTATGTCGCTGTGTGTACGTATACGTATGTCTCTGTACGTGCGTCAGGGTATTCACATGTGTGTATGTGTCTGTGTATGAGTATCTGTGAATGTATTTGTGTGTATGTCCAAGTCTGTGTCTGTGTGTGTGTGTGCGCGTGCGCCCACACCCACACCTCCTGTCCTGTGTGCAGGTCCTTCGGAGTGCTGCTATGGGAAATCTTCTCTCTTGGATACATGCCATACCCTAGCAAAAGCAACCAGGAAGTCCTGGAGTTCGTCACCAGTGGAGGACGGATGGACCCACCTAAGAACTGCCCGGGGCCTGTGTATGACTCTGAGGATTTTCTACAATTTACTAAGCACAATTTTCCTTTTCAAAAAATATCTGCAGCCACATATGCTTTTTAATTTTTAAGATGAAGGAACAGATGGCTGACCTCATTTAATATGCCCCAAGATAGGAGTGTGTCTGTAGTTTCAATGAGATGGTTAATTCTTCCTGCCCTTTGACCAAAAAGGTATCCATTGTCTGGATGGAGGCTATGGACTCACCAGGCTCACTTGCCTCAAGCACCTCCCAGGACTGTGTCATGGACTCTGCCTCTGCTGCCTTGCTCCATAGGTCTTGAGTCTCCTTAAAGTATCTCTATTCCCTGGGTTTTCTGCTGCCTGTGTCTCACCATGGACTCATGCAATCCATGGGGTGGCAAAAAGTCAGACACGACTGAGCGACTGAACTGAACTGATCTGTCTCACCTCCTTCCCACAAACAAAACAGATGGGAAATACAGTTAGAAGATTCTGCCCCAGAGGTGACGTTAATTCAGGAATGGAACAAAACGAGCCCTGTATAATACCTTCACACCCTGTCCATCAGCAGAGGGCAGCACGTGCAAACATAGCGGACAAGATGAGTTCCCACCCTGGAAAACAGTGCTATTCTAGTCCCATTAGAAAAGCGCAGGGGGAAAAGAACGCATTTTTCATCCCATTTTTCTTGGTTTTAATTTATGTGCTTGTTCTTCTTTTAGATACCGGATAATGACCCAGTGCTGGCAACATCAGCCTGAAGACAGGCCCAACTTTGCCATAATTTTGGAGAGGATTGAATACTGCACTCAGGTATACACATCCCCCCGCCCCCAACCTCCTTCAGCTAGTATTTATATGGAAAAGTCTTATGTGAAATAACAGTTACACCAGCCAGGAAAAAATGAGTTATGCTCTTGAAGACGAATGTTAATTATCTGTAAGTACAATGAGTGTTATCTCAGTCTGCCTGTTTTGTAAACCAATACTAGTTGCCGTCGCTTAAGAGGACTTGAGCTGGGAGAGGGTCTGTCCAAGCCACTCAGCTTCCCGCAGTCCTGCTGGTCCCTGTCCAGATCCCACTCCCACTTCCATCAGTAAGAACTGCGTTTTTCCTGTTTTGACGTTCATAGAAATGGGGTACATTTTCAGCAGATAACGATGCCTTCTACCTCCTCAAGAGTGGAGAGCGTCAAGTGAGAGCCCTGGCCCCCTGTCTGTGTCTGCACCATCCTTGGTGGAGGGGTGTCCTCCTCTACCTCAAGGTCTCAGGGACCTTCACACCGACACTTCTCACCTCCAGGCTGCGTACATTTTCTTCCCTCTTTCTTGCCTCTCATTCTGCCAGGATATCAGATTCTGGAGACCCTCTTAGAAGTCAGACAACAAACCACTACCTCTCTAACTTCCCCTTCCTCTTAGCTGTGACAACAGACATACACATTTTCACACTGGAGTCATTTCCTGTCCTCATGATTCCATTCTTTGGGTCCTTTGAGCTCAGAAGGCATTAATCTATATAGACTTCAAGTTATTCAGTTTTTTTTTTTTTATTTTAGATAACTTGATGTTCGGTGGTTTTTAGGTTATTATGTTGTAATATTAATGGGATGCATCCACTTAAGTACATATACTTTGGAGTAATTTTTTCTCCAAAGTACATAAGATCCCTCTTAAAAGCCGGGAGCTCTGTACAAGCATGTTTTGAATGACTCATTCCAGAAATTAATAATTAATAGGGAAGGAATGAAAGACTAAAGCAGAGAGAATTAGAAGGTAGTTATTTTTTATGCTTAAACTCTTTACGATGAATACTGGACCAATGCGCTTTTCTATTCAACTAAAGCGATGGTTTTCCCAATTTGCACAAAATATTACAGGATTAAGTTTCCCCAACTTTAAGCTTTCTTCCACAAATCTTCCTCAAATCTCTAGCAACTGCCTTCTGCTTTTCTATATCAGTCTGTCGCTGTAAAAATGATCTAGCACAGAACTGATTTTGTAAGTGGTTTTTCTCATATCACATCAGTATTTCCTGAGTTTCATCAGGTCCAAACTTGTTGAAGAACCACTGCATTGTGGTATCAGCATGTGTAACGATGTGATGATATGACCCAGAAATGTTATGATCAAGTGCAGCCTCCATCCAAAGGAGATGGAAATGCAAGGAGAACCAGAGGCTGACCTTGTCAGCCAGCATGGTGTGTCATCCCTCCTCCCCTCCCCTCCCCTCCTCTCACTCTCAACAGACACATTTTGAAGTCAAACATATAGATTTTTTAAGTATTTCATTGAGAACTGGGCTTCCTTGGTGGCTCAGAGGGTAAAGCGTCTGCCTGCCATGTGGGAGATGAGGGTTCGATCCCCGGGTTGGAAAGTTCGCCTGGAGAAGGAAATGGCAACCCACTCCAGTACTCTTGTCTGGAAAATTCCATGGACGGAGGAACCTGGTAAGCTCCAGTCCATGGATTGCCAAGAGTCGCACACGACTGAGCAACTTTACTGGGAACAGACTGTAACCACTTTTTTAAACTAATTTATAATTTTTAAAATCCATTCATCTGTAAGTTTTGCCTAAAGCTAGTGTCTGCAAAGCCTTTCTTTCCTGAGCCCACTCCCTTGCCCCAGGCAGCGGGGCCGCTTCCAGGCACCCTGGCCGCTTCCAGGCACCCTGTCCCAGCACGCTCTTCTGTAATAGCGCCTCTCCTCCAAGCTCTACAAAGATGAGGATGATTTCGCATGTGTGTCTTATTCTCCCTTGCTTACAAATTAATATATTCCCAGTAAACCCCGAATGGTTTCCTCATCTGTGAAATAAGCCTGGATGACATCATAGCTGTTATCTTCCCATCCACACGTTTGGCCTGTGGGTCAAAGTCTCCATCTGTCCATCTCTCCCGTCTGTAGGACCCAGATGTGATCAACACCGCTTTGCCCGTAGAATATGGGCCCCTCGTGGAAGAGGAGGAGAAAGTGCCCATGAGGCCCAAGGATCCCGAGGGAATCCCTCCTCTCCTGGTCTCGGCGGCCCATGCCAAGCAAGAGGAGGGCAGCGAGCCTGCCGCCGCTCTGCCCTCGGCTCCGCCCAGCAAGGCCGGCAAGAAGCCCGCGGCCGCGGAGGCCTGTGTCCGGGGCGGCGCTCGGCCGCCGGCCGTGGACGGGGGACACGTCAACATGGCCTTCTCGCAGTCCAACCCGCCCTCGGAGCTGCCCCAAGTCCAGGGCTCCAGGAACAAGCCCACCAGCCTCTGGAACCCCACCTACGGCTCCTGGTTTGCAGAGAAACCCACCAAAAAGAACACTCCACCGGCCAAGAAGGAGCCGCGCGAGCGCGGGCCCCCAGGCGGCGGGGGCGCCCGTGCCGTCCTGGCCCCCGCGCCCGCCGCCCGCCGCCCGGGCGCCTCGCTGCTCCTCGAGCCGTCGGCGCTGACCGCCAGCCTGCGGGACGTGCCTCTGTTCAGGCTGCGCCACTTCCCGTGCGGCACCGTCAACTACGGCTACCAGCAGCAGGGCTTCCCCCCGGAGGCCGCCGCCGGCCCGGGCCGCTACGAGGACCCCGCGCCCAAGGGCCAGCCTGCGCCCTGAGCCCCAGCCCGGCCCGGGGAGGGACAGGTAACGGCTCCCCCGCAAACCACTGACCAAATGTCACTCTTCATTCTGTGCCAACTTGTTCTGAAGTGCCACATCAAAAGCTGTGTTTTCAAATTGCTTCTAAAGGTTTGGAGCACGGGTTCATCCCAGTCTTGCAAAAGGAGAACATCTCATAAAGACGAGTGATCAACGCGAGGCCGGGACGGGGCTGCGTAGGGTTCTGACGGACAGACGGCTGGTGTCCACTTGCTCCTGCTTCTTACCCTGTCCCGTGTGCTTTGCTCCGCACTCGCAGAGCTAGCCGCTCCTGTGTTTGCTGGTCGGAATCATAGGTGTTCCCTTACCTGGTCAATGTGGGCCTGGACCACTTGAGAGCAGAGGGAACAAACAGAAATAAAGCAGTTCTCTGTAGTGTCAGCGCGGGGACATTCTTTACTTGGAAAAGGAAAATCACAGACAACTCACTGGAAGGTCACTGTGGATGATGCTGGGTGCTTTCATTTGTGCTGAGTCATCAATGATCATATCATAAAAATGTGGTGAATAGTTAAGAGTAGTGAGAGAAAATGTGTATACACTCACCTGAATGAAACACAAGTACTCAAAATGCTTTGAGGATGATAAGATCCAGAGAGTCCAACATCCTGGTAATATACCTCATGCCTTAAGAAAACCCTCCTACTAATGGTGAACAGTGGAGTGTGAGGTTTCCTACTGCGTCGAAAATTTGAGATTTAAAATTTTAATTACTTATTTTAAAACTTAGCACTAAAATAAACTCTGATGATATTATTTTAAAAAAATTTTAATGTAAGCAACAGTGATACATTGACGCATAAAAACATATCCATTCATGGGCATTAGTGTCAGTCAAACTTCCTAACAGTTTCAATCATGAAGGTTACCAAGTTGAAGTTTCTACTCCTGGAGATGAATCACTGGAGCAGCAAGCCCTCCAGCGGTCCTAAGGAGAGGTACTGATTCAATATCCTTCCTTCCAGGCTTCACCCCAGTTTCAGCTCCTTAATAGTGTGTGATTCTAGCACACATGGGAACAGAAATTGACTGAAACACAAGGCATAATTTGTATACCTGTCAAATACAGAGTAAAAAGTTTTTTTCCCTGGGTGACAAGTGAAGGAATTAAGGAACATGTGGAGTGCTGAGGTTGGTAGTGACATGTTACAGAGAGTTCTGAACTTCATTTTCACACATGAAATTTATCTCCATTGCAGACAAGTTGGGAATCTGTTAAATCTTACACACAGACGTATGCAATGATGCTTTATCAGAAAGTTTTCCTCTCTTTCTTTCTGCTCCCCTCCATTCTCTTTCCCAGTTTCATTTCTAGTGGTAACTGTGCCAGAACCTCACTTTGGGACGAAAGCATTTTTTTATCACTTGGTAAGCACTAAACATCCCCAAGCAAAAGAACTGTGTCCATCCACCTTCCCCTGCCTTCTCAACTCCACTTGCATCAACAATCTCATCTGGACATGAGGCCATTCTGTTCTAAGCCAATACCAGACAGGTGAGTGTTGATTCCCCTATGGCAGAGCCTTGGCTAGTCAGTAGTTCTTCACATCTTGAGAAGCTCAGATACCTTGGACATCACTTTTCTTTATCTTCTTGACTGCCAGAAGTATCTTCATTGGACACACAGGAAGATGAAACATCAATGAACTCATCTCTAAATACTTGTTTCAATAAAGTTTTAGTTCATGCCCAGCACAAAGTAAACAGTCTAATTATATAACCATTAACTCATAAACCATCTGAAGGTGTCCAACAATCACACTTTGAAAAATACCCTCCTAAAAGGATGACAGAGCAACTGTCATAATGAGAACAATTTTACTTTATATTTATGGCACCAGTAACCAATTAAACAGGGAGCATGCTACGTGGTTAAATAGCCAACTCTTTCATTAACAAGAGAAAAATCTTATCCCTTTCTCTTCTTAAAAACTACACACCCACTACATTTTCAGGTTGTGCCTTACTACCACAGAGATTGATTTGTTGATTCTCTCTAATCGTCTTTATTAGTATCAGTTTTCATGTAAATGGTAGTCCAATCTTAAAAGCCTGTATACATGGATAATAAACAACTCCACACTGAGATATGATGACCTCAAGATGTTTCATTTAACTTGCTAATTGCCCAGGTATCAGCACTCCAACCATATGGCTCCAGCAATTCATACTGATGCTGTGGACTCACATATTTATTAATTATGATGGAAAATTTCACCTAGAACATGCACAGGCACAATTAAAGTCTGTAGAAGTTACATTAATTCAGCCATAAGCTAGTATAATTTTTCATGTTCCATATCTATAAAGAAGCTCATCATAAGTTCACAATCATTCCATTGGGAAATTGGCAATTTATGAGGAATGACTAGTTTATCAATAGGTGGTACTTCAATATTTTAGCAGAGCAATATAGCAGGAACAAACTTTTATATTTTTAGAAAGAATAAGATCTATTTGGTAGTTGAAAGACCAGATTCTTCAGGTCCAGTTAGGATGTGCATCCTGGCTATCCATGGGTTCTCAGATCTGTCTGTACCTCAGTGTCTCCATATACAAAATGAGGAAAGTAACGTCCCTTTCTCCCTGCCCCTCAGGGAGATTACAAACTGTGAAAGCACAAACACTCCCTCTCACACCTCTTAAATTCCTTAGTGAATTGGGTTGGTTGTGGGGAGAATTTCAAGAGTTGGCATGTGTCTCTATATCCCTGCCCCTACCAAGAGCCCGATCTGGTCCTCCCGGCTCCCCTTCTGTGCCACGTGGGCTTCATCTGTCACTTGTTTAATGACAGTAGCAAGAGCTCTACCAGAACCAAAGTCCTTTCAGCTCAAAAGAAGGGTGTGAAGACTCTGTTACACTTAGTGTTTAAAAATGAGCAACAGAGGAAGACATTTAATCAACTTGATGAATGGTTTTTTAAAAGTGTCTGGCCTCTCCACATAGTTTTTGATAAACTCTACAGCTGTAAGATATTACATAACCACAGATTAACTTTATTCTGTAACTCTTGGGGCTTTTACCTCCAGATTCACAGGGCGCACCACTAAAAATCTCCAGTGGCTCAATGGTAAAAAACCTGTTTACAATGCCGGAGCTGAAGAAGACTCAAGTTCAATTCCTTGGTGGGGAATATCCCCTGGAGGAGGAAATGGCAACCCACTCCTGTATTCTTGCCTGGAGAACCTCATGGAAAGAGGAGCCAGAAGGGCTACAGTCCATGGGGCTGAAAAGAGGCAGACATGACTGAGCACACACGTACCACCAAAATTTCTGAGTGATCAGGCTATTTTGACAGATTTTTCTCTAGTAATAGTAGAATTAAAATTCACATGAGCTTTGTAGACCTAAAACATGATGCTTATGACTTTAGACTACTCTGAATAACAGACTTCCCATGGCAAGATTCATAAAATGTATGAAGTGCATTGTCAATGTCTTTAGCTAATGACTTTTTAAGTGGGTCCCCAAAGAACACGTAACTTGACTTTGCTAATTTCACTGTGCTGTTGTGTGAACATATAAAACAAAAACCAGAAATTCCTATAATCTTCCACAAGATGCCCTAAAATAAAAGATAATTATTGAGAACAAACAGACTTCTATTAAGACTCTGTTTTGATTTGGTATCCTGAGTAGGTGTATTTAATTTTTAATGCACCACTCAAACACAAAGCTATTTTTAGCTCTAAGTTAACAACTTTTAAAACATTTGAAAAGCTCAGTGTAAGGAAATAATATGACATAGCGTTGGGGGAGGGAGGAACACAGTTTCAGTGTTCAGTAAATGTAAATGAGCATGTTACCCTTCTGTGTAAAGATGGCACCACCAGGCTCGCCTCAGGAGAACCCCAGATACCGCATCTGTCTGTAGCACTGTGCCCTGTCCATTCCTCAGATCCCTCTGTTTGACCTGTGCTCCAGCAGCTACCCCACTCCATTCATCTACTAAGGCCTACTGCCTCTCTGAAAGAAATTACTCAAAATTAGTTATCCTGCCATCACTAAAAGCCTCTTTGGGCAGGCAAGTTTTTCAGCCAGAGTTAGTTGAAAGGCAGTCTTACTAAATGAACCCACTAAGCCTTAGTATATTAGTGCTCCCTAGAGCGCTTACATTGTGAGAGGCTATTTGCCAGTACAGATGATTATCAGACTGATAAAAACCTCACACGCTTGTAATATTTTGCATGGTTTAGCACTCATCAATTATTTGAGAAGTAGCATGCAGATGGAGCGCAGGAGTATAGGTATTAGACAGCAATTGCCTACCTACATGACTCCAGCAAGTTTAATTCTCCCTTTCTCACTTGAAAACATGAGCTGTTTGGTGTCAAAGGCATCCTTCCAGCTCTGAAGTCTGATTCTGTTAGACTTCACCTCTGTGTAAGGTAAATCCCAACATCTGGCCCACAGTTGGTAGGTGTGTGTGCACAAGTGTGTGTGTGAGAGAGACTCTTCATTCATTCAAAGCCAAAGCCAATTAATTCAGTGCACAATCCCAGTGATTCAAATTCTGCTTAATTTTCATTCAAAAGGAGACCAGAGAGAAGTTTAGCATCAGTTCTCTGTTTATTGTTCTATTCAAAGGTCTCTAATAAATCATAAAATCATTAACATAGCAAAATGAGGTTAAGTCCAGGATGGTTTCCCGAAAGAAGCAAAGCTGACACAGGACTATGAAAATCATACCTATTTAATGACCTTCACGCTCACCATAACACTACTTATTTCTCTTTTGTTACGTTTGCTACAGTGGCGGCCTTATTAACAAAGTAAAATCACGTGACTTATCACTCGAAGGTTCTCTTTCACCATGCCTAATATTCAATGACATATCTCATGTACTTTCTGTCCACGACCATTCCCAGAGTAACAAAGCCCAAGATGAGCCAGGAGTGTTGGAGACCAGGCGTGTCCATGGAGTTAGGCCTCCCTCAGCAAACATCGTGGAACCATTTATGATGAGGAATTCATAGTAACTGGAGTCTTCTCTCCCAACCGCCATCGGATTGGCTAGAATCCCTCTTCTCAGCTTTGAGGAGACACCCACTGCCACTGGAGGGCAATTTTTAGAAACCTGTGCTGGATTATATAGCTTTACAGTGGATCTAGAAATAGGGAATCCCCAAAAGATAGCCAATTCAAGTGTCCCACCAAAAGAGAAAACTGTGACAACTGCAGGCAATTTTCTACATTTTAGTGTATCTAACAGTTGAGAAAAAGGCTTTTAAATATTTTTTCTTTATTCCACAATAATATTTATGTGGTATTTCACAATTCTCAGAGAAGTAAGATTAAAGACAAATTATTTTTCTTCATGAATGTAACCAATAAGCAGCAGGTGATGTTTTATAGAAGAAAACAAACTAAAGCAGGACATGGACTGGATTTTCCTGTCTCACACCAGGGAGTGTGAAGTGAGACCTCAAGAAACCTCATGCTATTTCTTAATTCCCTAAGCTCTAGTCCCTTCAAAAAAGAGAAAAGATCGCTTGAGAAAATCACAACATTTTTAACAGGTACATATAATCTATTGGAATTCTTAGAAACCCATTTTTACTGGCAGGTTTAATAAAGGAGACTGAAAATTTTCACTTTCATCCTCTTCTCTGTTGTGTATAATGCAAAATCCACTTTCCCCTGCCATCAATATGGAATTTTTATGACTATTAAAATTCATTTAAAAATCCATGTTAGGATATTCTCCCAAAGATACTGCTTAGCAACACCTATCCTTCATAACGAGAACTGTCAGGGACAGCCAATATCATCAAGACTGTTGACTGAGACTTAAGGTGAATCTCAGAAGTCATATTAGACAAAGAATAAAAAGGATGACTTGAAACTGTGCACGTAATTTTAACATGATTCATTTCCATGTCAGTCTTATTTGATTTGTTACATGAAAAATCATTGATTTGGTCTTCATGAAGGTAAGGGTTCTTCAAGTAATGCCTCTCTCAGGCTGGAGCTGAAAGAACTTAACTTCTATGAGATCAACACAGGTCAAAGAGAATGCAGCATGTAGATATTTAAAGTTCCTAAACTTTAGGAATGCTTCAAATTCAGTTCAGCACAAGTAGCTTCCTGAGACTCCCTATTTAATTTAATTTCTCCAATTCAAACAACTCTGACAAAATATCCAGTCCTGAGACTGGTTCCTCTGAGAACAGAGGCATACAAGGTGTGTGTGTGAAGACCTGAATATCTACAGGCGCAACAAACTTGACACCTGGGAATTCATGAAGGATTTTAGAGCTGATATTAAATCATATTCATGATCGGTGGTCAAATGATGGCAGTGATCACTGGAGACAGGTTATGTTTTAGCTAAACAGCCTCAATTTAAACACTTAGACTGTCTTTATTAACACAGCTCAGAATTTACAGTCAGCCCCTCCTCAGCACCGAGACCACACTTTCCAATTTGAACTAAAAAATGACAAGACCTACTGCTGCTTTATCATGAAAATTCTGTTATATTTTAAAGAATGAGAAGAAAAAAGAATCCTACCCCCCAATCCGTGCCTTTCTCAAGGGAAAAGGCTATGGGCAGAAAAGTTTCATTTCTACCACACATAATGAAAATATATTGTTGTCATAATGTGCCCATCCACTCTAACTCCTCCACATAAATTTCTTTCTCCCTCCTGTAAAAAGGAGCACTGGCAAAACTTTTGCTAGAAAAAAATTATTTTTGCCTATGCAAAAGCATCACATTCTGCCTGTAATAAAATCTTAACACGACTTACATAACTTGTTCAAACCCCACACAATCTCCATTAAGAATGTCTGTTGTGTATTCAAGCAGCTTATGTGACACTGTCTGTAAATAAGGGCCTATGTACCAAGGGATATTACTGAACAGTTACTAAAGTCATATGTGATAATATGAGTTTTGTATTAACTACTGTGTTTGTATAATAAATAAGTGTAGTAAAGCAAAGGGCATGAAGAAAAATAAAAAATAAATTCTCCTACTTGCTTGTCATGCAATGAAATGTATTATATGTCTCTGAGTCAATCATTTAGATAACAAATATCCAGTGAACAGTTAATTACTAGATCTATATCCTAATTAAGATGATTCTTAACACATTAGGTCTCTAGGCATTGGTCAATGTGGTTTAAATAATATCACATAGTCTAAATAGGTAGGTCCAAAATAAAATTCTGAAATAAAAATGCTTGACTCCAGAAACCAATGCTGTACTCAGGTGGCGGAGATCCAGCCCACCCTCTCTGTTAGAGCACGCGCGTTACTGTGTCTTCTGCATTAGCATTGTAGCACAACGGGAAATTCAAAGCAGGCCCCAGGGAAAACAGATAGGCAATTAGGTGACCACACTGTCCTTCCTGTTCCCTTTTCGACTCTTGGCACCCAGCATGTCACTATCTGGGGTAAAGGTGGGCTACCAGGATTCAAACCTTTCTTGTCCCTTGTCCTCCCTTCCCCCAGCAAAATGTACCTGTCCGTGGCCTGGCTTCTCAAGCCCACCTGGCTGAAGCTGGCGAGACAGCACCCCCACAGTAAACCATCGATGGCCTCCACTGCCTCTGCTCCTTCAGCAGCATCTCCTGAGCATGTACTAGGTGCCGAGTATGATTCCAAGTGTTAGGGATGAAGCGATGAACAAAATGATTAGAACCCACCCCTCAATGAGCACAAAGCTGAGCACAACCGAGGGTGGTAAATGCCAAGGAGAATAAAAACACATGAGAGGGATAAGCAGCTCAGGAGAGGACAGTGCGAGGACTCACCACGGTTAGCGTCTCAGCTCAGACCCTGCAGATGTCTGCATCTGAGCATGTTTAAAGCACTTAAACATACTGCCACCAAACTGCCTTAAAATACACAAACAAGGCTTATTTATTATATGTAAGTAAGTGTCAGGTAGACACTTACTTATATATAATTTTAAATCTATAAACTCAAAGTTTTCTATCCTACTCTAAAATGAAATCCCACTGGTATAAAAGGTAATTAAGCAATTTTAGAAAACCACAGAAATATATTATTTTCTTAAACGACTCTCTGTGCATCAAGACAAAGTAATAAGAAAGTAGCTAAAAACATAACTTTATTTGCTGAGTAGAAGCATGGCACTTTTTAAGACTCTCAATAGGTATAGGACAAATCCAAGTCATTACTGTAAGAAGAAAAAAAGTTAAACACAAAGCATATGTACTCTGAGTACCTGAGAAAAGGAGAGGTGCAGGCAGGGTCAATGACAACATGCCACTGCAAACCAAAACAGCTTCCCCTTTTTATTAATGCTCAAGATGTGAACTTTGAATGACAGAAGCAAAATACAAATGAAAACACCTAATTTTTATGCATAGTATATGTAAACATACACGTTACATGGATTTAATAATCTTAATCTAAATATGAGAACAATTGGTTCTCTGACCTCAAAATAAATTCAGTGTTGACATTACTGTTACTAACTTATAGGGTTTTTGCATTTAACAGGAAGAATTATGGACACCCAGGTTTAGTGTAGTCATGGATTTCATGGTAAGATATAAATAGAGTTTTTAAGAAATAAACTATATAATAAAATAAGTTTACTTTTGAATCATAGTACAGTCACTTTCTTCAATCAAAAATATTCCTTGATTATAAAGCAGCCTTACTTTGCAAATGTATTTCAGGAAAATAGCTCTAGCAGTATTTGAAATTTCATACTTTTTTAAAAAAGGCAGCAAAGCAACAGAATTTAGATTTTAAACAGTACATTGCAAAATAGTTCAACGTATTCTTTCTAAAGCACAAAAGCAAGCTCCATTTTGAAGGATGCTTTTTGTCTTATAAAGCAAACTGTTCTGATATTTCTGTGGTAGTTTAGAGTCTGAATATCTATGATAAAAGATAAATCTTTGTACACATAGGACAAACTTCAATACATATCCACAGCACAAATGTTTTGCATTATTACATCACTCTATTATGAAGCTTAGTTTGTTAACATGTACCTGAAAATAAAAACACGATACAGTTCTGCAGCTTTATAACAGGCTGAATTCTGCAACAATCGAAAACATGAAACCAGCAGCAACAGCAAAGGCAACACTAACCTTATGAATAATAAAACAAAACACCAAAAACCATAACCATTTAAATGAATAGCTACTACATTCTTCTTAACATATCTTAATTTGTTCTGTCTTAAATATACTTTTTTAAAATATTTTTCATCCCCAGAGGAAATGACGGCAAATTCTCCACAAAGAGGAAAGTGCATCATGTTTCATTTTCAAAGTGCTTTGCATGTGTGTGTTTTATAGATACCTCTAATAAGGAAGTTTAATATGTGCAAATAGTTTCAATTGTGATTTGAATTCATGAACCTAATCATGGGATTTTGAAGCTCCTCCAGATGAGGCAGTCACCAACACAGAAGAAAGATCTGAGATGATGCACTGGGCAGCAGAAAGAGCCCCGGGCACAGATGAGGAGACCCACGTTCTAGCTGGAGGGTCTGGTAACCAGCTAGCTCATGACCCCAGTGAAGAAGAGCAGCCTCAGAACCCCGCAGCAGAAGAGGTTGAGCTCCAGAGCCCCCGGGGCCCAGCCACCCCCACAGCTCTAAAGTATCTGTAGGTGGGACATTCCCAGGAGGGCAAACAACTAAACCCAAAGACAAGAAAAACGCACATCATCCAGCTACTACTCTCGCCTTGTCCTCAGTGGTACAGAAAGAGAGAAAAACTCCAAACAAGGTCATGTGAACATCTTAACATTAACCAAAGCTAGTGAAAACCTTCACAATGATGCTATGTGGAAAATCCACTATTCTGTGCAAAAATGAGACACAGTAAGCAACATCAGTCGGTCACCTCATGGCACATTTTTCCCAAGTTTAAGAATTTTCTTGGGTCTAAAGCTTTAAAAAAAAGTAAGTCTTATTTTTACACTGTTTTAAGAGACTCATGATTCCTACAGTTCATATTTCAAGCTTTTTAAAGGCGTCTCTCTGAATTATTATAATGGTCTATATGAAGATAGTTTATTTTCAAATTTTAAATGGCTAAGTGAAACAAACCATTCATCATGGACTTTTATATTGTGTGTGTGTGTGTGTGTGTGTGTGTGTGTGTGTGTGTGTGTGTAAGCTCATTTATTATAATACTGCAGAAGCCTAACTCAACAATTCTCATCCACCAGCTTGGACCCGTTTATTCCCCGGTAGGTCACTCTGCTGGGCCTCACAAGGACCCCGTGGTTGGGCTTGCAGGTGAAGTAGCGTTTGTCTCCCACTGCCCCGTCATTCTTTCCCTTGGGGCTTCGAAGCTCCAGGCCCAGCCAGATCCCTGAGGCGAAGTCAGTGGGGCCCACGTACCTCACGGTGGCCATCTCGTTGGAGCTGGTGAGGAGGACCTGGGAGCCCTCGTGCAGCTTCACGCTACCCTCCAGGCCACCGGCCGTCGTGCTGCTGCTCCAGCTGCGGTGCAGGGTGGGCTTCGACCTGTGCACAGGGACCAGGGGAAACGCTTCAGCATGAAGCCGCACGACGCCATGCACCATGCTCACTTCCACGGCCAGGCTCACAAGTCATTCACAAAACAGCACACTCAGCGTTCACAACGTGATCTTCTCTATTCTACGTAGCAACATTAGGATACACTTCTGCTTAAAGTTTTTCTCTTCAGGCTATTTTAATGCTACCCTCATCTGGACTTAAGATTTCACTAGCAATTTATGTCTGTGCACACACATTTTATACCCATTTAATGAAGCAAAAAGAATGAAACCTGGTATTTGGCCGTGGTAAATTAAAATTACCTTTTGTTCACCTTTCAAATATTTCTTTACATGAAAACCATTTTTAAAAACTGTTAATCCACAACTTTGGAAACTATACACACACACACACACACACACACACACACACAC